>CAVMBE010000020.1:0-375996 GCA_963674455.1 Lecanosticta acicola | reverse complement strand
TTACTACTAGGCCTATAAGTTTGTTCCTTAGCTTAGATTCTTATACGTACTATCGGCGTTATAGAGTCTTTATAATCGTCGGCTCGCTCGAGAATCTCTAGGTCGAGGGCCTAGAGGAGCGCTTGTCGATAGTAGGCGGGCGAGATGGAAGCTCGGGGCGTTATCGATCACAAGCCGTAAAGCTATTCCTCTTCGTCGAAATCGTCGAACACCCAGTGTCGCTCCGTCGTTTCTCGCTCCAAATCACTCTCCGCGAAACCTAGGGCCTGCTTCTTCATCTCTGCCGCCTCAGCTACTGCGTCGTGGTATCGCTCAAACTGCACCCAGCCATCATTGCTGATCCCAATCACTTCTCGCAGTATTCGCATCTTCCCGTCCATATCTTCTTGCTCTAGCATCTTGTTCATCGTCGCATCAACTTCTCCTGCATCGAAAGCAATTGGACATGTCGGCATGTTGTGGTTGTCGTTGCCGGCGTCGTTGGCGTCAGCATTTGCGAATTCCGACCAGCCTGTCGCTATCTGCACAAGATCGGCCTTGAGAGGGATAGGATTGCCTTCCCAAGGTTCTGCAGCGTGCTGATACAATTTCTTCCGAAGAAGACCTTTGTCATGGGACAGTGCTTTGTAGTGGGTGTTCAGCTTTGTTATCGTGGCTCCAATGTAATAAAAGTGCGTATGCCGGCGACGATAAAGCTCGAGATCTTTCCTTCGATCGTCTTCATCCAGTTCGTTAAGGTTCGTAGGATATTCGGGCTTCTTTAGCTCTTCGGATTCTGGATCGCCATAGTTCTGTAGCGAAGCAGGGATACCAGCATGCAAAAAGAGAGGCAGGACAACACTGTGTTGCCAATCAATTATACCCGAGATGTTGAAGTTATCGTCGACAAAGATGTTGTTAGGATTCAGGTCTGGGTGTCGGATGACGTGCCTGTGAAGCCACTCCTGACGAGGTACGATATGAGGAGCGATGTCGAGAAAAGCCTGCAGATTGCGAGCATGTTCACAAGGATCCACCTTTTTGTAATCGAACATTTCGCGATACTCTCGGTCGAATGGAAACCGGGGTCTACTATACGATTGAACCCACGAAATCTCTTTGTTCGCTGCGGCTGCAAGAACTTCGTAAGCACTTGTTGCTAGAAACCAACAGATCAGCTCATTTTCAAGTCAATTGACTGCCTGTAGGGCACCAGTGATCTTACATGGGCCACGCTGAATAGCAAGTTGACTTCGGTTTCCAAACCAATGCTTTAAGGAGACGTCTGGTCCGACACAAAGTTTCTCAAGTTGGTGCGTTAACTGCGTCCGACCCATACCCTCAGGCACGTCCGATGTATAGTAGATGCTACCATAAGCAGGAAAAGCGATGTCGAACATCTTGGCCTCCTGGTCCACAATCGCACCTAGAAGTTTGAGTCTCTCTCTGTCGGAAAGGTCAAACCAGATCTCGCCTAGGCACTGACCCGCGACTTTCTCCATGAAAATGTATTCCGCTCCGACAGGATTGTTGTCGTCTGCGGAGTATCCGTAGACGACCGGCACTGGCACGCCATGAATACGGACCAGATCCATGGTTGCAACCTCACTTGCAGTTGCAAGAGACTTTGGTTGCGTAGAAGAATATGGGAGTCGAGCGACGATCTGCAGCCCATCCCGCATAGTAATCTCAAATACTCGATTGAAACCACCTTCGGCCAGCTTGCGAAAAGACTTCACGTCGCTCTTTTGCCGGTTGATCGAGGCTGCTGCGGCTTCGAGAAGAGCGGTAATGTTGAAGTGCACGTGTCGTTCCTCGAGCCGTTTCCTCTCATTGTACCTGAAAGACCATTAGTCTGTATGCGGCGAAGCGTAGGCGGGGTAAAGAACAGCCATCTGCCAGATGTGTAGTTGAAATAGTCGCCCTCGTGTGGATTCTGTTCAGCTGCCATGGCTGCTGGACGTCGGACCCGAGCGTACGTTCCAAGCTGCGCCCGGAAGTATGGCGAGTCCCGGTGGAGAGTACGGTAGAACAGCCTGCAGTGTGTTCCGAGCAGAGATGCCATAGTCAAGGCACGTTGTTGTATGCAATGGATTTGAACGGAGAGTGTCGAGTTGTTTGAGCGCGACGCGCTTGCCAACAAGCATGCTGCTGATTGGCCCACGGCTGCACGGCCCGGTCATAGACGCCGCCATCAACTTAGGACTACTATAATTAGCAATAGGAAGGACTTCTCAAGCGTACCTATACAAGCCAACGATAGTCTTGGCCAACGACTTGATGAGGCTGTCTATCATTAGCTGGACACAACGCAGCCGTACCGCGGAAGTATGGTGGGCGCTTCGAGATGGACATGCCTGCTGCCAACCGGCAGCATACCACTGTATCCGCTGGCGCCAGGGAATAGCTCGTGCCGCCTCCTAGAGATCTCGCAGATCACGAACAATCAACATAAATATGACATTCACAGCTGTCACTGAAGGTCCATATCGACAATCTGACCGATCGTTTCACCGCATACGGTACTTATAAACGACATTGCTATACGTAAGACTTTCCGGAGTATTTCTTCACAACTTGGTCACTGACAGTGTGCCAAGAAGATCTCACATATCAACAACATGAAGAGACTTTCCAAACTGACAGACGCCGTGGTGAAGAGCGCCTGGAAGAAGCTTGTCGATCCAACGGTCGGGCGAGGGAAAACAGCTTGGCCGAAATCCCAGGCCGATCTTCTGAAATATGGAATTCGGCTGGACTACGATGGAGTCGTCACTGTGGACGGTGTGGAGCATCACAAGTATCAGCGTCAGCCAAATGCCGGGAAGATTTCGAGTTCCTTACGAGAATGGAGAGAAAAGAATGGCGGTACCCATGCAGTCATTACGTCTGTTCTAATCAAGAAAGGAGGGACCGAGAAGGACGTTGAGGAGGCAGTTAGTAAAGCGTTCAAGGAGGCATAATTTGTGTTACACTAAGTATGGTATCGCGGAGTAACTTCGTGAATTGATTGGTTCCTAGACGATTGGAAGTATGGAGCCGAGTGCCGCTAAGAGCGATTGTTCACTATCAACGAGATTGCTTCGGGCACTGATATGCGCGCCGATTGATCCTAGACGTTGGAAAGAGCGACGTACCTGGTCACAGCAAAGGACTCGAATAGAGAGCCGAGAACATCTCCTCCCGAGTCGAGGGTCTACGCCAAGTAGTAAACATCTCTCGGTGTGTAGTTCAAAGTCAGCTAAATGGCGCGAGTGTCGTAATCTTTCAGCCTTGCAGCCTTCTACACAGCCGCATCCTACTATCCATCGGTCATGTTTTCAGTATCGTGCTACTTAAGAGGTACGAGTTCAATGACTAGTAAGGATTGAGCTACTCTCAGCCTACTTTTCGGCCCAAACTAATACTACATAACTAGTAAATCATACTCTCCTTCCTCTCTAGCCCTAACTCCGTACTATAACTCACTACATAATTCGGTACACAATCTATACAGGCTGCAAAGCAGGCACAACACTGTCTTGCCGCTTTGCATAGTCGATAAATCCTTCACCATCAGAGACTGCATGTGCGATCACGGCCCTTTCTGGGCCTGTAGTCGCCATGGGCGGTAATACCAGTGGACCGCTACTCCAATCACTACTGCGACTTCTCAGCACAGCATTGACCTTCGTCGCGAACATTCGTCTCACGGAGCCAGCGATAAGCGGCATACAAGCGCATATGATGCCAAAGTAACACTCAAACATGGAGACCATGCACATGTGGGCGTATTGAAAGGTCGGATCCTTTGGCGTGCCAAAGTTCACCAG
Source organism: Lecanosticta acicola (assembly GCA_963674455.1). Taxonomy (NCBI): domain Eukaryota; kingdom Fungi; phylum Ascomycota; class Dothideomycetes; order Mycosphaerellales; family Mycosphaerellaceae; genus Lecanosticta; species Lecanosticta acicola. Next base: position 372,205 of record CAVMBE010000020.1, on the reverse strand, counting down.
GTACTGGAGTCGAACGGCACTGCAAGTCGTGACGAAGAGGCCGACGAGAAAAGTCAGAATGATGGTAACCTTTCGTCTCGTGCTCTGACTTCGCATTTTGAGCACCCTGTGAATCGGCAGGCAGAAGACGACCAGGTCATATACCATGTTCAGGGCCGCGAAGGTGTAGACCTGGATTTCCGCGTTGGCGCAATGGCCCTTATATGACTCGGTCGGAGAGTATGTCCAGCGCGTCCAGATGAGGTTCAGAGGTTCACACTCCAGAACCCAAGAGACTATGCATCCAAGTGTAGTAGCCGTGATGAGAGCGATCAGGGCCCAGCAAATGTTGCGAAACCGATGTCTTTCGCTGGCCGCGCTGTCGAAGATGCGGACGTAAAGGAGCAAAATCGAGATCTTGGCACCACAAGTGACTGGGAGGTAGAAGAATCCGCCGATATAAATATACTGAGATCATTTTAGCATGCTGGGGAGGATCCCTGAAAGTCTTTAAGGTGATGCGAGAACTTACGAACAAGAGATGCGTAACGGTATCGATATCGACATTCCAGATATTCTGTCCCAGTCCATGCCGTGTATCATAGTGAATTATGGCCCCCATGCCTACCGCTATAGCTGCAACAATGAATATCGTCCAATCGTCCCAACTGAGATCACCTTCAAAGATCCACATCCTGCTTGCAAATCTGAAGATTACGGCTAGAAGTGCAAGGGCGAGAAGAGTCCAGTTGATGATGCGTATCTGGCCCGCAACATCTTGCGAAGGCGTGTGGCATACCTGACGGTACCAACCCTGAGATGCGAGGGTCTCTCGCACGGTACAGTGAGTGGCAAGGCACAGATCCGCAATGCCCTGAGCCGAAGTATTGCTGCACCATGAAGATGTGTTGGCGCTCGGTTGTGGAAGAATGACGCCCAGACATTGGAATGCACATTGGGGCAGTTGCCTCGCCTTTGCAGTCTCCATGCCTCCTGTCCAGAGACCGGGTGTCGCGATTGATGGAGGTGTCAAACCAATAAAATGGAAGAAATGAGAGGCATACTGATACCCTCTGCGCGCAATGCAGATAAAAAGGGCTATGGCGAGAATTTGTGCGCTCGTGGGGGTTCCTGTCAGCTCAGCCCACTACCGTGGTCCCAGTGGCGCCAAAAACTGGTGCGCCTATGATAAAGTTTTCTCAAGTGGCCGTTGGCGTGAACAGCTGGGTTCAGCTCTGCCTATCCTGGTTGGAACGTGTCGACAGGCAGCACTTCCGACCTGTAGCCGAATCTATGCTCATATCTTCGGGAAGTCGTTTCGGTGTGTTGTCTCCGGCAGCATTGTTTGCTACTAGACAGGCTGGAGAGCATACCGTGCGGAAACGTGTTCCAGGTGCCCTCTGAGTTCGTTGCAGAAGCGAATCACGAGCGGAGCTCCATCGCTTCACGCCTGCTCAAGTCGCATTGAACGCTTCCGGGAATTCCAAACAGACAATTTGCAGAGGTGAGTGATCACTACCACGGTTGATACTCCGAAGTTCCAGCAATGATCGATGCCTGGTAAGCCGGCCTTTCCGGACAACCTTGCGCAGGGTCTCGATACCTGGGTCCCACGGCAATGGTGAAATCCCGCTCGTAGATGCATTGTTCAGAGCCTGGCACGCGACGACAAATGGGCATTCACGTTGCTATCTTCCACATGCATCCTTCCAAACCTTTGCCGAAGCTCACAAGAAAAGGGGCGTGGGTTGTGAAAAGGTATCAGCAGGGCATGACATTGCTTCTGAGGCTGCTCAGATAGACAATAGCGTGGATGATCAAGCATGGCTGTGAGTGGGCAGCATGCAACATCGCCACATTCCTTTCAAAGAGCGCTCGTCTGCGTAGATCCCTTATCAAGTTTCTTCTTCAAGATATGTCTGGCGATCTTAGCTTCACTCACGATGTCGACATCCCAAATCTCTAGCAGCTGTTCTTTTACTTCACGGATCCAATCTTCCAGCGCTTCACCTTCAAGTCTTTGTTCAAAGAACGAATACCACAATGGGCCCGAGGAGGTACTGTATTCCTGGACTTTGCTGAAACGCGGCTTCCGGACATTTTCAATTGCTAGTAGGGCAGCATTGATGGCTTCCTCTGTGAGAGACGAACCACAGTCCCTCTGAAGTTGTCCAAGAACTTCGGCAGTGACATAAGCGTCTTCTACAGCTTGAGAAGCGCCCGCACCTTGATGTGGCGGCATCGCATGTGCGGCATCTCCTATCAAGATCGTACGGCCGTCCGTAAAACTTTCCGGTTGTCGAAGATGCTGATGCGCCGCCCAAAATGAGGGATCCTCCGGGAACAATCTCAACATCTTCTGTATCCGAGGTCCCCAATCATTGTAATCCTCTCGAAACAGCTGATCACCCTGATTTGGCAGGACCCACTCATCTTGGTCCCAGGTACCTTCTTTGCGGCACCAAGCACCGCAGTTGACGGCTTTGCCTCCACTGACGGGGTAATAAATGAAGTATCCATTCGGTCCAAGCGATACTTGTGATTTACGAGCGTCTTCGCCCCAGGCCTCCAATGCTTTCTCCATGGCTATTACAGCTCGATAAGCGCCGTCTTGGTTGTAATGCGCCTTGCTCAGGGAGCTGTCACGGCCAAGCATAGCCGTCCGCACACGAGAGTGGATTCCATCGCACCCTACAAGGATGCTCGCAGATCCTTCAGTACCATCCGCAAATTTGAAGAGAACGCCATTGTCTTGATGCTCATATGCCAAGAGCTTCTTGTTGAATTTTGCATGTTCCTCGCCCATCTCATCCGCCAAAGCCTGCAGAAATTCCTGTCGATGAAGCGTTGTGTTACCAGTCGGCGGCGCCATGATTTTCATGAACGTCTCGCCATCTTGATGATCCCCAGAAGCAGCCCCATACTTGAACCACATCCAGGTATCCTCCTCAGGCGATTGATTCCGCGTGGCTAGGGCAAAGATCTTATCACGTAGGGAAGGCTCAATTGCTTGAAGGGCCCGCAGCCCATTGGGGCCCAAGTTGAGGCCTGCTCCAATCTCGGTGAAGGATGATCTCGATTCGTAAAGCGTGAAGGAAACATTGCGTTTCTTTAGAGCGATTGCGAGGGCAATGCCGCAGAGACCGCCTCCAACGATGGCTACGTGGAAAGAACTCGCAGACATGGTGGAGGCTGGGTAGGCGAGTAGCTCGCGAGGCTGGAGACGACGGGAGTCGTGATAGAGAGATGTCTACAAAGACTGATAACACAGGAGTTGACAATCGGCGTAGGATCGAGGCAAGAGAATCAGTCAGCATTCCGGCTCAGCTTGAGAAGGCTTGCCATTGGAAGCCCGGCCGTGAGACGGAAGCGAGTGAAGCGTGTTGGATCATATAGGGCTCCATAGCGGTAGACGCATCGATAGCGATGAGGTAGATCGAGGATAGCGGTGATAAAGGTCGTGTGGATGGCGACAATGATAGTGAGAAGAGTGGAGTAGCTGGGTTGAAAGGAAAGTTTCGGGATCGGAAGGGAGTGCAGTGATACGAGTAGGCCAACCGGCCGGGCAAATTTCGTTCCACTCCATGTATCTAGCCCAACGTAGTCTGACAAGCTTGATTCCACTCCACCGCTTTCACCTCCTCCCTTACATCCGAACGACGGCGGATTCTTTCATCAGCCAAACATTAGTAAGGTTTTCTACTGCCATCATCGGGTACAGTGGCTCCGTCATTCTCCACAGAAATCCATACCGGATCAGGCTTATGATAACATGACGGATCGCAGTGCGTACAGTTAGCTTCCTGTCGACCAAGTATGAGCGTTTCTTGTACAGTCAGAGATTTAGACCTCGGGTCTACTGTCTACTATCTACTCTTTCGTTACACTGACACGAAGGCCCCGCATACCGGAAATTTACCTCTCCACAATCAATGCAGATCTCGTCACCCGGAGGAAACTCCCTTAGTGCCTGGAACAGAGTAGCATATCATTTACCTATCACCTCGCTCGAAGCCGCGACATTCGGATCGTAATGCGAATGGGCCAATCTCGCCCAGCTTCCCCGAAACTTGAAGGCGATACCACAGACTCCGTCAATCCCAGACCGAGAAAAAGCGATGGCCCAAGCCCCGGGCGTAGCTGGCCGATATACTCACCAAGACAATTGCATTTCTGGAGTGACTCTGCTGTTAGAGCAAGAGAAGCTGCGTACCCCAGCTCACCGGAAGCACGAATTTCCACGTCATCATCAGACAGAGTTGCGGAATGCGCGTACGTCTTTCGTCCTGCAACCATTCCCGCCGGCCAATTGGTCGCCTATACAATTGTTAGCACGCCATGCAACGACATGGGGCAGGTCGTCATCGAACACGCGGGAGGACTTTACAATGGAGGCAAGTCAATCCTGTAAGCTTACGTTTGAGGACCCCGTCAATTGTCGTTGGGACCTTGCTGGTGGCAAGTTTCTTCTCGCCAACCGCCTTCCTTCTCTTTGTCCGCGGAAAAGCTTGCTTCTTCGATACCGCCGGAGTGGACATGGGAACCTTTCTCTCTTTCGAAAGTCTGTACTTACTGATATTCTCCAGAGTTGCGTGATACTGACTGACGTTGCTGCAACGGGGGTCGTACATCGTAAAGCGTGCTGATCTACCCTTGGTGAATTGAAGTCAACAGGAACGGTATGAAAAGACCAAGGAAATAAAATAGGAGATGTACCCGGGGACCCCCAAAGCGAGACGGAATAGAAAGAAAATTGGACCGATAGGAAAGACTGGAAAGCGCAGCGATTGTGGAAGATCACACAGCTCCATTGTCCCACTGCTCGAAGAACTCACTCTTCTTGCTAAGCTGGACCCTGCTGCATGCGAAAAAAGGAACTTTGATCTATAACGAACCGACTCATTCCCATTCGGTCCTATGAAAGACGAAATCAGACAATTTCGTGGAGCCGGAAAAGAAAGGCGACCGATACTGCAGCACTCGCACCGAGAGACGAGACTGGCGCCATGCGACGGGAGTTCCTCATCGAAGATGCTTGAGTTGGGCGCATCGGAAGAACAGAGACGAGAAAGGGGACTCATCATCCGCCTAACCACAATCCTCATGGTCACTTGAATGCAGCACTGGAGAACGAACAGCTTGGTCTCTTGGAGTGACGTGGTATTGCTCATGCCATCATCGCAGCACCGACACTGGCAGCGTAGAGAGGCTCGACATCCATCAAGATCGTAGCGCCCGGTCTCAACTCCTGTACAATAGTCCTCAGCCTCCTCAACCTCGGCGGTACCCATCCGCCTCCGATGGGGAGCACAGTGATACTCCCATTCGCCTGCTCGAGTAGCCTCGGAAAGTGCAACCTCGGAGTTTCCTCCCACTGCCGTGCGGGAGAGAACGTACTCCAAACCTGTACAGGATCCCGGTCACTCCAGAGCGTGAGGCCATGCGCCTGGAGTTGAGCAACTAGTACCACGCCTCCACGCTCCATCGTGGCACTGGAAGCAGCAGCAGGCAAGATCTCATGCCTCCCGAGCTTGAAACCGCCCACCTCCACAGCCCTCAAGAAAATCTTCTCCTGTTTCTTCTGCCAGACTCCCCTCTCCGCCTTCGTAGGACCCACACGCTTGCGCTGCTGCACGATCCAGGAGTCCAACCAGATTTTTCCTTCCATCTTGCACTTGACGGGGGTGAAGAGGAACGTCGGACCGACTACGACAGCTGAAGGACGCTTCTCTGAGACTTGTATTGCATACTGTTCGAAGAGCGTCCTGACGCAATCTTCCTTCGCCCGAGCGACGACAGTCCCAAGAACAGCAGCGGCATCCTCACTCTTCTTCGGGAAAGAAGCAGCAGCAGCAGCAGTAGCGAGGGGAAATCCGAGCCAAGTCCAAGACCAGGAACTCCCACGACTCCTAAGCCGAACGGACAGTACAGTGAGCAATACATTTCCCAGACGGGAGATTGCGGGACTGGGACTTACTCTTCGTCCCGCTGCAGCAGTGGTCGCGGAGTCCTCCCACCCGCTCTCGCCTCGCTAAACATCCGAAACATCGCCGCCGTATAGTCTGCTCCTCCGTCCACCTTTTTCAATCCCACAGCCGAGCCGTTGGGGAGGGAAGCGGAGCAGACAAGGCCAGTGGTCGTGAATTCAAGTCCGAAGACAGTCGCATTGGCGGCGGCGGCTTGCACGACAAGCAGGAGCGCGGGGAGTATGCGCATGATGGTGGTGTGTTGTTGCGGCAACATTCCAGAGAATCTTCGTGCGCGAATTCCACTTCCTCTCCCTCTCCCTCCCTCTCTCTCTCTCTCTCTCTCTCTCCCCGGCGTTTGTGGTTTACTTGCTCCATCCAGCCAGCATGATGCTCTTAGCGCTAAGCTGACTCAGCCGCGTCCAGGAGGGAATTTGCATGTGAAACAGTATGAGAGTAGGCAGGTACCCGCGACTTTGAGAATCGTAGCAAACACATGCAAACCCGAAAATTACGAAGTGCACAGAAGAGAGAAAGAGACCGAATTAAAACGTCATTACACATCCAGTGTGTACTCGAGAAGCTCTCGTGTCATCCTCATTCCATTCTAGGTATCCTGTTCTCACCCTGCTCCTATGAGAGAGAGAGGCAGTCCCCGCTGCCAATACAAAGGTACGAAGTCTCGTAAAAGAAAACGTAGTCATAAAAAGCTCCGCTCTGGACCGGCTGCGACCCTAAGCTTTTGCGCCCGGGCCAGAAACAACATAATCCACCTTCTCCGCCTTCTCGATGAGTGGCGGTGGCTTCTCGATGCGCATGCGGAAGATGTGACGCTTGATGAAGTAGGGCAGCCAGACGGTCGCTTCGTAGGAGATGTATTCCTTGGTCGGGATGGAGAAGATCTGGTCCAGTTCTTCGAGGGTAAGCTGCTTGGTTTCGCGCACGAAGCAGAAGATCATGAACCAGGCGATGAGGTTCAGACCGGCATAGAACCCGACTACGGGATGGATTAGCGAGAGTCTTATAGGATAGCAGACCTTCGGGAATGGAAACTTACAAGCACCAGTCTGCGTCATGACGGTCCTCATGCGAGGGAAGGTCAAACTCAGAATACCAGCAAAGGTGTTGTTGATGCAGACAGCCCAGGCCATACCCTGCTCACGCTGGATGGTAGGGAAGACCTCAGCAGAGTATTGGAAAGCCACTGGTCCCTCACCCAGGGAGTAGCAGATCGTGAAGAGATAGACGAACAGCACGACGGGCGCAATCTGCGCTGATCGGCTGCCGGAGTCGTTTAGGAGAGAAAGGCCAGCTGCGAGCAAAAAGATGCACATTCCGGGGAAAGTCGCAAGTGTCAAGGTTCGGCGGCCCTTGGTGTCGATGAGGAACAGCGTAGGGATGGTGGCAAGGACCTGGATAGCACCGTAACCGAGCGAGGCGTACAGGGCTTGAGAGGCAGTGTAGCCGACATCCTCAAAGATCGTGGAGCTGTAGAAAGAGATGACTGCGGCTTGTCAGTTTCAAAGATTCCGAGGGGATGCATTTCGGAACTTACTGTTGATGCCGCACATTTGCTGGGCAATCATGACAGTCGAGGCACCGTAGTTGGCACGTCGAATGCGAGGAATGGCAAAGCAGTCCCAGAGACGCTGGAAGTATCCGGCACCGCGGGCCTCGCGCAGCTCCTCTTGATAGATAACGTAAGAGTAGTAGTAATCTCTCGCAGCGATGATCGGGTGGCTACGCAGGCGTCGCATCGAGTTGAATCCATTCTCGATCTTGCCGTGCTTCATGAGCCAACGAGGAGACTCGGGGCAGAAAAAGATGCCCAGAAGGAGGATGAAGGATGGGATGAAGGCCGAGCCGAGCTGCAGACGCCAGGCGATATCGCCAGTGTCCTTTACAATGACATTGGCGCAGAACCCCAAGAAGATACCGGCCACGACCCAGAGCTGCCAAAACATGACGAGAGCACCTCGAATCCGAGCTGGAGCCATCTCGGCAGAGTAGATGGGGACGGTGGCGTTCTTCGCGCCAATACCAATGCCCATGACGAATCGCGCAGCGAAGAGTCCTTGCCATGACTTGGCAAAGCCAGAGCCGATGGGGCATGCGGTCAAGCAGGCGGCGGTGAGGAAAATCTCGCCTCGACGTCCGAGGTAGTGGTTGAGAGGATCGACAATGAATGCACCACTATTTTTGTTCAAGTCAGCGAGATCTCCGAGGTGGGAGGTAGAGTCTCATCTCCGTGCGCGCAACTCACATGAGACCGGCGGTCAAGAAAATGATGGCATTGATAACGCCAACAATCCACTCGTCCCGTCCCTTGCCGTCAATACCGAATTCCGTAGGAAACGACAAGTTGGCGCCGTTTGATCCAGTCTGGTCCCAACCCTGTGTAGCTGCTCCAATAGCGCAGAGAGCAATCGAGTACCAGAGCATCTTCGGACCGTGCCACTTGTGGTCCCGCTCGTACGCTAGCGCGCTGCGTTCCGACTCCTCCAGCTCGTTCACCAACTCGAAACGTTCGGGGTCGCGGGCGACCAAAGCGGCACGACCGAAGAGGGAGGCATAGCCTTGCATGCCGTGCATCTCGGCGAAAGCGCGCGCATCGGCGACTGTTTGCTCGGTGGAAGCTCGCTGTGAGAGGATATGTCAGCTCGGCTTCTGTGTCAAGAATACAGCGTATGCGGCCGAGTCCACATCGAGGCATTGGAAGTTCACCTTGAGCGGATTCTCCACGATGTTCATGGCAACGGAGCCGCGACGTCCAGGCCCTTCAGGCTCGGGCGAGTCGGGCGAGTCGTGCGAGGAATGGTTCTTCTCATCGTGGGTGGCGTAGACGACGTCGGTGCCGTCCTTCTCGGCCATGGTGGGCGGCGGTCTTGGTGTTGTCGAAGCTTAAATGGGTCAAGCAGTGGGCCGGAGACGAGCTTGTCGAGGGTGAAAGAGATGATTTGGACAATGAGCGGCTGGGAAGGCTGTGGGTGTTTATTAGGCTGCGCCGGTCTGGATGCCGAGCAACAGGGTTGTGGGGTCGAGTACGAAGGAATTTGGAGAGGGCGTTGGATTCCGCATCCATGGCGCCGCCCATGCATTCGAGTGGCACACGGGCCCGCCGCTCGCCTTCACATGCATTCTGAATAACGAGCTGGCGGCCTAATAATACCAAGATAAAGTTCGGGTGAGCATGTGTCGCGAGGATGAGCTGGTTCATTGTCCCCCATCACCGCCCTCGCGCCTCCATTATTGTGAGCGGCTCGATCGCGGCGGCGGAGGAGCATTCCTCATCCATCGTGCTGTGCAACGCTAAGCGGCACAGTGAGGAGCGCTGCAGATGCCCGGGCGTTCAGCTGAGGTGAGAGGTGAGAGGTGGGTGCGATCGACAGGTCGCGTGCAAGACATGCTGACCCGTTCTGTGGTAGAGCAGCTTTCTCGCACCAACAGACCAGCTCCCTTCTTTTCCTCATGAAGCCCGTGGCACCGTCAACAACAATGAGGTACAGCAGCGTCAACAGTGCGTATCGCAGCGTTGCTATGCGCGGAGAGCCATGTGCCGGAAAGCCCTGCAAACGGAAAGCCGACGGAGGACAACGGCTGGAAGGCTCGGAGGTGAGATGCTGGGCAGACCTCGTGGCTTGAGGGGCAGCAGCAAGGGTCCCCACGGGGCCTCCAAACGGCGCTAAGCCCCTGTCGGACGTGTCGCGAGGCTTGGCATCGACTTGGCAACGGACGTCGCCGCCGCGGGTCAGACGGGAGTGTGGTACAGTAGCGATCCCCTTCCATCATCTTGTGTCTGTGCAGATGACGTGCCAGATTCTGTGTCACGTCGAAATTCTCGCCTGAAAGATTCGCCAAGTGGTCGAGTAATACAGCACGCCGATGGACTCCGCATCGATTGCCTTCAAGCTCAAGACTATAACACAAGACTCGTCGTCGATCCATCCGTTGCATCGCCGTTTGAGGTTGTCATCCTGCCGCCGTCTGCAATTCCATGCTGGAATCCTGCATGCGGGGAAGCGCGGTCGTAACTTGAGCCCGCATGTAACAACAAGTCCATCGAGACCTGTCGAGGTAACACTTTTACGCCTGCGCGAGGTGGCAATTGTGGAGCCGCACTCGATGAAGCCTTTCGGTCCCGACACATGCGGCAGATCAGAAGCGAGTCTCGGGTCGTCCTGGTGTATCCTTCGCGCGCGGAGTCGGGCACCTTCACATCACTTCCTGTCATCCAGAAGTTAACGGCATCCGTGTTCGGCACGGAGGTATTCTCTCTTGCGATGCCAACTCAGGTCACAACCCCACACTGTTCTCTCGTGGTATATGTCGACTTTTTGACAGCTCGTACCTTATTTGCATCTCTTTCGCGTGTAGCACTACGATGCTTTTCTTCCCAATTGTTTCTGAGCCCTCCCTTATCGGGTCACAGTGTCGGCTTCGCTTCGGCGGCGGAAGATGATTGGCGAAAAGGATCCACTTCTCCCAGCCAACCTCCTCGACTGCGGATACTTTGCTGTCTTCGTATCTGGATGAAACCAGAACAGAAACAGTCGAACGATGGGAAGTCCTGAAGCTTCTCAATTTTGAGTTTGGGCAGTGGCGACGTCTCTGGATCCGTGCGCGCAAGGCGGTCAGGCTTCTCCCAGACGCGTCTTCCACCGGCTACCGACTTCGATTTCAACACGACCGAACGTCATCGACGGTACCTCTGTGCACAACGCTCTTATCGGGGATTCGTACATTGATGATGAACATAGAGAGATGTTCCGTTCGCCAAGGCGCCACTGGCAGTAACCACAAACGACATGCCCTCGTATCAGCCAATACTGGCTGTCGGGATCGCCACCAGGACTCAGGTGTATCTTATCGCTGGACAGGTAATGAAGACTGAGACATTGCCGACATAACCTCGCGCAGCTACGATAGCGCAGAATCCCACGCAGGGAGGCAAGAATCTATTGCTGCTAACGAAGAGCCATTTCCCGAGCGAGAGCCGAAGGATGATGCTGCTGAAATTGTCCAAGTGCGACACATTGCAGCACCCGTCGACTTGTCGGAACTCATAGCCAGGATTTCTTTGCACCTTACCGCTTGCCATCGCAGAGTGATGATCTACTACCTATGGAGAATGAAAGCGCACATCTTCCAGCTGGGTTTGAGAATGCTTTGACGTCCGCTCTTCCATTGGTACTAAATGTCCCAGCAATCCAGCTACTTGCCGTGAACATTCCATCGCTTGTACACCGAGTTTCTTCACACTCCTCCCGAGCAATACTAGAGACGTCCAGTACGAATGTCGTCTGGTCGCAAACACGCCAGAAGAAGAGATTACCTTGGGCTGGCAGAAAAGTCAAGCCCAAGACGTAGCACTCCTCGGACTTGAGCCCTTGGCTGTCAGCTTGAGTATCTCCCTGAGAGCTTGCAACGACAGTGGTTTGAAGAGACTGCGGCCGCATTCGAGACTCTCGACGATGTCAGCTCCATCAACGATGCCGCAGGGCTGAGCGGGTACACCCTGGAACACGTTCGCAAAGCGAAATTCATCGTGATCAATCAGTTCTGTCCAGACCTTAGATCCTTACCTTAAGGCGACTAGCAGCGTTTGCAGTCATGTCTAGCACAAGGGTGGCTGTCCGCGGTCTGTCGCAGTGGTACGCGGATACAGCCACAGACATGCGCGGACAGACCCGAAATCTGCGTAGCGATGGTGAAGCTGCTCTACAGCAGCATGTTCCACAGACATATGTCTCAAAGATAGCTGAATTGCAGAGTGAAGCATAGGTACCGATATCAGGGGCCTTCTTGCCGTCTCTCGTTGGCTTAGCTTGCAAGGACCGTAAGCAAACACGAGCAGATATCATAACGCTACAGGACCCACTGACAGCGAAACCCATTAGCACGTCCGATGTAGGACGGCCATTGTTTGGAACTATTCTACCTCAGCCGCATCATTGTGGACGGATACCAAGACTACCACTCAAAAGAGCTCGCAGCGATCTGTACCCTCAAAGCCGACAAAAGATGGGTCTTGTCTACCAGTCCAGCTATCGCAGCTTCTATAACGTCGCGCAGACAGCGAAGCTGCTTATATCTCACTGTCGACGACTTCCAGCGCTCGACGGATGAAAGCAGAACACCTCGCGCAAGATCCGCCGAAAAACGTTTCCTCTGTAACCGTCATATGGCAGGTCTGTCAGGCCACACACACCGCTAGCATCAAGACTTCTTGGGTCCGTTCGTGTCAACGCAGAGCAGCGAATGCCATCGAAATTGATATTCCAGAGCATCTGATCCCGGCCCGATCAATACTGGACTCCGATCATGTCAGCTCTATCTACATGCCGAAATTCTCCTCGCGACTTCATCGGGCAGGATATGCAGAAATGGCATGAAGTCGAATTGCGCCCAAACAGCTCGCGAGCAACGTTTCACTATGGAAGCATCAAGAAAATCTTCCACCGCCGAGGGACGCACTTTCCAACAAGGAAAACCAGCTGCGTTTTTACAATAAGTCTTCTCCTACGCGCTGCTCATCCGCTCCATCGGCATTTGCCCATGCAGAAGAAGCCGAAAAAATCTACCGCGTGGCAGATACACATCGAACTCGGCGGTCTCGAGGATGAAGCGCTCATCAGTGAGAACATACTCGAGATCGTGCGCGAGGAAAGAGCTACGCCTGGAACCATGGTGGCGGCCGCATTAGGTAGCGCCGGACTGGAGTTGAAGAGCAGGAGGGAGCAAAGAAAGAACAACATCCAAGTGGCAAACCTGCTACTCTGGATGTCCTGGACGAGTGGCTTTTGACCGCAACGAGATCGACACACTGTCCGGACTCTGCGGCATGATCTCCAGAATCAGAAGAATTGTGACGCTCCGGGATGCAAACGAAAAGACGAAGCTTCTAGTTTCGCAGGGAATATCACCCGCGGACCATCCGAGTATGTCGTAGCTGCCATGAGAAGTGACACAGACGCCGGACCAGATCGCAGCAATGTACAGCATAGCATGCAGTAGTCCAAAAAGGGACAAGAACAAGCGATTCTGTACGTCCGATTCCCCAGAGCATCTGACACAAGTGAAACTCGCGCTCTCAAATCTGCCGGTACCCACCACGAGATCCCCAAGACACAAGCACAAAGTACACCCCAGCAAGCGACCCTGCCGCAACTCAGCTAGAATTCTTTTCTTCAACATTCCAAACGGGACAGCCTCAGGTCTGAATCGGGAAGGTGCCAACCATGTTACTTTCCTGTTGCCTCTGCTGCGCACGATGCGATACGATTGCGAGGCCAAGGGAGCGCAAGCAGTCGGGCGTGTGAAACGGTTCGGCCAGAAGAGAGACGTTCGCGTGGACAGAATCATGGCGTTGAATAACATTGATGTCGATGTCTGGAAACATCGTCACCGGGTGAAATCGGAGGTGGCGGGTGGAGATATCTGCAAAAGCGAAGAGTACATTCTGCGGCCACGAAGTTGATTTCCGAATCGAAATGTCGGAAAGTGGGATGATTTCTCATCGTTGAAGAGATTCTCCAGAGCTTACACCGAAGATGCAAAAAGTGTTAAGCCCATATACTTGCGTTTCAATGTTCAACAACCGGGAATGGAATTTTGCCTGAGCAGAAGCTCAATAATGTCGTTCGCAGACTTCCAGTGTGGAATTGGGTTTGTGGCGAGTGGTACAGCGTAAGGACGGTGGTGGTAGTCAGTGAGACCACCGGCAAGTCCAGCGGCGTGGACAGCAGTGGTGTGGTCTCGAAATCCCCAACAAGACAATATGCCCTCCACTATCAGCCGCCTTTGCCATCAATCTCCGATACTCCCATACACAGTGTGCTGTCTTTTCACTTTGCCCCAACTCCCGAACTCCCAGCAGTACCACCATCTTTCACAAACTTGGTTACGCCCTCTTTGCAAGCTCGCTCACTGTAACTCTCCCACAGATCGTACAGACTGACCATTTCCTGGGTCGCGTCCACGATGGCATTCATGTCGACTCTGCTCTCGGCTAGCCAATCCATCAGCTTGCTGAGTTTCGGGCCTGCTTGTTTGAGACCGCTAAAGCCACCGAGAAAGGCCTGGTGGGCATTGCTTCCGCTCACGCTGGGTGAGAAGCCAGGGGCGGAGGAAGAAGTCGGCGAGCCTGGCAATGGTGATGTATGACCGGTAGAGGCATGTGTGGAGTGAGCCTGCAAGCCAGCGGGTTGGCCCGCAGGTCGCAAGACAACAGCGAGGAATACGGCTGTAATGGCCACCACATGTGGAGGATATAGAAGTTGGAGATCAGTGTTGTAGCTATCGTTGATGATGGAGTGCGCGAGCTGATTCTCTTCCGTCGAGAGTGCGAATAGCGGGGAAAGCTCCGAGAGTGTTCGGTATGGATGATGGCATATGAGTTGAGACGACAAAGTGGAGATCAGAGCGAATTCACATTCGCCAATCTTGCTCGTCTCCGAGACCGCCAATTCAGGCCACTGTCTCGCAGCCTCGCCGAGCATCAAGCGGATATGCTGCGGACACTCTTCCATCTTGCAGGCCAGATATACCGCAGTAGCCATGATAAGGTATGGGTTCGTCTTGCGCATTTCGACTCGCAGGTAGAAGCGCTTCACGTACATCTGGGCGGTAGCGAGTGCCTGCTGCCTCAGAGCCATGCGGCGTCCCAGCTTGATCAGCTGTTGCTGTAGAAAGATGTTCATGAGTCGACGGTCGGGTAAAGGATATTTGCTGTGCAGAGATGGATTCTGCCTTTCCTGTTCCTTTCTTCGATCGGCCAGCTCTGCCTTAGTAAAGGTCCAGAATTTGGACTGGGTGGAGTCCCAGTAGTTTGCTGCCATGATCTCCGAGTCCAGTAGGTATAGTGATGATGTGATCCGATAGGTGCTGGCCTTCTAACCCTCATCTGATGACTTTGAAGCGTTATGTCGATGGCAATGAGGCTGTAGAAGTGGAAGACTTGGCATGTGTAGTCAGTCCAGCACTCTCTTAATTGGTCGACGTAGCGCCATCACGGTAGAAACTCCAGAAAGGCAATTCAATGTGCACTCATAAGGCCTTGCGCATCTTTATATGCGATGCCTTATGCCGATGGCAGACTTGATGGATGAGGTGCTGGAGAATCACAGATGGGAGTCATCAGGTGGTCCGAGCGTCCTGTTTGCCAACATGAAATGACGTTCGTCCTTTCCGACTAGAATTCACCTTTTCAACAATTCGACATCTTCGCATCCACAACACCACGAGAGCGAATTTGAAACGGAATCATCCACATCATCACACCGTCGTTGAGCACTCGCCTTATTCGCCAGGTAGCCCCTGCCGAACACCAAGATATTCCAAGCTCAGCCACAGGCGCTGACAGGACCCACCTTCAGCTATAGGTAGTACCTTCGCATCTTCATACTTCACAGCAGAGCAGGTCTTCGCCAAAACACTTCCACCAACACATTTCCACCAACACAATACCTGCCCCGCCAACCCACCCGGGAGTCCGTTGATCGCCTAAGGTTCCATTGGGACGACATTTCGGATTCAGAATGACTCGCACCACCACATTCCTCCTGGTATGCCTGGTGGGCTTAATTCTCTTCGCCTCACCAGCGGCAGCATTTGGAGCGGGTAATATTGCCTCGATCTCGAAGATCGAAGGCCACAATTGGTATAACATCTCCGAGAGAAGATCAGGGAAACGGTGCTAACGAGCTGTCAGGCGGCATGGAGACATCGAGGATCTCCTCGAGACAGTCGCCTTCATACATGGCCATAAATGGACTAGCATGATGATCAAGAGAGCCTACTTCGGGAACTGGCTGCGAGACTACTCCCAGGCTGTCGACGTCGGCACCCTCAAAGGTGTCCCCGCAGATACCATTCGTGTGCTTGTCTGGGTACTGGGTGAGGATACTTACTCTCGGCCCGGATTCTTTCATCTCCTGTGCTAACTACTTTTAGCCTTCATGTCATTTGGCTACGCCACCGTGGAATTCGAGGTTACCTCCGAGCGCCTGGGCGTATACAGGCCCGAGGAACACATTGACAACCCCAAGGACTATGCCGACAATGCCGATGCCCGACAGTTCGACCAGAGGCTACGTGGCCCAGTCCAACCAATCGAGCTACAGATCGATCCGAACACGGGAATGAAGAACTACATCGCCAACGAAAAGCTGCAGATTGCAACATCCTTGGGATACATCAGATGGAGCTTCGCCAGGAGCATCCATTTCGGTCGATGCTACACCCGCGGTGTCAACAAGGGCCGCGAAGAAGATTTGTGTGAAGCTTTGCGTTGTCTGGGCCAAGGACTGCACTGCGCGGAGGACTTCGGTGCACATACCAACTATACCGAGCTGGCTTTACGCGAAATGGGCTTCCACAACGTTTTCCCACACGTCGGTACAAATACTATGATCAACTTACGGGGCAAACAGGTCTACCCGCTGGTTACTGGTACCTTTGGAGGAGTGGACTTCTTGCATAGCGTTCTGGGCGAGGCAACAGATCATGTCACGCAGACTGAGGTCAACCAGACGGAGGTGGACCAGCTCAATGCCGCCCTCTCACAGGCCGAATCTGGTGGAAAGCGAGGAGGAGGCGACAGCAGTGGGAACGGCTTGGGCGGGCTCACCTCTCTGCTCGCAAACATTCCAGGCACAGGTTCTCTGGTTCAAGAAGCACAGGGCTTGCAGGCATCGGCTGATGCAGAGGCTGCGCACAATGCTCAGCAAGGCTATCCCGGCACCCGTGGTATGGACGAATCCTATGCGCCGTATGGTCAGGAGTATGGAAGCCGCGCGGCCGCGCCAGGACAGCCTGCAGCTCCTCAACAGACACCCCAATTCCCAGCTCCCCCAAAAGTCGATCCTGCGGCTGTCATCAAGAAAATCTATCCCATCCTCGCCTTCCGCGACAAAGTCGTCCGCCAGATCTCCGCGATCGTGTCCAAAATTCCCGGCCTGGAGAAGATGATCGACACCATCACAGAGAAAGTGACACTCTTCGTCATGGGTCTCCTAGCACCGTTCATCAAGCCAGTCATTGCATCCGCGAGCAACGCACTAAAGCAAGGCTCTGGCACTGTCGTCAACTCTTCGGCTCAACAACAATACGTTGTCTGGTCTGACCCCACCTCGTCTGATCCAACACATTCCATGCTCTCCAAGGACCACTTCTCCAACATTCTCAATGAGCCTGCTGGAGAGATGGCCGCCTGTATTCTACAATATGTGGCGCCACGTGTGATATACGGATGGGAGCACCCAGAAGTACCTGAGCATGAGATCTTAGACGATGTTGCTCGCGTCTTCCACCACCCTGCTGCGAGGGATCATAATATTGAGATCCAGCAGAAGATGTTTGCGGTCGTTGAAAAGTGGGTCAATCAGCGATCCGATCGAGGTAAGTCATCCCCCGAGAGACTGACCTCTCAGATGGAAGTCAAGATCCCTGATCCCTCCGCGCAATTGCAAGACTGACTCTATCAATAGGTCAGGGGCTCAATGATATCCTTTCTTCCGAGTCTGTGAGAGCTGGCAAGAACCACCAGGTGCAAAACCTTCAACAGGCATTCTCGGAGACTCAGCAATTTGCCCAGCAGCACGGAATCGGGGTCGGCTCGGGGACGTCCTCGCATAGCGCCACCGCTGGTGGTGTATTCGATATGCTGAATCGCCGTCGCGACTTGGGTGAACAATACGTACCCGAGGGAACTTACTCCTCTTATCCTTCTGCGCCGGCCACATACGATCAGGCCAGCGCCAGCTACCCGAGCGCCTACCAACAGGGCTACGAAGCGCCATACCAACACCCATCTCGAGGTGGATACGGTCACGGTCAGCAGGGCTATCAAGGAGGCTATCAAGGGTATGGAGGCGGAAGCGGATTCGGAGGCTACTAGACAGCGGCCCCAGAATGGGAATCTGAACGACTTGATGAAGAGCTTCCGAATGCTATGAACATGAAACATGAGATGAGGAGGGAGAGATATACGACAGATCGATTGGTGCCAATTCAAGAAGCTTCATCTTCTCCTTCCTCTGCGTCCTGGTGTCGAGGATCTCCACACGGATCCTTCAAGACTGGAATGGTATGTACCATTCCAGTCTTGTTGTTCTTCTTCTTTGTAATACATCCTAACGAAGAACAACGGGTGCATAATGAAACTTCCTGGTCTGTATATCTTGTGATGATAGGTCGAGATGGACTTTTAGGCGGTGATGTTCAGGACCGGAGCAGTGGAGTGAACGGGTCTCATCGAATTTTGATGTAATCTCATCGAGCTCTACTTGACCCCACCATCTCTGTATCGCCCATACTGCACCACCCCAACTCTTCCATTCGTGAGACTCACTCGCGACAGACACCTCGCCGCTACCAGGAGCGACTCTGGTGAATGTCGACCATGGCCTCGTCCCACCCGTATGTCTCCCCTTCTGAGAATCCGCGCTCGTATGCGCCGCTCACAGAAACTGATCCCACAGCCCTCAAGCCCACCACCGGCAATCAAAGCCTGCCTCTTCGACATGGACGGCCTTCTGATAGATTCCGAAGATAAATACACCATCTGCACCAACGAAGTCCTCCGCGAATACGGACGACCCGACCTCCCATGGAACATCAAAGCCCAAATGCAAGGCCGTCCCGGTCCCTCCGCGGGCAAGATCCTCCACGATTGGGCACAACTCCCCATCTCCCGCGAGGAATACATGAGCAAGATTTCCGCGCGGCAGAGGGAACATTTCCCGACGTGTCGGCCTCTTCCGGGGGTCCGAGAGCTGTTGAAGAGATTGGGAGATGAAGAGGGAGTCGAGGTTGCGTTGGCGACGAGCAGTCATAAGGGGAATTTTGAATTGAAGACGGAGCATTTGGAGGAGCTATTCCGAGTCTTCACGGAAGAGCATAGAGTGCTGGGGGATGATCCGAGGATTGGAAAGGGGAGGGGGAAACCTGCTCCGGATATCTACCTGCTCGCGTTGAAGACGATCAATGATAAACTCGCGCGACAGGGCAGACCGGCCATTACGCCGAGCGAGTGTTTGGTGTTCGAGGACAGCGTGCCGGGAGTGGAGAGTGGGAGGAGGGCAGGGATGCAGGTTGTGTGGTGTCCGCACGAGGGATTGGCGAAGGAGTACAAGGGACGGGAAGAGGAGGTGTTGGCGGGACAGTGTGGAGAGTATAAGGAAGAGGTAGAGGAGAAGAACGAGGAGCTGGGAGTCGTGACGGGTGATGGGAAGGAGTCGAGGAAAGGGGCGCCGGGAGAGATTGGGGATGGGTGGGCGGTGTACTTGAAGACGCTGGAGAAGTTTCCGTATGAGAGATTTGGCATTGGGAACGGAGGGAAGAGGGAGAGTGCGTTATAAGACGGGAAGATGGGATGAGATGGGAAAAAGAGTATGTGTTGGCGGCTTAGTATACAGAATACAGACATGTATATAGCCAGAGCAGACGACTTTCACATGTCGATATGCGCCTCATATATTGATGAATATATTAATTTCGATGAGTAAGCGGAATTGATTTGGTAGGGCAGAATCTCTTTAGCCGAGAACGAAGGCACAAGGCACGTCAGCAGCAGCAGCAGCTCTCTCTATCTTGCCGTTTCCCGTCCTACATCTTTCACACAAACCTCCACTCCGCCGACACCGATACCAACACCGCCCAATCCCGACTCACAATTATATCGGAGATCCTACTGCCATACGCTACTGCTATACCTCATTCATCAGTGCCTGGCGCCAGGATCTACACCTTAGCATCCATCTTCCCTGCAGTCCTTTCTCGCACCCCACCAGCAACACCACTGTACTGCTTTCCGCCGATACAGTACTGCATCTCCTCCCATATCGATATTATCATTCCGACCAGAGGGAAGATATTGGCTGCTCCGAGAGCACCTCGCGAGCTGAACGATAGTCTCGTTAAAGAAATACGACACGAACGCTCTCATACCCGCGGCAGGAAGTGATCCACCTGACCGCAATGCCGGCCCAGACGCCAAAACAATAGTACTGCGACTGGCGGCTATGGATGGCGAACCCAGCGCGCAGAGAGAGGCGCGCTTGCGCTCGCTATGGAGCAAGCTGGACACCAAGCAGAAAGGAACGCTGGACTATGAGGCACTGAAGAGGGGACTGGAGGTCATGAACCACCGTAAGATACAGACCCACCAATGTCAACAACATAATCAAGAGGATGAGCGCGGTTTATTGATATGCTGCAACAGCTCTGAAAGATGCGGACGGCCTGATCAAGGACATGCTCTCCGCGTGCGACATCAACCACGACGGCAAGATCAGCTACGACGAGTTCTGCCGCTTCTGCACCCAGACCGAGAAGGAGCTCTGGCAGCTCTTCCAGGCCATCGACCGCGACCATAGTGGGAAGCTGGACAAGGGTGAGCTCGCCGCGGCCTTCGAGAGGGCCGGCGTGGCCGTCTCCAATTCTCGCCTCGAGCGTTTCATGGGCTACATCGACAAGGACCATGACGGTACCATTGATTTCAGCGAATGGCGCGGTAAAACTACACTCTTCCCTTCCATTGGTGTCGAGCACGTGCTGATCGCGATGGACCAGACTTCTTACTCTTCATTCCCACCAACGCTCCTGGCCTCAAGGCCGTCTTTTCCTACTACCAGTCCACCGCGAAGCTGACCGCCGAGGGCGATGTGCACATGAGCGACGAAGCTCTGCAGGGCCTAGGTACGATTCTCGACTTTCTCAAGAGTTCCTTGTTTGGCGCTGTCACCCAACTCGTGAACCCCGCGCAGAGCCACGCCGGAGGCTCCAACACCCAGCCGATAAGCATGTGGGAAGGCAGCGAGAACCGGCCGCAGCTCTTTGGCGGCCACGTCCTGAGCGAGGAAGAAGAGATTGAGGACGACCCGTACATACCCATCAAGCCCGCCCGCCGGAAAGACGTCCAGGAGATCAAAGAGCAGGAACAGCAGGCGCTGAAGCAGCAAGGCCGAGTCAAGCTGACGGATTTTGTGCCCAATGTAGGCTATTTCGCGGCGGGTGGTCTCTCGGGCATTACATCCCGGACGGTGACCGCGCCGCTCGACAGGCTCAAGGTGTACCTGATCGCGCGGACGGACAACGCGGAGAATGCGGTGCAGCTGGCCAAGCACGGTCATCCTCTACATGCCATGACCAACGGTCTCAGGTCGATGTGGAATGCGACGAAAGACGTATGGGCTGCGGGCGGCATGAGGAGTCTTTTCGCCGGTGAGTTGCGGAGACAGCGAATTGAAGGGACGGGGTACTGACCGGTTGCAGGAAATGGCCTCAATGTACTCAAAGTTATGCCGGAGTCATCGGTCAAGTTCGGCGCGTACGAGGTGTGTCCAGGTCTACCGTCTGCCCGGATAGTGCTGATTACTCTGCGTGCTAGGCATCCAAACGCGCAGTTGCCAGATTCGAAGGTCACAACGACCCCAAGCGAATCTCTTCAGTCTCCATGTTCACCGCGGGAGGATGTGCCGGCATGATAGCACAAGCCGTCGTGTATCCTCTCGACACGCTCAAATTCCAGATGCAGTGCGACACCGTTAAGGGCGGCGAGCACGGCACCAGGCTCATATTCAACACGGCGAAGAAGATGTGGGCGAGAGATGGGCTCGTTAGCTTTTACCGTGGCTTGCCTATGGGTGAGTAAACTGATAGTACAGAATCGATGTTCTCGATATTCTGACCGTTCATGACAGGGCTCGTCGGCATGTTCCCTTACGCGGCCATCGATCTTAGTGTCTTCGAAACGCTCAAGAAGGAAATCATACGACGGAAGCGAGCAAAGGACCCCTCGATCAAACACGACGAAGACGCTTTACCGGGCAATTTCTCGCTGGCACTCATGGGTGGCTTTAGTGGAGCTCTGTCGGCTTCGCTTGTCTATCCCATCAATCTGCTGCGTACTAGGCTGCAGAGTCAAGGGACGATCGGCCATCCGAGGACGTACACAGGAATTGCGGATGTCACACGGCAGACGCTGGCAGGGGAGGGTGTGAGGGGACTGTTCAAGGGATTGACTCCGAACCTGCTCAAGGTCGTGCCGGCGGTGTCAATCGTAAGTTTCCATTTTCTTTCCAAACGAAATAGTATTGAGAAGCTGACGTTTTGGTGCTGCAGACTTATGTCGTCTACGAAAATGCGAAGAAGGCGCTGCATTTGCAGTGATTATGTTTCTTCTTTGCGCGGAACGGCCAATATCAGGAGGAACGGATACAGCTTATTTTCTCTCCCGGCGAGAAGGGAAGAAATCAGCATGCAGTATTGTATCGATCGACAATCTCTATCATACACTTGGGTAGGAAAGGGTGCAGCTCGGGAGCGAAGGGCCTGAGAATTATAGAAAAGAGAGGGCGGAAAGGGAGGGTGGGAGTGCAAAGGCGAAGAAGGGATTTGACCTTTGGATCCCTAGTTTTTGAACCTGTGATACCCTTCGTATTGAATGAGGCGTTTGCGTCGAAAAGTCTTCATCGGCTCGAGAAAGGATTTGATCAACACCAGCAGTGGCGACTTTTTGTTACACCGGTGAATTGTCTGCTGAGACCGGTATATTCTTGATAATACATGGACACATGAGTCGTTTACGATCCCATAGTCGCGTCGACCGATCTTAAAGCCCAGCTTTCTCCCCTTCCGACGGCTCATGGTCCCAGAAACCAAGACGCCGAACTTCAACTCTTCCTTAGTCTACTGTGTCTCATACGCTGCAGCGGTTTGCATGGACATTCTTGTCTTGATGACTCTTGTCTCCTGTTCCAGTCTTGCAAATCTGACCGCCGGTCCATCTGCGCCAGAGACTTTTGACTGGGTTTCCTACCATGACAACCGCCATTCGCAGTATCAGATCAGAATTTCCACATCGGCTTCGACTATATTTACGAGGTAGTGGCGCGTGGATCCCACGACCATCGATAGTTCGATGCAACGTCCAGGTACTCAGCGGCGGACGTGAGCTGAGCTCTCGGAGTGCCATTCGATGCCATCAATCTATTACCCCATGTCGCGATAAGCTGTATATTGCCGATTCCAGAGGGCTGAGACTCAATCAAGAGACCGGTCTTCAGTCACGCAATCACATCCTCCCGAAGCTCTGGTCCGAGACCGCTGTACCAAGCCAGTGTAACTGCATCGTGCTGCTACACCACAGCATGCGAGTCATGTGAGGCATTGCGACCGCGGCTCTGCATGAAGGAGACCATCTGCCGCAGTATACACTTGGAGGCCTCATCACTTGCGGCATGGGTAATCGACTGGCACCACAGGACAAATCCCCGGCTTGAAGGCCTTAGACAACGACGTGGATCTCATTGCACCAGAAGACAGGAACGGCAGCAAGGTCAAGCCAGACACAGCCGCTGTCGAGATCTTGTGGCCAGTTGAACGTCTCAATGCCGCGGCGCCTTTCTGAAATGAAAATCTTCCAAACGGCGTGCTTTCCCGCGTTGAAGGAGGCACATGGGCGAGTAAGGTGAAAGTGCCAGTCTGGTCCGTAGTGGTGAAGGACTATCCGTTTTTGTTGTCACGGCAGACGATATCCAGGGATTCGCGGAGGCTTTCAAGAGTAGCCCACAAGTCGACTCAAGTCTGCTGAACGGGGCTCCTCGTTGCATCGAGCTGAGCTATAGGTCGCAAGGTTGCGACGCTCAGTGCCTCGAGATCGCACCAGAATAACCAGCAGATTTGCAGGTATCGAGTAGTAGATACATGTAACATGACAGGCGAAGTCCTCCATGATGAAGTTTCCAAGAAGAATAAGAGGTGACGTGCATGTGAAGGGCAAAAGAGTTTGACGAGGGCGGCAGAAAGGGGCGAGCCGAGATTCCGAAAGTCAAAATTTGAAGCTCAGTTTGAATTAAGGTCTGAAGTCCTTCGAGATAGCTCCGTCGATACGGGAGTTCTTTACGAACAGACCCAGGAATCGTGAACGACATCCAGTATGGCGAGTATCGACGAGCTGTTCAAGAGGCCTAATCTTCCTCCCAACTCCGGCTCGATCAAGCGAAAGTTCGAAGCGCCAGACCCGCAAGCTGTGTACAAAGCCGCGAAGCTCTTCAGCACGTCCTCGCCGAACGGATATCACTCGAACGACGCAAAGGTCGAAGATGCTGAAGACGATGATGACCTTGAGGCCGGTCCGGAGCTTCCTCGAGAGGACGACGAGGGCGACGACGAAGAAGGCCGGTTCTTTGGCACCGGCATGACCAAAGACACAGCGGAGGCTCTAGACTACATTGATCAGCAAGATGCAGAGACCTATGCGGAAGAGAAGATTGACCTTTCATGGCTGCGACGACTCGCCAACAGCTTTCAAAAGAAAGTGGACAAGAATGCAGAACTGCGAGCGAGATATGAGGATGACCCTGCGAAGTTCATGGAAAGCGAGGCCGATCTAGATGCGGAGGTCAAGAGCTGGAGCCTGCTCACTGAGCATCCTGAGCTATACGTCGAGTTGGCGAAGATCGAGGGCGCAGTCGCGAGCGTGGTAGGACTACTGGCGCATGAGAACACGGACATTGCAATTGGAGCGATTGAAATCATTTCAGAGCTTTTGGATGAAGACGTTCAAGCTGGGCAAGAGCAGTGGGATGCGCTGGTAGCTGCATTACTGGATGCGGATCTACTGGAATTACTGATGAGCAACCTATCAAGATTGGACGAGGAGAACGAGAGCGATCGCAGTGGAGTGTATCACAGTCTGGCGGTGATGGAGAATCTGGCCAGTCAGCAATCGATCGCGGAGAAAGTTGGGCAAGAGCGGGTACTGATGTGGCTTTGCAATCGAATAAGTAAACCTGAGAAGCCCGTGAGCCAAAACAAGCAATACGCGGCGGAAGTCCTGCAGGTTCTTCTGCAGTCATCTCCGAGCCTACGCACGAAGCTGGCTATCGACATTGATGGCGTAGACCTCTTCCTCCGACTCCTCTCTGCCTATCGGAAACGAGACCCGCCCAAGGATACTCACGAAGAGGAGTACGTTGAGAATCTCTTCGACGGCCTAACATGTGTCGTGGACGAATCTGAGGGGAAGTCGAAGTTTGTTGAAGCGGAAGGTGTGGAGCTTTGTCTCATCATGTTGAGAGAGGGAACGAAGAACATCATGCAGCGAGCCCTACGAGTGTTGGATCATGCGGTTGGGGGTCAAGGAGCCCCTCCTGCTGGAGTCTGCGAAAAGATCGTAGATGCGGCAGGTCTGAAGACGATTTTCAGCTTGCTCATGAAGAAATCTGATAGCTCGACCGTCGAGCATCTCCTGGGCATCTTCTCGGCCTTGTTGCGATTGCTGCCCGGAGAATCGGCAGCGCGCATTCGAACCCTTGCCAAATTCACCGAGAAGGACCACGAGAAAGTCGCCAAGCTTATGGGACTACGTAACGACTTCGCACGTCGAGTCGCCGTTGTGGACAAGGAGATTCGGCAAGAACAGAGGGACATGTCCGATGACGAGATCGAAGAACGGGAGGCAGAATGGTTTTCAAGACGGCTCGATGGAGGGTTGTTCTGTCTACAAACAATAGATGTCATCCTAGCCTGGCTGATTGCGGAAGACAAAGCTGTCAAGGCCAAGGTGTCTACGGAATTGGGCGTGGAGGCAGGCTTGAAGCCTATCCGAGCAAGTTTGGAAGATCAGATGAAAGGCCTAGAAGGAGGTAGTCCGGAGGATCTAGACACGAGAGAGATGCTGGAGACGCTAATCGGCTTCTTGTGATGGCGAGCCTTGTTTGTCGTCGTGGTCGCTGGATTGGACCCCAGTACATCCGGAATGACAGTTTTTCTGGGCTTCGTCAAGCCGACATTATCACTCGCCATGATATCTGCCGCATTCGCCCCAGACCCGACTAGACGCTTCGTGGTAGGTCTCGGTCTCGAATGGCAGTCCCGCATACGTGGCGGCGTAGGGTAAAGCCAACCGTGCATAGATGCTACAAGTTATATACACCAAATACGTTTGCGGAGGCGCGTGCCAAGTTCGGACGTCGCGATTGGGCCGTGTCCATATTCAGCTTTCCAAAACAGAAAGCACGGGATCACACAATACATCCATCTCTCTTCGATAGAAGGTCACCAGACTCGCTCTTATCTATTCTGATGCTCGTCTCACACTGCCATCACGAAGGGCTCGGACCTGCGCGCTGCGTTTGTCTTCGCGAAGAATCAGCAATTCAGTATCATTTGTCGACGAACCAGGTTCTACACCTCGGTTTCTGATACTCTTCGCTGGGTGACAAGGTTGACAGGCATATGATAACAGCCAGACCTTGCGCACAGCAATGTCAACGAGCTACTGTTGAATGATGGCTTCAATCCAGCTTTCAACTGCGTCTCTTTGGAAGTAACGAGGATACGCCTTTGTCGCTTGTAGCAGGTAAGGGCCATCTGGTGTGTGTGCGATTGCTGCTCGCAACACATGAGTTTCAGAGGCCTGATCTCGATACTGCGTATCGCGCTGCGGGGTGTAGGAGAAGAACGGATGCAATGAAACTGATACAGGAACTTGGTGGTGGGATGAATTAAAGGAGAGAATCTGCTAGAGATACACCGAACATCAAGTGAGGCAAGTTTAGTCGCACGAGTGAAAGTTGCATTAACATAAGATGCTCGTAGCGATGCTGGCTCAATTGTCCTTTGGTCAATCCGAGGTATTCGGAGATGTATTTCGCAGAATGATGGCAATAATTCGCAGGTAGATCATCCTAGCATCAGCGAGAAGAAGCTCAATATAGAATGTGATCGAGGCAGCACAGCACGTGAAGTTGGTCCCAAGACCAGGTCTGGAGAATCTAGAGAAGCAAGGATGGCAAGACTCTCGGTACCTTCTTAGAAGCACATCTTGTGACGATTGCGAACCATCTATAAGAAGCTCGTATTCTATCCGACGAGGGTAAGACGCTGCTGGTCATCAAACAAAACCGGCCGTCCTTAGGTTCGAAAGATAGGAGATGCAGGTCCGTGGGATATTAACGCCCTTTGAGCCTTGCAATATACAAGGAAAGACTGATTCTTACCATGAATGCCGTGACCAAGCTACACACCGGCTCATAGTGACAGCTTCTGATATCAAACCCAACGACACTAGCCCCGTGCCATGCGGAAAATAGGTTCGGAGACTAGATTCAACTCTACCAAACAGCATTGACCGCGAGATGTCAAGCTTGTTCGGACCATTTGATTGTCGTCAGATTGCGTTCGTAAGGTGAAGTTGACTTTGATTTCCAGGTCCACATATTGCTGCCTCAGGCATCTATTAGGGCCACACCACGCAAATGATGCGGAATGGCCCAGCTAGCCGTCAACGCCGACAAGAAGAGCGACCTTTGCGCCTCCTCGTCGAGAGCACGAGATGTCTTCCGAGAAGCCAGAAGAGCGACAGCCGGAGTGATCATGCCTCAACAGGGTGGGAAATGTCCATTCGCGAGGCGGACAACATGGAAGAGCGGGTAGGGTCCGAGAGATGACGGTGAATCTGAAGGTGGATCTCTGCGATGCCATGTCGGAAGACAGACGCGCCAATTGAAACTGGTGTTGGTGTGGTATAGATTGGATTTTACTAACAGTAAACAATCCACAGGCGGATGTCGGGGGCGGCCAAGTGGCGAAAAGGCCTCGGCATTCGGACTCGTTTGCGGACTTGGCGCGCTAAGGCAGGCTAATGTTTGTCACTCTTCAACTCGACCTCTCGGCTTGCCCATCGACTCCAAGGGTTCCCCTTAGCAGCACGGCTTGCTTCCGAGCCGAGATTATGTCGACCATATGGATAGGATGATCTATCGGAATGCAAAGTGCAGAGTGTAGGAGGTAGGAAGAGTCGTGGAACTACTGACATACGCTTAAGGACACTTGCTCTTGGGCACTTTGCTCCCACCTCTTGATCCGTGGAGCAAACATGGCCGCACTACTAATCGACAGCCTCCGGCGCTTCGGTGAGCTGGCTCTTTGGGGCTCTCTCAGTGTCTTCGTAGGCGTACGTACCGCCATCAGCCCCTGAAGCCAACCACGCTGATTTCCAGCAGGGTGTTGTCTTTGCCATATTCAAGGTCCTTTACAACATCTCACCCTTCCACCCACTGGCAAAGCACCCAGGCCCCTTACTATGGCGAGCCTCCCGTCTGCCGGCTTCATACCATCATGCCACAGGAAATCTCTACCAGCGCATCGCAGCCATGCATGAGAAGTACGGCGAAACAGTCCGGATAGCGCCAGACGAGCTCTCCTTCACAAACCCGGAAGCATGGCCACAGATCTACAATGCAAGACCGCAGTTGCAAAAGACAGACTATCACTTCTCGCCAAATGGAGATCTCAGACTCCCTCCCAGCATGATCACAGCACCGGATGCGGAGCACATGCGCCTCAGACGCTTGGCTGGTCCAGCTTTCCTCAATTCCGGAGTTGCAGAGGTCGAACCGGTCTTGCAAGAATACACAGATCTTCTCTGCAAACAGCTCACCGTTGCGAGCACGGAGGGCTCACAAAACATGGTGGAGTGGTTCCTCTGGACGCTCAATGATGTTATTGGCCAACTCGCTCTGGATCAGGACTTCGAGTGCTTGAAACTGAGACGCATGCATCCCTGGCCGCAATTCATGCTGAGAGTTCTCAAGCAAGTTGCGACCATCACGCAATTCAGACGATTTCACATCCCTCTCAAACCTCTGATGGCACTCATGCCCCGGCGTGCTCTGGAAGAACGAATGAACTTCTTCCAGACCGCGTTCTCTGCCATCGCAAAGCGCCTTGCCAAGGAAAACGAAGAGCAGGCTGCGCCTGCTAATGGTAATACAAAGAAGCGCGACATCGTGGGACTTATGCTACGGGAAATGAAGAACGGCGACCGACTCTCGGATGCTGAGATCACGGCAAATTCCATCTTGGTTGTCGGCGGAGGTGCGGAAACAACCAGTACATGCTTGAGCGCGGCTCTTTACTATCTCTGCAAGACACCACGAGTTATGCAGAAGCTGAAAGACGAGATTCGTTCGACTTTTGCTTCGAGCGATGAGATCACCCTCAAGGCTACGGCGGAGTTGCCCTATCTCAAAGCCGTGATCGACGAGTCACTGCGTATCTTCCCAGTTGCAAGCTACATCACGCCAAGAGTCGCACCAGAAGGGGGCCATATCATCGACGGGAAAATCATACCCGGTGGAGTGAGTTGACCCGACCAGCTGGAGAAATTTGCAGCTAAATTCCAGCAGACATACGTTTCGATGGGTCAATGGTTCATGGGCCGCTCCGATCGCTTCTTCGATAACGCCAAGGAGTTCAGACCGGAGCGTTGGACGGATGCACAAGTGCAGAGCGTCTCTGGGAAACGAGGCGATGAGATTCTACGGCCATTCAGTCTGGGGGTAAGCCCTTGAGCAATCTTGCATATGAGTCTGAGACTCTGCTAACGTTGTTTCACATTAGCCTCGAAATTGCATTGGCAAGCTGTAAGTACATTGATTCTCGAAAGCTTATGATGACTGCTAACTCCCCTCCAGACTTGCACTGGCAGAAGCACGCCTTGTAACGGCCAAGTTGATTTGGCACTTCGACCCGGAACTCGATGGCGATCATTCCACCTGGGTAGAGGATGCTCGATTCTACGTAAGTCAGCAGAGAGACGAGCCTAGATTGTTGACGCTAATAAGCTGTCTCGTAGATTCTCTGGCAACTGAAGCCTCTTCAGGTCCGCTTCACGCCCATACGAAACTGATGAAGGCCTGTAGATCCACATTGCGGCATAACGGATCGGCACCAAGAATAGATCGGGCGCTCATGATTATAACATCCTGTACTGTCACCGAACGAGACGAATGCTCGAACCTCATCATTTCCCACACGCTGGTCGGCTTTGCTTCCCACTCATTGATCCACGCTTAGAGAGAACGTCTACTGAATTCCGTGATGACGCTTTTCCGCTGACCTGAAGCATCCCTAGAACATGATCCCTGGCCTGGTCAAGAGAAAGGTATCTCGGTATGTAAATGGTCCGACTTCCGTCGGTATGGCGAATAAGTCCGGGTCCACGGCGACGAAGATAACGGAGTTAACTCCTTTCTGGAAGAACGTCCCTCCGTTGAAAAACGACAAAGCAATACTTGATTGGACGAAATGTAAGCTGCCTACCAGCTGAGACTAGCACATAGAGGCAAACGGAATGACATAACGCAGCCTCGGAAAACTCTATAGGTCGGCGCCGGATCCTTCAAAGTATATAATAACAACTCGAAGTGAGTGATGGCGGACTTCAAGAATTTCATCAGCATCAGCGAACCACCATACTGTATACTCGGATAAAAAGTCAGACGTACTCAAATATGGCAGCCACGAGAAGCATCACGCTTGTCACAGGAGGTGCGCATAAGATACCCATCACACGCTGGATCGCGCTGACTGTCCGCAGCCAACAGCGGAATCGGCTACGAAGTCGTCCGCCAGCTCATTGGCAACAAGTCACGACATGTCCTTCTGGGTAGCCGCTCGGCCGAGAAAGGCGAGAAGGCGGTGAAAGACCTCCAGTCCCTCAACCAACCCGGCACCGTGGAGCTCCTTGAGATAGACGTCAGCAACTACGACTCCGTCATCAAAGCGGCCGAAAAGGTCACCAAAGAGCACGGCAAACTCGACGCACTCGTCAACAATGCCGGAGTTGCCACGCCGCCCGGGGACGCGCCTCTACATGAGCAGATGGAAATCTGCTTCCGCACCAACGCCATCGGAGCACAGATCGTCGGCGACGCATTCGGACCCCTACTGGAGAAATCCACCGAAGACCACGCGAGGATCGTCAACGTCTCGAGTGGAGCGGGAAGTATGACGATGCGTCTGGATCGGAGTAACCCTTTCTACAAACGCAGTTTTATCCAGTATCGTGCTTCCAAAGCCGCGATGAACATGGTCTCCACCGGCATGGTGGCTGACTACGAGGACAAGGGCTTCAAAGTCTTCACGTACTGTCCCGGCTTCACGGTGTCCAATCTGAGCGGGTTCAATAAGTTGGAAAACGGAGCGAAGCCGACGTCCGAGGGGGCTGCTCCGATTGTTGAGATGTTGAATGGCAAGCGTGAGGGCGATCATGCCAAGTTCGCTCACGCGGATGGGCATTATGCGTGGTAGTGGAAGTCTCCGTGCTGCTTGATTTGGGACGCGGAGTTCTGATCACGGCCTCGGGATGAATTTAGGACGTTAGTATCCCTCGGACTATTTTCGAAACTGCTTTCACCAAATCCATGCGTCAATTAGACTAGATCTTGAAGGTTGTCGCATCACTGCCTGGATCGCTAGGCGACGATTTCTTCCACGCCTCCAGGTGAGCACGACCAGGGTCTTCCGCTGACGGAGATGCAGTACTCGGGACATCGCGGCTCAAATCACCGTGAGGACCACCAAATTCTTATGACCGAGGAGAGAAGAGAGCGCAAATTAAGGCCTGTGTATCCGAGCACCGCAGCAGCATTTGCGAGATCTGGATCATTCTTGTACCTGGCAGCGGGCGGATAGCTGCGCGCGATACCGGCACAGCACGACATCACACGGCATGGAACAGCGAAGTCGTTATGCGTACGATCCCTACGGCTGTTTGAATTATGTCACGCTGACAAGAAACCACACTTGAGACAAAACCCGTCGGGTATCTTCTTTATGAACATCTTACAGCTTTAGTACGGACGAAGTGCTTCTCGATGACCCACGAGTTCCCATACCCCCGCAAATATATTGCAAACAGCAATAGTACTATACTGTTATGGCTTGGTTAGATGCATTGGCTCGACAATTCCTCAGATCGGCAGCTGTTAATCCGTGAGGAGTCGCTCGTGCATGGGATGCTGCCCAGGCGAGACCCAGCTTCCCGGTAGCTCTTATTGCCGCAGAACAGCACGAGCGTACATCACAGTACAGAATGAGAAGGTCCAGCGTGATACTTGCGCTACTTCCCACTCTTCCTTCTTCGAGGAACAGCATCAGCCACGACCCGCCGACTTGGAATTGCTGAGATCGCCCGCTAGAGGAATTATCCAACGCGGTACAGCACATCCGGCTCCAGCACAGAGATCGCCTTCTGAAATCTCTGGGACCGCGGCAGGGAATATATAACGCTTTCCTCTGTCGATCTGGATCATCTCTAGAGGAGAGCCTACGGTCTCAGAACACCCACTCAGCTCTCAGTGCTACCGGCCTTTGCCACCATCACAATGCGGCTATCATCCTTTCTGCTACAAGCCAGCGTCACGGTCAGCTTTGCACTGTCGCAGGCCATCTCAGAGCAAGGGAAAGATTCTCAAAGCTTTCCGCGCAACGACGCCGGGCAACCACACCCAGCCGAATACGGCGAAACAAGCTGCAAACTCCAAGCAGCCTACCCAGGCCACTGTGGCGCCGACTACGACTATACAGAGTACACGTCGGACCAGGAACAGCGCGCCAATGCCGTGATTGAGATGTTCAGGTTCGCGTGGGACGGCTACTACCAATACGCCTATCCGCACGACGACCTGCTTCCCGTCAACAACAGTCACAGCGACTCCCGAAACGGTTGGGGTCTCCTCATGATCGATGCCCTGGACACGGCAATCATCATGGAGCAGCAGGACATCGTCAACATCATTTTGAAATTCGTGCCCACGATCGACTTCACCAAGAACAATGCGAAAGGGGAATACGACGCGAAGACGACAAGTCTCTTCGAGACGAATATTCGATATCTGGGCGGGTTGCTGTCCAGCTACGACTTGCTCAAGGGTCCATTCTCTCACATGGCTTCCAACGACCAGGACGTGGATGTCCTGCTACGACAGGCGACGGTCCTCGCGGATACGCTGAAGTTTGCCTTCGACACTCCCACTGGAATTCCAGTCAACATAGTCTACATTGACAACCAAACCTTTAGCAACTCCTCGAGAATGACAGACGGCGTCTACACCGCCGGACTCGCGGAATTGGGCACCCTGGTGCTCGAATGGCAACATCTCAGTGACCTCACGGGGGATCCCTCGTACGGCCATCTCGCCCAACGCGCCGAATCCCACTGGTTCCAGAGCAAAGAGATCTGGCCCGGTCTCACGGGCGGCAACTTCAGCGTCTCCACCGGCGAGATTCTCGATTCGTACGGAGGCTGGACCTCGGGCAACGACAGTGCATACGAATACCTCATCAAGATGTATGTCTACGACCCGGCACGGTACCAGAATTACAGCCTCCGCTGGCAGGAAGCTGCCGACAGTACCATCGAGCACCTTCTCGGCCATCCTTCCAGCCGGCCGGATCTTACCATGGCTGGGTCTTTCGTCGGACAGGAAAAGCAGAACTACTCCGAGCAACTCGCGTGTTTCATGTACGTATTCCCCCACTCACTCACTCACTCACTTACTCACTCACTCACTCACTCACTCACTCACCCACTACCGTCCCACCATCCCACCAAACTGACCAACGCATCTTTAAAAAACCAGCGGAGGCAACTTCCTCCTAGCCTCCTCCGCCCTCAACCATTCCTCCCCCTCCGACGCCGTCAACCAGACCAAACTCGAGAGCTACAAGACCTACGGCCTCCTCTTCTCCGAATTCTGCGCCAACGGCTACCGCTACGCCAACAGCGGTATAGGCCCCACGTTCTATTCCTGGAACACAACCCTCCTCGACACCCACAAGGAATACCGGAACCAGACTTCCCTCTACAGCCACGCCGGGTGGTTCATCCCGGTCGAGGAATATGAAGGTAGCTACCCCTGCCTCACTCACCCCCTCCATTCATCCGGTCTCTAACTCTCGCTCCTCCTTTCCCTCTGCATAGATTTCAGCGACGGCCAATGCCCCGAAGCCGTCGAATCATGGTACTACGCCTACCAAACCACCCAAGACCCATACTGGCGCGACGTAGCGTGGTCCTACACCCTCGCCCAGAACCGCACCGAGAAAATCATCCACCAGCAGAACAGCAACAACGACGGCGGCGCCGGCGGTTTTTCCTTCGTCAACAACGTCCTCTCCTTCACCGGCGACGGCACGCAGAATTTCATGGCGAGCTACCTGCTCGCCGAGGTTTTCAAGTATCAGTACCTGATCCAGACGCCGAAGAAGGGCGTTTGGGATGTCATGGGTGGTGAGGACGGGAGGAATCCGTTTGTTTTTAATACCGAGGCGCATCCGTTTAGGGTGGCGGCGAGGGATCCGGTTTGATTTATATTTGAGAAGAGAGTAGATTGATGTTGGCAATGTGATCCATTACATCCAACCTAACTTGTGACCTCCAAAAGAACGGATCGGATAGCACACACTTTTCTTTCCGTCTGATAGACTTCGGCATGTATCTAATGAGAAAGCAAGACAAAAGTGCAAAAGAGAGCCAAACAAATACGACAACTTCTTCGTATCTCTGATTGATAATACTCATAACATTCACCACCCCTATCAATCGGACTATCCCCATCTGCCATCATTGAAGTCATCGTGCTCATAGTCGTTTACATCCCCAAAAGACTTCCCCATTGCGACTGCCACGGACAATAGTAGTCTCAAATCACACCGCGGTGAGTGGACCAGCACAAAGCATGCTCCTGCAAACAAAATCCTCAATATTCCTTGCCTGCCGTATGGTATCATGTCGCGCGCAAAATGCCTGCTTCCAAAACAGCAAAAATTTCAATTCCCCCTCCTCAGCAGCAGCGCCGCCAATCCCATGGCTGATGGATCTCCTCCAGCGCTGCTTGATTCGAGGTTGATCTCTCAACTGGCGCCTCCCCAGACGGTACTCAGCCAGCCGCCTCCAAAGCCCTGAGCGCTGGCCATGGTCGCCCATTCTGCAAGCTCGCCCCCGTCGACGAACGCAGCAACGTCATCACCGCCCAATCTGGTGTCGATGCTGTTGAGCCATTGCTCTTTGGTCACCGGGTCCCACACGGGCTGCTGCACGCCAGGAACGGCATGCTGAGGCTGCGTATGGGGCTGTGGGTGTCCTGGAGGTCCTGGATGCCCGGGTGTTGGATATCCTGATTGTTGATGGGCTGGATACGGGACCCCAGCATGGTGATGCAGTGGGGTAGGTGTGGTCGCATGCGAGTGTGAATGGGAATGATGGTGTGTGACGCCGTTCGTATACGGATTGGGTGGAGGCGGGGGCGCCTGCATCGGGTACTGCGCATTGTGCGCTGCCCAACCTCCATAAGACTGCTGATGAGGATGTTGCTGGTGCTGATGTTGTCGTTCAAACGGCGGCGAAGGACGAGATTGTGGTGTAGACCCGGTCGCGGATTGTGCGGCTGGCGAGGTCAGACTGGAAGGCGGGCCAGCAGACCCAGAAGCCTCCGAGTAAACAGGACGGAAGTTATTGATGTGGTTAGGATAGCTGTGTAGAGGCTGTGGACCCTTTGATTGCTGTGAAGGTGGTTGTTGGCCTTGCGAGTAGGAATCGTAGCTTCTGAACTGGGCGCTGGACGGTGTCGCTGAGATGCTCGGCTGGCGACTGGCCGGAGCACCTGGCACGGCGTTAATAGCGCTCCATGCGCCGCCTTCACTCTTGGTTTGCTCCGTTGATGCATGTGGACGCTCCCCTCGATCGCCGGGCTCTTCGCTCTTCACGGTAGTGCCGGCGCTGCTATCGTCGTACACTGCGTCGAGCGGTCTCGAATCAGGGCGCGCATCGGTCATCTCCACGTCCTGATCCTCAAGATTTCCAAAGTCGGAAAGTGTCCGCTCGAACAGCTTGAATTCGTCCAGACCACCGCCTAAACCACCCTCACGGAGACTGAGGTGCCGTGTGCTAACCGGGCTATCACCCTCCGAGGAGCTCTCGATAGTCTGAGCATTCTTGCGATAATCGAGCTTCATGCGACGAAAGTACTTGTGCATGCGATTGATTGTCTTGAACCAACCGTCTGCCATATGAAGTCGGGTGCGCATGTTTCCCACCATCTCCAGTGCTTTGCGTGCCGCTTCAAATCCCTTGCTCACGCTACTCTTTGCCTGATCTGGCCTCGCTGCTGAGTCTGGGATGGAGCACATGTACCCGTCCGGATCCATCCAGGGGAAGTTCATACAGTACACGCCCACAAATGCCACGGTGTAAATGGAAAATCCGACGATGGGCGTTTCGACAAGAGCATTCCACTCCTGACACGTTCGGACGAGATCCATAATCTCGCGCGCAGACCTAAAGCAGTCCCGAGCGCTGTCTGTCCAGAAGTCTGGTGGAACGTCGTACTTGTTCGACGGGAATACCGGAGGATCCAATGGTCCCTCGGGTTTTGAGCAACGGATGGGAATGAAGGGCACATATTCTCGGTGGAGCATGATCTGACATAGCAGGTAGACGGTGTGAACGAGCAAATATGGCGTCGAGGTCTTCATGCTGATGTGAGCCTGGGTGTTTTGATGGGTCAGTGCGTGCTGTCGGGGAAGGCTGGCTTTGAAGTCCCGGCATTGGTTGACAAGCTTGTGGAACTGGCAGCGATGATCCCAAGGCGGATATTCTTCGACTCTGGCAATCGCATTAGTCAAGAGGTCGTGACCGAAGGGCCCGAATACTCACCTCCTGCCTCCAGCGCATGACCATTGAACCACTTTGCCGTAGATTTCGAGAATCTTGACATATCGGCTCACAAGTCCTTCGTCAGATCCCACCTCCAGCCTCCCCTTGTCGTCATCAACGTCTCGCATCAACGAGCTTCGTGGCGACGGTGCCATGCTCGGCTCTGGCGTGCCGGTGCCGAGCAGGACCGACTGCTGCCGTTGACTCTGAACTTCTGCGCGACCAGTACCCGGATTGATCTTGTCCTCCTCTCCCAGCATCAGAGTCCGAACTTTCTCTGCGAAGAGGAACGACCTCTCACTTGCAGGTAGCTGAATACGTAATTCCTTGGCATGCAACATCTGAGGCCTGTACTTGCCACTGCTGAGGTATCGATCCATGATGTAGCAACTCCAGAAAGTCCGTCTTCGAATCTCCTGATGGATGAAGGCATCCTCGGCCGATTGGCTGGTAGAAGAGCTCTTCCTGCTGGCACCCACACCCATCTTCTCGGCTTCTCCATTGAGAGCGAGTGAGCGAGATAGCGGCTCATCGTCCAAGTCGAGCTCATATTGCAATCCCATCGCCTGAGCTTCGCGGATGGCCAAGCCTACCGCGAGCCACGCCTTTGCACCTCTGCACATTCCCCACTCATGCAGCCCGAGCATCAACATGGCCTGGCAGTGCTCAATGTCATGCGGCCTGTTATCCGTCCACATGGCGGCCATTCGTTCGGCCGCGGCAGAAGCGTAGTATTCAGAAGCGATCAGTGGATTGGAGGCCCGGGTCGACGTTGGAGGCGAGTGATGTGCGACAAGTTTGGGATGGAAGCGAGTAGTCAGAGCGAGGAAAGCCAAGAGGAACTCGGTTGGAGCGGGTGGCTTCGCAACAGAGGGTTTGGTATCTTCGGCTGGGGCGGTAGCAGGCGGAGGGAAGGCCGTTGCACTGCGCAGCGGTTTCAAGAACGAGGGTGGAT
The DNA here is from genome assembly GCA_963674455.1 of Lecanosticta acicola. Classification (NCBI taxonomy): domain Eukaryota; kingdom Fungi; phylum Ascomycota; class Dothideomycetes; order Mycosphaerellales; family Mycosphaerellaceae; genus Lecanosticta; species Lecanosticta acicola. The sequence goes on along the minus strand of CAVMBE010000020.1, from coordinate 334,797 downwards.
GGAGAAAGGGCAAGTCGGCGGAGTAGTGAATCTGGAAGATATCAAACAGCTCGTTCCAGATCTGGGGTGTAAGCAGCCTCGAATCCAGAGCATCCATTATAGGCCTTGGACTGTCGCGTGCGGCCAAGGGATTTGAAACGAAAGTATGCGCACTCTTCCTATGCTTCTGTCGTCGTTCAGAATCACCGTAGGAATCGTTCCGTCCTGGGATGCTGTCGCGTCTTCGACTGGCTCCGCCTCCCGTCACGGGGGAGGGGTATGAGCATTCGCGGCCGGAGTTCTCACAGCTTCTGCATGTTGTGCCGACGCCATTGTTGACGCACTTGACTTTGCTTCTCCTACACCTTACGCAGGCGATACTCGATCTCATCCTGCCGGTAGTTGCCTGGGCCTGCGCCGGTCTGGGCAAGGGCCCAGCGGCGTAAGGCTGACCAGAGGATGGATTGGTGTTGTTCGCTAGAGTTGTCGCGGGCGTCTGGGAGTGGACAGCGTCTTGAAGTGGTCGTTGAAGGTGGTCGAGTTGCTGCATGCGACTGTCTGCGAGCGACTGAGGTGAGAAGAGGTGCAGGTGCAGGTGCCGGTGCAGGTGAGGCAGGTCAAGGGCAGTAGAAGTGCGCAAGGGCGGTAGTGGGACGCGCCTGTCGCGGTTAAGAGTGGAGGATTGGGTGTTTGGGCGGGGGGTCGATCGGTCGGGCAGGCGGGCCTCGAGGAAGCGGCCGCGAGCTCAATGCTTCAGGCGGCGGGATTGTTCATGGAATCGATTGTATTGTTCATGAGGATCAACGGGACGGGGCGGAGGAGAGTCGAGTAAGGCAAGAGATATAGTAAGATGAGATGTTCGTCGGCGATGAAGACGCATCTGGGGAAGACTGCGCTAGTTCTAGCTTCCTCTCGGTCCGCCGCGCTAATAGCCTGAGCCGATATGACGATCCGGGAGAGGTGAAATCTTATTACATGTACTGCTGTTGTTTCCACGGCACACCCACCACAGCACAGCGACGTACTGTAGGGCGGAGGAGCGGCGGCGGTTCGAGCACATAGCACGAGCAGACGAGGCTCAGATTCGCCGGCGCCATCATTTCGCATCCGACACCACCCCCACGCGTGCAATATCAGATTCAGCATGTACCGGGTCATGCCAGCGGCACACCGCCCGCAAACCCGGCCCAACATCAGACAAGGCTCCTTGTCCCGTCTATCTCCACCTTGTCAATAATCTGCTCGACCGGCTTGCTGACACCGAACGGAGGTCAGTATGCAGTCGCGAATGTTCGCCGCGGTTGTGAATGACTCGGTAGCGGATTGAAGAAGAGGGCGATAGTGTATCAAAGCCCACCCTTGAAACGGCTTACCTTATCACTGCCACTATCTACCACTCATAGAACTGCTCTACGGCTGTCGATGACCTGGTTATCCGTGCGAGCCACCCCGAACCACGCTATGTGCTACCTACCTTAACGTCCGTCCGGAGGTGAGAAGACGCGATAACCTAGAGCCCCACTCTCTCCATCCACACGGCGTCTGCGGACCCGGCAGCACTCAACTGCCGGTCGCCAGTAATTCTCCTTGGAATGAACCACTCCGTGCCTCGAACATCATCCCGTGTCCATCATTCTGCCGATCCGCTGCGGCAACCATCCATCCGACAGAACGCGAAACGTTTGCGGACGCAGCCTTCAGAAGACCAATGTGTAGCCGGGGTCTGTGCTGCGTATGAACACTCAGCTCGACATTCGATCTTTCGATATATACGCCTTTGGATCCGTCAATCGAACATTCCATTCAGACGAGGCCATTCCGTGTCCATCCTGACCCCGCTGCTTCGGATCTCCGCTGTTTGTGGGTTGAATTCCACACACAAACGAGAGCTCGAGCCCTCTGATGCGCTGAGTTACGGGCCGCCACGCGCAAGGCGCCAATGCCACATGCACAATGTCAGGAATGTCATGACTCGACAGATACTCACACCGGCTAATGTGTGCGTGTGTGTGTGATGCATGCCGTACGACCAGCGTAAACTTCAACTCTCCGACATCCCCATACAGGAGCGCCAACATCATCGACTTCGAATTCGCGGAGACAGTATCGTCAGCAAGCCACTCCGCCAGTCCTGTCGCATGATCAGATTTTCAAAAGAAACACAAGCGACCCGCCGACCTGGATGAATATCCCAAGCGAAGCGCCCTCCCTGCTTTGTATAACCACGGCACTCTCCACAGAGAGGCGGTCCTTTCCCCAAACCTCCACACTGGCGACCCCGCAACTCACGTCCCAAGCGAAACAACCACAGAGCCCCAGGTACGGCGGGGAAGGGACTGATACGGGTCGTGCGATGAAACTGACTAGGGACATTATCAATACGAAACTTTCCGAACAAGATCCAACAACAAGACAGCGCCTCTGACGCTAGTAAATGGAAAGCCATGCTACAACCGAGACCCACGCTACAACCGAGACCCACGGGCCATCACTTGATCCGTTATCTATGCGCAATTTCATGCATACGAACAACCACAACTACGATCACTCTTCCGAGGCCCAGAGTAAACGGCAGATGCTATCAATGACATGTGAGAGATGTGCCAAAACACCCACCACACACGCGCTCACACAAACACGTCAAAAGTCCCATTCCAACCACAATCGAAAGCACAACTAAACAATCGCAACCATAGCAAAGAATAATTAACCTTTTGTTATCCCATCCCCCAATCCCTTAGTATACAACGAGGCAAAAGCATAATGTATAAGAAAGAAACCCACGACTGCTATCCCTATCCGCTAACCGATCCTCTTCTCCTTCTCCTTCTCCTTCTTCGTCTCCTTTCCCTTCTTCTTCTTCCTCTTCTTCTCCTTTCCCTTCTTCTCCTCCCAAAGCGCGAAGGTCGAAAAGTCGATCTAGAAACGAAGAAATCCCTAAAAGACTATAACGATCTCTAGGACCGTTCTAGAAGGCGTACGGCTATACCTTGGGCAGATACGAAATCGGTATCCCGTCCGATCTACTATAGAAAACTAAACCATTCGACCGCGAGACTGGTATATATTACCGTAGGTGTGACTAGGCGAGAATCCCTCGTACTGTATGTTTCGTTTCCGCGTGTCAGTTTCTTTATCTTTCATCCTTCATTCCCAATCAAGATGAGCCAGATGAGCCAGTTCAAGTTATAAGGACCATTCCATCATCTACGCCTCGGATGTTCGACTTCAACCTACCGAATAAGAATTCAGCAATGCGGAAACCCCTGGAAGACTCTATCTGTCTGTCTGTCTGTGCAATAAAATATCCGAGATATCCACAGCAGGGAAATTCAAATCGCTACAAATGGCAAGCAAAGAAAGCAAAAACTTTCCACAACTCCCTTTCTCTTCTCATCATTAAAAAAGCATAATCTCTAAATAAAAGTCGGAAAAAACTTCTGGGTATCGCTCATTTGAGAAGAAAATGGTCATCCTCGTTGCTCGTTGGAAAAAAAGGCCCTCGCTCGCTCGCTCGCTTTCTCTCGTCTTTCTCCGTCCCGTTCAATCCTCAGAATATCTTCGGCTCTTCAAATCAATCGTACCCAAAATGGCCTCCAGCGCCAAATGGCTATTTTCGTTCCCAAACATAGGAAAGTCTCCACCTTCGCATGGTTGTCCTTTTCACTCTTTTTGGCGTCTCATGTGAAATGCACTTTACTGACATGATGACTGACAGCAGCCTCATCGCCCTCAAAGAGTCCACAGACGGGGCACTTGACGGGCAGAGCTGCTGCCAAGGGATCCATGTGCATTGAATACCTCCTAGCTGGATTTCGAGGCGGTGGATCGGGTGTTCCGTGTGGATTTCGGACGGAGAGGTTCCCGAAGCGTTCGTGGTCGGGCATGATGTTGCTCGACGTGGAATGCTGGGCCTGATGTGATCTCGCATTGTCTTGGCTTGGCTGGGGACTTGCGCTGGCCTGACTACTGCTGCTGGCGATGCCAGTCTGCCATGTCGCTGTCCCACTGTCTTGTCCGCCGTAGCTGTTCGTCCTCGTGGTGTCTGTGTGATTGGAGTACCCGCTAAAGGGGCCGCCCTCTGATGATTGCTGAGCGTTGCCGGGATACGCTTGGTACTGTTGCTGTGATTGTGAGTGCGGATCTAGATGTGTTTGTGATGGCTGTCGTGGTGAGGGTTGCGGTGATGGTAGCCCTGTGCTGAACGAGCTGTCTCCTGGGAGCTCGGATCGGAAAGAAGCACCTTGATGCCTGAAAGCGCCAGAGGAGAGGCCTGGTGAGCCAGGAGGTGGGTGACTAGATCCTTCCAATTCATTGATGAACGGCGTGGAGCCATTGGCGAACTTCTCTGCGCCAAGTCGCGCGTGCTCCGTGCCCATGTAGCCTGACTGCTGATACGCGGGCAGATATTGCATCAGCCTGTGTTGGCTCTGAGTGCGGGCGATGTCGTGATAGTTGCCGTATCCTTTGACGTCGAGTCGAGGCGATCCAAAGCCTGTAGAAGAGGGCACAGGACTGGATGGCGCGCTGCCCGGGGTAAGACTGCCATCGAAGCTGGCGCCTGGGCGGCCGAATGCGCTCGGTTTCGAAGTCTTCAGCTTCCCATTCTCGAACATGGCATGCAGTTTGCCCTCGTCCAGCAATTCCGCTTTTCGCAACATGCGCTCCACCATCTTGCCCGTCGCATCTTTCGCCTCTCTCTTGACATAGCTTGCCAGCGCGATGTTGCAGACGATCTCCACGTCTTCCCTCAGGTATAGTCCATCCAACGGAGTGTCCACTCCCAGCTCTCTTGCCTCGCGCGGCTCACCCGGTTGGTTGCCCCCGATTCGGTACTTGTTGCGCATGTCCACTCCCATGGGCGCATAGACATGCGACTGCATGCCGTAGGGAAGATCGTGAAACACGCCCTTGAAGGAGATCTTCTTCTTCATGCCGAAGCCCCATGTGATGACCTCGGCGATCTCGTACCATTGCGAGAAGTATTCATCTGTCCAGCGCAAGACGTGTCAGCAAACAATGTTCACGACGGCTTCACGTGGGCGAGCGTACCGCCGGGAGAGTCTCGGGGCGCATCGATCTTGGCCGCGCCTGTCACCAACGGATTGAGCTTGATGACCTCCTCATGGCTGTGGAGCAGCTCGATGGCAAGCTGACGGGGAACATGACTGGGGAGCGGCGTGATCTTGATGTACTGTATTCGCTTGCCCATGACGTACGACGGTGCTTGTGAAGCCCTCGGCTGAACGACGGACGGAATGGATGTGTAGGGAAAGGAAAGAGGAGGAGAGGAGGAGAGGATGAGGACGGTGATGGTGACGACGGGATGGTACACGGACGCATAAGCTCCAGTCCTGGTGTGGGAGAGATCTGCACGGGGAACCGTCGCAGCAAAGGGTGAAGTGCCACCTCACGACGCTGCTGCGGCCGCGGCGACGTGTATCTCAGCTGTGTAAGGTAAGAAACTCGGATCCATCCTCTTCCGCGAAAATAGCCGCCAAGCCTTCTTATTCCGGCGCCACCTCCACGATTGTGACTGCCGCTTTGACATAGTTGTTGCGTCGTGGCTTGGGATCGTGTGTCTGGCGCGTGTGGGATCTGGCGCTGTGCTGTGCTGTGCTGTGCTGTGCTGTGCTGTTGAAGAGAAGAGATTGCTGACCAATCAGAACGTCTTGGCAATGCCAAGTCCAGAGCGGCTACCATCGCCGACTTCACCTCTCCCACCTCTCCCACCTCTTCCCAACGGTCTCTCTTCTTGCCATTTCAAGCTCAGAGGCAACGAGGCTCGGACCGACTGCTAGCCACGACAAAAGATTTGTAAGCCCGGCTACGGAAGAGGAAAGCGAGAGCAACAAGCAAGAAGTAAAAGTGTGGTTGTTGGATGTCTGCTGATTGATCGTGATATCGAAACACAGGTGTCACCTGACTCAGGTGCCACCTGCCTTTTCTGCGACCGATGGAACGAAGAGAATGAAAGAGGAGCAGGCGGACGTCCGGTAAATTCCATTCTACACTAAGCCGTTAAACATGCAGATCCAACATCAATTTACGTCGGGGTCTGAAAGTCACCGGCGGTTTGGAGTCCTGATTGTACAGCGCGCGCGCTCCAGATGGTCCACTGTAACCTCCTTCCGCAATCTCCTACTCGATATCAATCGACCACGATCATACCAGACCTCCTCAGCCACAAAATCCTCGATATCTCCGGTATGAAGCCAGACGACTTTCTGATCGCCATGTACGGAGACCGAGAAATGCACGACTTGCTCCACTCAGCCTCGTAGAAACCGCAAGTTGGTACATTGGAACTCAATCGCGGTGTATTGAGACTGGCATGCTCTGGCTTGCAGCTAGTTCCAACCTGGATACTTTTCAGCAGTCCTGAATGTTGTTTGGAAGTCTGTCCAAGAAGACACGAGCGTCGCCAAAAGTGTCCACATGAGAGACACGCTCGCCCCAGAAGATCTTTGGAAGAGTCTCTTGGCGTACTTGTCGAGCGCGGGCTCGAGGACGCGGAGTTGCCGCCAGCTCAGCTTGTACTCCGATGATGTGCGATGTCCAGCTCCAGGTGCCAACTTGTAGACTTCATTGCGCAGCTCAGCAGGCAGATCCAAGAGTCTGAAAGAGGACATCGTGTCCTTTTCGTAGAGCGTGCTTGGTTTGTGGATGAGGAATCCGATGCGACGTCGGCCGCTGCGTTCGTCCAGAAGACCTGTGGAAAGTGAATAACGCCTTTCTGAGGACGAGTTATTTCGTGATGTAGAGCCTTAGCCCAAACGGGTGCTGCATCCTAGAAGGAAAACGTCGGGAGAAGGCAAAAGGTAGCCAGAAAGATTATGAACAAGATATTTGTAGGCCGGTAGTTCGCTGACCCGGCACTACAGCCAACATTGTCAAGTCCAGCAGTCACATTGATTCCGTGTCTGAAGAACGTGTTAGTTTGATATCTACCAGAGCAGAGCGTTACGAGAAACATACGCATATGAACCGAACGCCGCCGCGTTCGTCAGACTGGTCGTCACCACATTATGAGTGGTCGAGGCACTGGCCTCCGTCTTGTAAGTGGCGACGCAAGTCGCTGCGGCAACTCCAGTCATGGTACACGTCTCGGAAACTGACGTCGTCTTCGAGTCTGATGTGACATCGCGAGTGTATGTGACTTCGGTGATTGCTGCGGTGATGGTGATCGTCCACGCCTTGTCAGCAAGCGATGGACGCTGGTGCGAAACGTGGATGGCTTACGGGTGCATTGTGCCCGCACGCGGTAACAGGCGTTGTGACGCCTTTTGCGGCTGCTGTGCACTGGATTGCGTAGGTCGCATGGTTGTTGCAGACACCTATCTGGGAACCTGCGTATGAACCATTTGCTGCGATGTTGGGAGGTATGAAAATGCCGGCCTGGAATGAACTCGTAGACTGGCTTGTTGTCGTCATGATGCTGGTTGTGCGTTTCGCGCTTAGGGGGCTGTTCTGAAGACTGTACCTGCAAGGAAAGACTTGACCAAAAGAATGATGAAATCTATGGCAGGAATTTGGAGGCTGCTTGTTATGTATGAGTTTCCTCGGGCGAAGACTCCACTCTCAGCGGCGTTGCGATCTGCAATGATTCCGATGTAGTAAGGGGATCAATCGATCGCAATTGGGTCTTTAACCGCCAAGAGGTCCAGGATTGGAGGCAGCAGCGATAGTGATACTTTTTCCAGGCGCAGAGACGGCTTTTAATCGGGCTAAGTTTTTAGGTTCAAGATGTGGAGGTTTGCATTGTTGCGGATTATTTGTTTGCAGAATTGAAATGAGCCTCTACCTCAGAATTATCACGATCGATCTCAGTCTTGTTGTAATGGTCGCTCCGCCGCTTCTTGTCTAGGGTCTTCAGGAAAGCTGATCTGTTCCACCGCTAAGCGCCGAATCCTGGAGATCAGCGGATGTGTTCCAGTAGCCGCCGAGCTCAACCATGCATATATACACGCCAGTTGTTTTCCTGCCATCAACAGACTGCGACAATTGCGGCGTGGTAAGAGGGCAGTGCAGTTGGAACGGAATCTGCGCGGAGCGCTTGTAAGATAACGTCGCACCATCGGTCTTCTGCCATCAATGTGTCCCTAAGTGTCGTCTTCGCAGGAATTCGGAGTCTCGCAGTTCTACTCGATTACTTGGACTGCGCAGAGGAAGACTCGCGGCTTCTGCTCCAGGCCTGCTCTGCTCTGCTTGGAAAAGCTGCGATCGTGGGGCCCAGGAACCAAATCCTTCTCCATGATGCAGGCGTACGGCACAGTCGACTTCGTCTGCAGCCAACAGTAACTCCTCCAGCGCGAGTCTAAACAGATGGCGAGAACAGGTCTGAGTTCTATGGTGAAACAGCAACGATGGGTGGCTACTGCTGCGTAGCAGGCAGCATGTTGAATAAGAAAGCGCAAGTTCCCACCGAAATCATGGCAAAAACAAGATTTCGCGGAGACTCTACTCATTCACATCGCTTTATCAGACGAACATGTGGTTTCCAGGTCCAGCAATCGGTGGCATGGCTGCAGCGGCAGCGTTTGGCCCGACAATGTATGCTTCGGTTGCTGCCACTGTGATTAAAAGAAAGACCGTGCTGACCAGATAGCAGGGGAGGATCAGAGCCACGACCTCATCCGGCACCTGCAGGCGCGGCAGGTGGATTGGTCGCACCTGTTGGTGCAGAGACGAGCGCAGCGACAGTCACAGTCGTCCCCGTTCCCGCCAGCACAACAGTACCTCAGTCGAACCAAACGATTCGGACAATGTCTGGGTGCACTCACCAAGCCGCCGCTCACGATGGTTTACCGGATTCCTGCAAGTGTTCCGGCTGGCCTTCGTCATTGCCGACCTTGTCGGGAAGCGCACCTTGCGATTACCAACCTTTCACGGTGACCATACCGTTGACAGCAGCACCGGGTACAACCCAGCCACCGGGTGAGGTTGCGGTCGTCACAGGCCTTAACGGGACGAATCTCGTGCTGGTGAGCAATACCACCACGGCTGGAGGATCCGAGCAGACGAGTTCGCCGTCACCCTCATCTACTGGAGTTGGTTCACAGATGGAAACAGTAGCGGCGTCGATGGTTGTTCTGGCATCGCTGCAGGTTGTTTGGTTGCTATTGGACTCATAGGGATAGGGCAGATGCGATGCGTCAGGTTCGAGTCGGTGAGGAATTAAGCAGACTGCAGCAACTTTTGAGAATCCATGTTTCCGTGCTCATCGAGGGATCTGGATCCCCAGACGGCAGCCTCATCAGAAAATTTTCCGCAGAGCGCTACCACTACTGGTTACCAGTCCCTTGTCCACAGTTTTGCCATCCTGATACCGCGCTTGTCGTTGTTTGAACTCCCTGGCCTGTTTGCTTTTGCTGGCTTGGTCGTCCGCCACGCTGGATTTGCGCTCTCTTTCCCGCTTGGCCTTCTTCTTACTTTCCATACCTTCCAGCATCTTCGCTCTCTCGACATCCTCCACAAAAGCCTTGTTCTCCTTCCTCGATCTTCGAATCTCTTCCCTGATTCGCGCGGCACGCTCAGCATTCTCATTCGCAATCTGTTCCGTCAAGTGATGCCACTTGAAACCTTTGAGATATTTCATGTTCCATAGGTCATCATGGTAGAAGTTCCCTTTCTTTCCACCGATAATGTTGCCGTTCAGAGTCTCCGCTGCCATCTTGGCCTCCGTCTTTGAATTGAACTCCACCCATCCGTCTGTGAATGACTTCTTCTTGTTGCCCCCGCTCTTTACTCGTTTAGAGTGTGCGACATGATCCTCGGGTGTCAGAAAGATGCGCCCTATTCCCTTTCTTGCGTGCGGTTCCAAGAAGTGCTTGAGGGTCTGCGGTTTCATGAACGGGGGCACTCGAGATATGTAAACCACGCCTGACTTTCGCACAGCCTTTTGCGCCTTCGCTGCCTCTTTCTCCGCGCGATTCTTGATGGGTTTGGTGGGCTTGATTCTGTCGTGATCGGATCGTTCATCGTCCTCGTCGTCATCTTGCGGCGCATCTTGGATCTCGTCCTCTTTGTCGAATTTGGAGATGTCGAATCGCGCATCACCAAACGACGAAGCCTTTGCAATTTTCACTCCCTCGCCTTCTGCATCCTCATCGCCTGGGTTGTCCCCAGATGACGCTTCTGAATCCGATTCGGTTTTGCGCCGCTTGTGTGTATGTCTTCCAATCGCGCCTCTTCCCTGTTCCTCTTCCGATTCGAAGCCGTGGTCGACCTCCTCATCACTGTCATCTCCCTCAAGAAACTCGTTGCGCTTTCGTATTGACATGTTGCTGGTATTGATGGAGGAAAGTTTTTGGAAAGTCCTCTCGAAGTCGAAGTTCGGTCTTCTTTGCCGAAGTCTTGCCGAGTGCGTCCGTTCCCTCTTCTCCAACCTCACCTTTACCAACAGTCACAATCTAGCCGAAATACTCGATGAGACACAAATCACACTATGCATCAGCGCGATCTGTCATCATGAGAGCCGATTCTATGCAGCTAAAGAAGCTGAGTGCGAAGCCGACACCTGAATGTAAAGCGACACCCCACGACATGGGTGAAGGCACGAGGCCATTGCAATGCTCAACATGCCTCGCCTCGTGCCGTGACGAGCTCACGTTACCAAGGCATCTGTGCAAGTCATCGGAAATGTGTTGGGCGATTGGTGGGTTCTCACGATTGGATGTCCTCCTGAAGAGTAGTCCTCATGGGCTTGGCGCACGGCGTTGTCCTCACGAGTCCATTACTATAAAGAGCACGCGACCCTCGCAGTGTTCTTCAAACCAGGACACCTAGGAATCATTCCCTGTCCTATCACACACGATATCTACCCCATTCAAAATCGGTGGACTCCACGATGCCACCAGCGATCAAAAGCCCGACGATCGAGAGACCACTTATGGATTTCCTGCCCACTGAGGCTCGCAGTCGAATTGACTCTGGCATGAGCCTGCAAGAAGATGACTCAACCATCAACTACGAAGAGCCTGCCTACGTCCAGCCTGACGACACAGAAGGCGAGAAAGAACAGCAAGCGATCGACCGTGCATACACCAAACGCTACTCGCAAGCTTCTTCCGAAATGGCAGAGCACTTTGTCTCTAGCCAAACTTCTGAAGCCTTGATGGAAAGCAATATCAAGAAGGCTCACTCCGCTAGGCCTCGTGCGGAGCCTGACGCAGAGGGACTCGTCACCACCAGTATTGCGACACGACCAAAGAGCAACGAGACTGAGACCGCCCGACTCACATTCTCCCAGACCTACGCGGCCTTGGAGAGTTTGGCGGATATTTCTACTGCACCCTCTATTGCACCCTCTACTGCCAAAAATGCTAAGCGAGCGGCGAGAAGGAAAAGGGCAAAGAAGAATGCCGGGGCAAACGCTGGCTCCGTTCAGTGTCAAGAAGCCGGCTCTACTTCCGACAATGACAAGAAGGGTGCGATCAGCCCTGCGAAACTCGCACATGCTTCCTCTGCCAGCAAGTCCGCCACAAGGTCAATCAGCATGGCCAAGTGGGAAATTGGTTTTTGTGTCCTGGCCTGCGTCCTTGGTCTCTATGCCGCGGTGCTGCACATTGAGCAGCTGAAATTGTAATTCTTTTGAAGCATGGAGATATCCATAGGACGGTTTGCCAGAGAATCGTGAGAGATCCACACTGTGCTTTTCATTGGTCCTGGATAGAATCGCACAAGAATAAATTCGAGGTTGTCCTCATTTCAATCTTGAATTTAGATTTCATCATCACTTTCTCCGTCTTCTCGTTTCCGTCGTGCTTGGGCTGGCTTCAATTCGATCTCCTCGTCGATGCTGTCCCTGTAAGCGCCATCTGAGCCATGGAAATGCTTTGAGGTGCTGCCTACTGCGCTTGGCGGAGGAGCATCCGGCTCATCAGCATACCCATCTGAGGCTGCCACTGCCGGCTCTGCACCAGCGGTCCCAGCAGCCCCAATATCTTCATTCCCCTCTTCTCGACTTCCAATAACTACGGAACCAGCTACCAGCATGGAAGCGCCAAGCCACCAGAGACCTGCCAAGTCATTAGCGAAGGCAGAAAGGGACAACGATATGTTTTACCAGGTAACGCTTCCGAGAAGATAATCGCCCCCAGAATCGCCGTTATGACAAAATTCGCACTTGTGTTTATCACGCTGACGCGCACGGTACTGCTGGCCAATGTTAGGGCGCGGGTGAAAAGGCCCCACATCACAGCGTTGAAGGCGAGATTCATGGCGAAAAAGAACTACAAGACCATCACGTCAGCTTCCACCCTTCTCTCCATTCTTCTCCTCGAAGACAATGCACGTACTCCTCGTATCGGATACTCAACGAAGATACTCGGTTCTTGCATGCCGAAGAGATGGGAGACTGCGGTTGCCCATGTGGTGGTGAGTTGTGTGGTTGTGAGTTTGGCGAAAACGCCATTAAGGGCGGCGCAACATCCAGATACGATGGCGTAGAAGAGCCATTGTGTTTTGGGTTGTTGTGGCATGATGAACGGTGGTGTAGGATTGGCGATGAGAGAGATGGAATGCCTTCAAGAGTGCCCGTGAGGTTAGCTGTTGGCTTGGCATCGCGCCGCTTGGACCAGGCTATCAGGAGTCGGATGATCCTTTGGTGGACTATAGATGTTGCTAAGTCACAACATAGTATACATTCAAATGCATTCAAAAATTGGAAGCTTGTATCTCTAAACGTGGTGCTAATAACGAATCTGGTCCTACAATCTAGATATGAAAGGCTCTCTATTCCCTCGTACGTTCTTCATGGGTATCATGTTGGAACGTGACCTGCTTGCGTTCCCTTGTAAACTCCATGCGCGTGAAGCCCTGAATCTAGGGTTTCCGGGACCGCGAGCCTTCGCAAGCAATCGCAATCATGAAAACAGCGAATCTTCTCGCTTGATTCGCTTTTTGGCTTCGGCATCATTCATAGCTCGGATTTGCTTCCGTCCAATATTGATGGTTGGCTCATCCAAGACTTCACCAATGGTCATGTCAAATGAAGTGTCCCTCTCAAGCACAGGCTCTGTGCCCGTTCGCTCTCCATTGTGCTGCTCGATGGGCACCTTAGCGCGGGCGCGGGCGCGGGCGCTGGTGCTCTTCTTCTTCTTGCTCTTGTCCTTCTTCTCCGGCGGAGGTGTGGCTTTCCCCTAGGCCGCCTTATCCTTCGTCTGACAAGCGACGATCTTGACCTTGTCTGCTTCCATTTGGAAGGCGTTGTCCATCTTGAATTTCACATCTTTGATCACGAATGTCCAGACTTCGTCGCAGAAGCGGTATACGTCGAGATGTCCCTGCGCATGATCAGACCCACTAATCATAACCACGTTATTATCCATCGTACCTTGAAATTCATCCTTGCTTTCACTTTATCGCCCAATACTGTCGCGATGCTCTGGTCGAAATTGGCCATAATGCGCATCGCTAGCTGTGGCTCGATGCGCCGAGAGCTAATCAGGTCGTCGAGCGTATCTGCGAGAGCGAGTCCAATGCTGTTGCGAAAGTCAGTGAACATGTGTCTTTACGCATGCCGTTGAAGGCTGCAAGCAAGCCACATACGAGGTGCCTCTGTAGAGCTCGTAGTAGCCCTGCTGGCCCTGCGGCTGCGCCATCTTCGCGGTCTGGTTCGCTTATGATCTTGCGACGGTGACTTGGGTGCTACGAGCTCTGAGACGTCCTCGTGTGATATGCGCCGATAAAATGTGCGGGTGTGTTGGAGGTGAAAGCGAGAGTCAAAGAGTACCTTACGTTCTGGGTGTACCTCAACCGGCTGGACACTTACTAAGTATTGACTAAGCATGCGCACGGGCTTGCATCCAGTACCGCAGCTCCCAAGATGTCATGCATCGACAGGTTTAGGCAGCTTGGGACATTCACTCGTCTTTGCCTTTACCTTCGCGCCGCTCACAACAACGATGGGCGGTCTCACTTATGGCTCCTCTGGAGCCGGCACGGCTCTTGTGGTCATCGGTCTTTGTACGCAACACGCGATTGGGAGCACGGCCAAGAAGAGGCAAGCTAACATGGCCCGACACAGACATGCTCTTCCAAGGCGAAGGAGAGGCCTTTAATGTCGGCGCTTTCATCGAATCGATATCACCCTACGCGTGGGCAGCGACCGGAATCGCGCTTTGTATTGGTCTGTCAGTGGTGGGAGCAGCATGGTCAGTGAAAGAGCAAGAGGAGACATCGCGGGTCAGGTCAAGAAGGAGCTAATAAGGAGTGATATGGCAGGGGAATCTTCATCACTGGCACATCGATTCTTGGAGCTGGTGTCAAGGCACCTCGAATCCGGACTAAGAACTTGATCTCCATCATCTTCTGCGAAGTCGTGGCCATCTACGGCGTCATCATCAGCATCATCCTATCCTCGAAACTGGAGCCCGTCTCGGACGAGGGTGTATACTCAGCTGGAAACTACTTTACTGGCTTTGCGCTCTTCTGGTCAGGACTGTTGGTAGGAGCGTGCAACTTGGTGTGTGGAATCAGTGTAGGGATAAACGGGTCAAGTGCTGCATTGGCCGATGCGGCAGATGCGAGCCTGTGAGTGAATACGGAAAAGCCTAAGCAGTGGAACCGAAGCCTAACATCTTGCAGGTTTGTGAAAGTTCTCGTCATCGAGATCTTCTCCTCTGTGCTCGGACTTTTTGGTCTGATCATCGGATTACTCCTCAGTGGAAGCGCGAACCCTTTCGAATCAGCTGCTGGAAGCTAGTCGAATTCGCTACACTACGCAAGCAAAACAGTATGAATACGGGCACGAGGAGATCCCTTCCCAAATGGAGCATTTACCGGCGTTGAAGGGCGCCACACTGCACCTGGACTAGAGCAGCACGTGAGATGGGCGAGTGAGCGCCTTTGTATGTATGGGTTGTATTGAGATATGAAGTCCATTTCAGGCCGACCATAACCAATATGCATGACTCTATGAAGAATACACGCGTTTGCAGGAAGTCTTGAAACCAAACTCAGGTAAAACTTCTGTATCTCTCACATCGACAAGGGAACTTTGCCATCACTCCAGCAGTAGTCCAGCGAGAGTAATCTTTAACCATCGTAACTTCCGAGCAAATCCGTCCGCTGGTGCCGTGATCCAATGCATTGCCCATCGTGCAGCAGCCACCGAACTCCTAAAACGCCATTGCATGCGCATGTTGTACAGTAGCTCCCCAGCAATGAATTAAGTCTCCACAACTTTCGAGCTCATCAGCTCGTCAACATACGCTCTCTGCGACTTGCTGTCTCCACCATCCATCTCCTTGAGCAAAACCGCAAGAACTTCAATAGGAGGGTTTAAGCCGAGCACATTCGCCCTCTTCCACCGCTTTAAGCGGGCAATACCAATGCATGGCTGCAGCATGTTAGTCTCCAGAGCGTCTCACAATACCAATCAAAGTAGACTCACTCCGTACTGTCCACTCATATCCCACTCCCGCAGAATCTTTTCATGCACACTCAGATCCTGCTGATGTACTCTCGGCGCCTTGCGTTCTTGCTCTTTGGCTCGCCAGTACTTGTTTATTTGCGCTTGCGAGATCTTTCGGGCTTCGGCTTCTTCATCGCCTACCCAGCCTGAGCCTATCCCTCCTATTGCGCCTACATCGCTTTCTTCTGCGCGACCGCCCAATACGTCTTCCGTCTTGACCTCTCCATCGAGCGGATCGGCAGCTGGTGCTTCGTCTCGTGCTCGATCCTCTATCGCGGCCTCAGAAGTGGTAGTCTCGTCGACATCTGGCTCTGCCTCGGCTTTCACGTCCGTGTGTGCGATGTCTTCAAATAGCGCCGGATCTTTCTTCGTCGATTTCGCATTTCGCGGGGATGATGCTTTGGTGACTTTGCTGTTCTTGCCCGCAAAGGAGAGTGTAGATTGCTGTCGCTGCGCGGACGCGGTGGGTGGCGCGGTAGTTCTACGTTTGGGAGGCATGCTTTCTGGTGCTATTGGTAGATTTGCTGGTTGTAGTTATGCAAAGAAGGTAATTGGAGATGCATGTCATTGAGATATGGAAAGGAATTGGTCCGAGCGCCTGGGGTTGCCCAGGAAACGACACGCGCGTGAAGCTCGCGTTAAGTGCTTCTTCTCCTGGATCCTGACTATTGCCACTACCTGGTTGTTGACGACAAAGAAACGTGAAGACATCTTGCGGACTATGCATCAAGTGATCAGCTACGGCGTCACTGCGGCTAAGATTCCATCGAATACTGACGGCCGTGAAAGAACAGCTCACGAGGAAAGCCCGCAGAGAAGTTCCATTTGCTATGTTTGCCAATTACTGACGACGACGCCGGACATCTTGCTCGATGCACATGACTGTCCATTCACGAGCCGTCTGGGAGTACGTTGTTTACTGCGTGCAAGCAAACCTCTTCCACCACATTCTCGTTCCCACGGCATGCTTCTAGCAGTGTCAGATGGGGCATACTTGTCCAGCCTTCACCATCAGCAGGCTCGTATGTCACGTCTTCACTAATGAGTTAAATGCCGCAACAACCTATAGAGCCACATTATATACCCATGAGGTCGACCGCTGCTACTCGAAAGGGCCATCTTCAGAACACCAAAGCGGTTCAACTACCTGACCATTACCGGAGACTACACCCGCAGGGAAGACTGTGTAAGAACAAGATGGATAAGAACGACAGCGATCGAAGCCCTCCAGACCCTCCCAATGCAACCAGCAACCATGATCCAATTGAGGCACTTGAGCCTAGCACGGCAAGCCACATTTACCCAAATCTGCAGGACCCCAAAGGACGTCCTTGGTGGAAGGGTGTAGTGGCTTACCAAGTATGGCCTATGTCTTTCAAAGACACCAATGCTGATGGTATTGGCGATATCCGAGGCATTATTGCCAAGCTTGACTACCTCAAGGACTTTGGGGTCGACGTGATCTGGGTCTCGCCGACGTACAAATCGCCTCTCGACGACTGGGGCTATGATATCGCCGATTACGAAGACATGGACCCAAGATTCGGCACTCTCGAAGACATGGAAACGCTCATCAAAGAAGTTCACGCTCGTGGTATGAAGATCTTGCTTGATCTCGTCATCACCCACACGAGTGACCAGCACGCTTGGTTCAAGGAGAGCCGGAAGTCGCGAGATAATCCAAAGGCGAATTGGTATATGTGGGCGGACAAGCGTCCCAGCAACATGATAAATGGGGAGCTGGTCGAAGAACCTTCAAATTGGCGCGCGGCTTTTGGTGGTAGTGCGTGGGAATGGGCAGAAGAACGTGAGCAGTACTATATACACCTGTTTCTGCCCTCCCAGCCAGATCTCAACTGGGAAGACGCTGAGATGCGTGAAGCTATATACCAGTCGGCAGTCAAGTTCTGGCTAGATCGTGGCGTCGATGGCTTCCGCTTGGACACGGCGAATCGCTTCTGCAAGGATACTACCTATCCGGACGTCGAAGTTACAGTGCCTGGAAGATGGCAGCCCGGTAGCAAATACTACATGAACGGACCAAAGATGCACGAGTGGCTCCAGGAGATCCGCGCCAAGATCGACCGTGATGCTCCTGGGAGAGACATCATGATTGTTGGTGAGCTGCCTCTGACTCCTCACGAAGAGATCCTGCGCTACGTCAAGCCGGAGGAGAAGCAGCTCAGCATGGTATTCGACTTTGACATGGTCAAGCTGGGTAATAACGACAACCCCGACGAGTATGCTAAGCATGAGGTTGCCAACTACATGGATAAGAATCCAAGCTACACCTTGCCTCTGTTCAAGAAGGCCGTGCAGAAGGTGCAAGCTCTGATCACAGACACCAATGCCTGGGCAACAGTCTTCATGGAATGCCACGATCAGCCGCGCAGTATCGCCAGATACGCTACTCCCGAGCACAGGTACTGGCGAGAGGCTGGCAAACTTCTCGCACTTCTACAAACCACGCTGTCGGGAACTGAGTTCATCTATCAAGGCCAAGAGATGGGGATGATGAACATGCCCGAGAACTGGGGCCATACCGAATTCAAAGATCCCGACGCCATCACTTACTTGAAGGACTATGTCGACCTCCACCCACAGGAGCGTGACGCCTGGCAGACTGCGCTCAAAGGTATCTTCAAAGTCGGCCGAGACAACTCACGTACGCCAGTGCAATGGAACGGCGAAGCCAACGCCGGCTTCGCAGACGCGGTCCCCCCGTGGATGAAAGTGAACGACAACTACCACTGGCTCAATCTGGAGAAGCAAAAGGCCGACCCCGAGAGTATCTGGAACTTCTGGAAGAAAATGATCGCGAATCGAAAGAAGTACCGAGAGCTATTCATGTTCGGCACCTTTGCCCTGTACGACTTCGACAACGAGCAGACGTTCACATATACCAAGATGGCAGTGGACGGGCAGACGGCACTGGTCATCTTGAACTTCTCCAACGAGCACTTGCCCCTAAACACGCCGCAACGCCATTTGCTCGGGCACACGTACACTCTGTTGGCCAGCACACAGCCGGAGCCCAAGGAGAAGCTCAAGCCTTGGGAGGGCCGGGTGTATGTGGTTCGCGATGGCTTGCAGCCCGTGGAGAATAGTGCGCCGGTCAACGTTGGACAAGTGCAGGACATCTCACCCTCCGCTGCCAGCCATGCGATTGTCGGTGCCCGCCCGGCCTCGTCGGACCTGCAGGGTTATTGTTGCGATTACCATCGGCGGCAGTTTATTGCGGCTACGACTCCGACGGCGAGCCCGACGAGTTGATTTGTTGTTGCTGCGGACACCAATTCGAACTTCCAATAGATATAGGTTTTGGTCTTAGTACTTCAAATAGAGCTACGAGTGCGAGTTATTATCTCTTTCCCGATATCTAGATCTGGTCTCATACAATGAAATAGACTATGAAGCCACGAGAGCTGAGACATCACTCCTGGCCCAGAGTGGCCTGAAGGTTCCGAAGATCATTGAATTCGCCAGATACGGAGCAAAAAGAAGTCCAAACCACGTTCTGAGTAGCATAGCATCGCTACATCCTCTCGCAGTCAGTCAGTCAGTCCTCTGCACTTCCTCGATTCTCGACGTCTTCTCATTTTTCACGCACTGGTACGCTGCTGTATGTAGTCTTGCAAGCCCGCTGGCTGCTTCATCATCTTGTTGAAAGCGCTCAGTAGAGTCCCAGGTCCGCTTTTCAGGAGCAAGGTCGAAGAGGGGGGTTCATGGTCGATTGGATGAGCTTTCGCGGTCTACGTTTCGCGATTGAGGAGATGGAGGAGGAGGAAGCAAGCCCAGCAGCACCGAAAAGCTTTTTGATTTTTGATTTCGCCGGGAGATATATAGCTATATAGTGAGGAGGAGCGCAGTTAGTTGCGTGATGGCTTCTTCTTCTTTCTTTCTTTTTTCTTTTGCTATCAAATCGCACTACCTTGCTTCCTGTAGCATTCGAAATCAAAATTAAGATGACCACGGCCGTTGGATGATGTCTATCTACCGAGCAAGCTTGGGATGGCGAGGCTTGACGCCATGGAGCATGCTGAAAACGGAATGGAATGACCTTCGCCCTGTGTGTGGTGTGAAGAGATCCAGTGCTCTCATGCCATGCCGCTTTCGTCGTTTTCATCCAGGGGATGGGTGAAGCTTTCATGGAAGTTTTCCTCCATTTACATCCATCACCTGGTGATTTTACTTGTGGAGGTCGTCGCAATGATTGATCGATTGATGCATGCAGACGACAGCGACCCCCACCACAGTCCTCCGATCTCCCTCGACGATGGCATACGGTAGAAGACGGTACCTAGTGCGCTCACGGAGCGCTCGGCCGCGTCGCTCCCTCCCTCTACTCCGTATAATATAGAGGCTGTGAATTTTCGGCATCGCCCCAGATGTAGGTAGGACAGAGCAAAGCTGAGATGAGGAGTGATCGATCAAGCGTCCGATGACGGGACCTCGAGTCTTGGCTGAGATCCCTCAGCTCAGCAAAAGAATCGGTATCTCTCTCTCCCCTGGAAAGTCGTCTCGAGTCTTTTGGTGCACGAGAGTAGCAATCGCGGCGCTTGCGCTCAGAATTAGGCGGATCAGCTGGTTTTTCCGGACAGACACAGACGCACCACAGGAGAAGTCTTGAGGTGTGGTGGTTTCTTTAGCCATGGCATGGGCAAAGTTTTCATGTCACTTCTCCTCTGGGAAGATGGGTGATGGCTAACATGTGCCGTGTGAATTCCCGGCGAGTTCGATCGACATAGTAGCAAAGTCTGTTAAAAGGCATCCGATTCCAGCCAGGCAAGGAGACCGGGTGATTCAAGATATGTTACACAAGTTGCAAAGGCGTTTATCGCAGCAGCTGCCGAGCTAGCTTTCCTTCCCGAAACGAGCGGCTGGGTGTCCATGAAATGGTGGCGCCCAAGGGGTAGACGGGGCCCCAATCTCCACAAAACCTCCGCAGAAAATTCCGTCCATCAATTAATCAATCAAGGCGACGGATCCTGCCAACGTCCCAAGTCATCCAGGAAGATCTCCCTCCAATCCTCCCCGCCCCCACAGATGCCATCAAACTCATGGAAAACACCATTCGCCGTCTTGAGCCCGACGCGCTCGCGGATGGGGCTCCAGAAGCGGCGCGAGCGGCCATCCTCGCCCGTCACGAGCGCGATGGGATCCATGGGCGTCGCGGCGAAGTTGTCGAGCAATTTGCGGGCGTGCGGATGGAACCACATCTGCGCCCACCACGACGTCGTCAGGTTGAAAGCGGCGCGGGGCCCGCGGTGGATGACGGCCGGGATGACGTTGGAGCGGACGTCGGTGAGGAGGGAGACGTGGCTCCAGTTCTTCTCGAGGGGCAGTTCGAGGGATTTGTTGTAGGACCAGAAGGGAGGCTGGGAGTCGGCGATGTCCGGGGGCAGTTTCAGGAGGGCGAAGCGCTCGTCGGAGGGTTCCAGCCAGCTGACGCCCTCGAGCTTGTCGTCGGCGGCGTAGCTGAGCTCGCGGTGGAAGTCCAGCGTGATGCCGAATTCGTTGCGCTCGTTGAAGTGCAGGTTGCCCGCGGCGCTGACGGAGGGGAAATGGTCGATGGATTCCCGATGTGCCGTCTGTCTCCGCAGCAGCCCCGTGAAGACTCCATGTTCGTGCACGACGCGGTTCGCGAGGATGGTCTGGTTGGCCACGGACGTCGCCTGCCTCCACAGCTCCCGCAGATCTCGGAGCGGCCCAATCGCAATATCTGTACTCAGGAATTGCACGGATCCGTCCGGTGCTGGGACTTCCAGACACTGCGAGGAATCCTCCAGCGCGCAGACCGGTTCGCTGGAGAAGACGATTCGGCTCTTCGGGTACTGCTGCGCGCGCGTGGCGGTGGTCGAAGGGAACAGATCGTCGAGCCGATGTTCTTCTTTCCGTCGAATGTCCAGATATCGTTGAATGAGAACCTCCGGCCGCACCTGGAACCACGACGATCGAGCGTTGCCGATGACCGCGACGAGATCCGGATCATTCTGCTCGGGCATGCGATTCATCCACGCAGAGACTCGTTCGATCTTGGAGAATGCCGTCCTTGTCGCATTGGTCGTATCGTAGACAATGGCCCAAGGGGTCGGATAGTTCAACACCGCTCCGCTGACGATCGTTTTGCAAAAGTCCGCGGACGAGTCCGAAGTTCCAGGGATGAGGACGTGGAAGTAATCATTATAGCGGGTTTCTTTCAGGTCATTGAACGTCGCTTGTTCGGTTGCGGCTGTACCTTGTGATGAAGCACTCCTGCTGTGAAAAATTGCAATTAGGCCGATGAAGAGGGCAGCGATGCCAATGACGACGATGTAGTTCTTGCGAGACGTTGACTTTTCGACCCTCGGTGGAAGCGGCTGCTTCTGGATCGGAGGGGCCTCCCTCTCGCTATCTTCGAGTAATGCAATGGCATCCTCGTCGGGCTCGTCGTCCTTCTGTCTGGGCCCATCCCGTCTGTCGAGAGATTGTAGTAGACTCTGTACTGTTTCCCGCAAAGCAGAGGGCATCTGCCAAAAAGGGTTCATCCTGGAATATTTACAACGAGAGGTAGCGAGGAACAACCTGAACCGCCATCGAGGTGATGTTGGGAGATCATGACTCGGAGAATTTTTTGAATAAATGGAGCGATGGGTGAAAGCATTGATAGCAAGGGTGCCCATGTGACCTGAGGGAAGAAGTAATACAATCTTAACCCCGAGAGGGCAAGTGTTGTAGGGGAGGCTGCTCACCTTACTTCGGCCCTTGCTTCGGCTAAAAGGGAGGACAAGAAAGTCGGTTGCACTATTGTTCATCGCCGGGCCGCAAGGCGTTGTTCTTGGATGCGTATCAGGATCAGTTTTCTCCCGTGCGGCCGTACTCGCAGACGGAGGATCTTGCCGTCGTACGGACCGACACGACAGCACGGTTGACAGGACAGGTACCGTCGGACGATCCCGGGGTCACAAACCTACATCGCTCGAGACATGGCAGGGGTGGAGGAGATCAGCCGATACGAAAGACAGGAGGTGGCGTACTGTAATGGTAGAAAAGCCTGAAGTGTGGCGCAACAACACATAGCATTACCGCCGCGCTATGTCGCTGCTGCCTTTTTTCGATCCAGCTCCACCTTGCTATAGTATGCTGCACCTGCCACGGCAATGAACATGCCGATGCCATTCAAAAGTGAAATCCTGACGTGGAAGAGGAGGATGCCGAGCCTGTGATGGAGCATGTCAGCTTCGGAAACTCTAGGACTGCGCTTGGCAAACTCACAATATGGTCAGGCATTGCTTTACATTGCCGCAGACTGAGACTGTCAAGGCTCCCGCGACCTTGTTGGTTTGGAATGAGACCAGATTGAGGGCGAATGCCATTGATGCATTACCGATGACGGCCATGATGAGATGTGGGGTGAAGACGCCCTCGCCGATTGCGGCTTGCAACTTGCCCAATTCACCGCTTCCGATGGCGTAGAGGAGACACTGGATGGCAGCCAGAGGCGACATGCGGAAGAGGACCTCCATCGCCGAGAGCTTGAGGGAACCGGTCATCAGGCGATTAGTGGCGACTGTCTTGATCGAGGCCAAGCATACTCCGAGCAGGGTAAGTAAGAATCCCACGAGGGTGAAGTAATAGTCGCCAAATGTCGCCAGACCGACACCGATGATGAGGGGGATCATTGACAGATAGGTCGGAGTGGAATATGTCCGGCTGTACACGAGTCGATAGATGAGAATCGTCACCACCGGACAAGTTGATCGCATGACTTGGTGGAAGGGAACCGAGACCTGAGCGCTGTGTAGATGGATCAGCACACATCCAAGACCCTTTGCCGCCTCGGCACTTACAGGGAGACATTGCTGATGGCTATGTTCAATGTGAAGAGGAATGAGAAGGCAATCAAGACTAGATTCTCCTTGCCGGAGAGTCTCGATAGCTTCAGCTGACCGGCAGCCAGCAGCACTGTACATCCGATGGACGTGGCAAAGGTGTGACAGAAGGTCAAGAGCCACGGAAAGGATATCTGAGGGAAACATTAGCAAGATGTTGTCCGCTGGCGGCACTCTCGGCACACTCACGGTGGCGAGCAGGCCTTTATTGGACAGCGTGACGCTCAGGTTGAAGATGAAGTAGAGGCCGAGGAATGTGAACTTGTTGCGCGTCGAGGTCGAGTACTCTGCTGGCGTCGACTGCTGAGGCGAGTGTCGAGCCGCGTGTTGACTAGCGGGAGTAGTCTGGCCTTCGAGGTCCTTTTCCTCCTGGTCCAGAAGCTCGACGGCCTCGTCTGAGGCAGAAGAGCGTTCGGCCGAATCCATGGAATACACTCGCTGGCCTTCCGGTAGGTGGGTGGAGGTTGGTCTGTCGTTGCTGTCGAGCATGATCGGAGTCTCACGAGATCATCAACGCGAGCTCGGTCGGTGATCCTCTTGGCTTGCACCGAACGTGTGATTCTTCGAGGGGGAGAGCTGAGCGGAGCTGAGCTGAGCTCGGACAAGGGAATGGCCGCCGTGAAGGTCAAGATCCGCGGACACCGGGGGAAAGGCGGGCGGGAAGCCAGGTCTTGGGCGGGAAGGCAGCGGGAAGCCAAGTCTTCAGCAGAAAGCCAGCAGAAAGCCAGCAGAAAGCCAAGTCTTCAGCAGCGGCCGGGGAGCAGGACGAAGATGGGTTGGATGAGTGATGCCCATGCGTAAATTGCGCCTTGGCGGTCCGCGTGCTTGATATCAACATGATGATGATGATGATGATGATGATGATAGAGATGGAGATGCGTTATCGGGGCTGCGTCATCGCCTGTGGCTGAGAGACACGGTTTGGTATTCATCACTCTAAAAAGTATTATTGCCGAGATAACATTGACAGGTTACAGTATTGTTGCTCTCATCAGCCCTGTGTGCAACACCGCATCATAAGACCGCCCATTTTTGAGTTGGCGCTTGCATGGCGTTCGGCTCGGTCCGCATCCGCCCCGTATCCGTGCCCGTATGGTCGTATTCCATCTCTGCCCTCTTCCTCCATCTCATCCCATCCCAACTCCTTCACCACCTCCATCATCAGCCTCTGCGCGCACGTAGTAGGTACATGACATGTAGCGATGTATCTCCTCGTATCCCTGCCGGCCACCGGAGCCCCGTTCTCATCCGAGTCTGCAACCGCTATCTCCCCTCCCGCATCGCACCCGATCCACTTCTGCTTAGACGATGAAATGCGAAGCATCGTGTCAGCCGACTGCAATCTAACGAGAGCACGACATCTTGGCACCGAGATGGCGTGCTCCCCTCGACGCACTTGGCCGTAAGGCTTCCGACCACGACACCTGATTGGACCCCCGGCACCTCCGCCACCACGCATCCCTGCTAATGGGACTTCCGTCCACGGCGGACGTAGCGCCTGCACACTGCACTGCACAAGGAACGAATCCGGACTCTCACGCTCAATCAGACCGCTCGACACGCCGCTTGCCACCCGTTCGTTCCACCCAGTCCACCACCGTCGGCGACCTGCACGTTGCTCCTGCACGCTCCTGCACGCTCATTTCGGTTGGTGTGCCCCGTACCATACCACCGACAGCTGTCGTGCATGCCCAAGCCCTCATCACAGTAGTAGTCCGAGGGCCTCATCAGAGCATTCCATCTCGCATACCGTCCGGTCGTCAAGTAGGACCCACTGACACAAGTGCTACTCTCGCCAAGTGGTCAGCAACTGGAAAGTCCATCTGCTCATCGCACTGCCAGCATCCCCCATTCTATGCCCCTTCGGCATCAACGCCCGGCAACATGACTTACCCAGTGCCCGCGCGTCCGGTCAAAAACATCTGTTGCATCGGCGCTGGCTACGTCGGGGGACCAACCAGTGCGGTCATTGCACGGGAAAACCCGGACATCACAGTGACCGTGGTGGACCTGAGCGAGGCTCGCATTGAAGCGTGGAAATCAACCACATTGCCCATCTACGAACCCGGTCTCTACCAAGTGGTCGAGGTCGCGAGGGATGGAACCGACAATCGAGCACCCAATATCCACTTCTCGACCAACATCTCCAAGGCTATCGAGGATGCCGATCTAATCTTTATTGCCGTCAATACCCCTACCAAGACCGAAGGCCTTGGTGCAGGGGGCGCGTCTGATCTGGCCTACGTGGAATCTGCCGCGAGACACATTGCTGAGGTCGCCACCAGCGATAAGATCATCGTCGAAAAGAGTACCGTCCCCTGCGGAACGGCGGAGAGCATTCGTGAGATCCTCGATGCCCACGCATCCCCTGACGTGCAGTTCGATATCTTGTCCAATCCGGAATTCTTGGCCGAGGGAACCGCCATCAACGACCTACTTCGACCGGATCGCATCTTGATTGGCTCCCTGGCCAACGAGAGGGGGAGAGATGCGGCGGAAGCATTGGCTCACGTTTACGCATCCTGGGTGCCGAGGGAACGGATCATCACGATCAATCTCTGGTCTTCAGAACTCGCCAAGCTAGCCGCAAACTGCATGCTGGCCCAACGCATATCGAGCATCAACTCCCTGAGCGCCATCTGTGAAGCTACAGGCGCCAACATTGAGGAACTGGCGTTCGCCGTCGGTCTGGATTCCCGGATTGGCTCCAAGATGCTCAAGTCTTCCGCTGGCTTTGGCGGCTCCTGCTTCAAGAAAGACATTCTCAGCCTCGCGTACATTGCAGAGACACTGCATCTACCCGAAGTCTCTGCCTATTGGAAGAGCGTCGTCGACATCAACGAATACCAAAAGGAGAGATTTGCGAAGCGCATCACAAAGCGCCTATACAACACTCTACGATCCAAGAAGATTGCCGTCCTCGGCTTCGCTTATAAGAAGAACACCGGAGACACTCGCGAAAGCCCAGCGATTACGATTGTGGGGCAGCTTATTGCAGAAGGCGCCCGCATTGCCATCTACGATCCACAAGTGTCAGAGACGCAAGTACGACAAGATCTTGCACGAGAACATCCAGCGGAAGTCATCAAGCAGAGGGTTCAAGTGTACGAGAATGCCTTCGCAGCCTGTGAAGATGCGAGCGCGATCGTCATTCTGACCGAGTGGGATGAGTTCAAGACCGATCACATCTACGATATCGCCGCGGAGAACGGCAGCCTGCAAAAGGAGATGCTCGACAGGAAGATCACCAACAACTCTCGCTCACACAGCTCCGACTCGGGAAGTAGTGACTTCGCAGACAGTGCTCTCGGGACGCCGCCTCTCGAGCGGCACAACGCACCACACTCGGCGAACTCTCCACCAGTGGGCAAGCGAATCGACTGGGTGGCAATCGCGGCCGCCATGAAGCGACCCAGACTGGTCTTTGACGGACGGAATGTCGTTGACAGTGAGAAGCTCGCGGACCTGGGCTTCACAGTGGAATGCATCGGTAAGCCGCCCAGGCAGCGTCCCGGGCGAGCTCAATAGTGTCTTTAGACGAGGGCGTCTGGGGGCGGCTTAGATGCTTTGGTGCATCCCCAGGGGCGTTGAAGTCGTGATACTCCGCTGGTTGAGGCCTTGAGGGCCGCGAATATCGATACATTGCCTGTACAACAGCTGTGGACTTTCCAATTACTCTCCACTGGAACTCTCGTGAGAGACGGGACCAGCATTGAATGCGAAGCGTGGAGGGATGTCTACCTGTACGAAGTCAACCTGCAACATCCCGCCACAGCGACTAGTTGTGTAACACATGCAAACGGCAGCCGCCGCTACACCCCAGATCCGAATCCACACGAGCCAAGCACGAGACCAGGCCTTTGGTGCACAAATGTACCCCCTCCCATGCAAGTGTGGCTCAATTTAGGTTGGTCGGCCCACAGTTTCCCGGATCTGCCAAGCTTCCAACCTCACATGTGGATTGTGGAGCCCGTGAAGGGTAGTAGTGCTGACACTACCACGACGCAATCCTTGCATCCCCATCCTCGCCGCAATCCAACCCCCTCCAACAGTAATATCGGCAGATAGGCGAGGAGAGGAAGGCCGCGGCGCTGAGGAATGGCGAGAGTGTGGATTCGCAGAACCTACGATTCGCCGGCCTTATTCACGGAACAGAGCAGCCGACTCCGTGTGAGACTGTGAGTGCTGGTGACGCGGCAGCTACTGTACGGAGGGATCATATGTGATATAAGTTGGGCAGTTCACGGGAAGGGATGGAAGAGATGAGATAGGTCAGGTGTGCACCGTAGTCATGTGATTTACTAGGTACCGGCGTTTCTTTCCCCCTGCCTTTTGGAGATGATTGCTGGCGCTGTGTTCGTCGCACAATAATCGGTGTCTCCTCCCGCGTGCCTGTGCCTGGTGGAGATCGGGTTCGGTTCGGGCTTGGCCTTCTTCCTTTCCCCTTCAGCCGCAAACATGTCCAATATTGGACTGTCGTAGGGCGATCTCGCTTCTGACTTCTTGGCATCTGCCCAACTTCCTGCGTGTGATTCCTCCCGCGCCAGCAGAAATCCCTTCGACAACATCGCACATTCATCCCGACCTTCTATCGCCTCGTCGGCTGATTCACTCCGCATACGCCATCGAACATCGGCAGCACTTGTCATTCCGGCTTCCGCTTGCGCTCCCAGGACCCTCCCTACCTACATGTACTCATCGGCTTCATGAATTCAGTATCTCAGACCGACGTCATTCGCTGCTCCGACAACACCGCCATCCGACATCTTCATGCGCTCTAGCAGACTGCTAGACACCACACGCCACCAGCGGCAATGAACCGGGGACGGCGCTTCTTCCTCCTCACCATCGCCTCGGTGCTCGTCCTCATTGGACCTTTCCTCATCGGATACCACTTCAGCGCGATCCGTGATGTCTCCCTCCAACTCTACCACGGCTCTCCCTCAATACCCTCCTTCTCGAAGACCCCCGACCCCCTAACCCGTAAAATCCATCTGATTCTCCCCGCCACAGGACCCACGATCGACCTGTGCAAACTGCTTCTTTCCGGCGGAATCTTGGGCTACCCGGAGCCAATCTTCATAGGATGGGAGGGTAGAGGAATCTTCAATGGAAGCCAGTCTCATCTCTTCAAGATCACAGAAACGCTCACTTACCTCCGAACCCTACCCCGGGAAGCGGATACAGACATGATCGTCATTCTCGACGCATACGACATCTGGCTCCAACTTCGACCGGACGTCCTCCTCAATCGCTACTACGAAGTCCTCCGCAAGAATGACTTGCGGCTCCAGAAGGATGGAATCCTGGGGAAGCAGATCAATGGCTACAAGATTGAGAGTAAGATCATCATCGGACCAGACAAGATCTACTGGCCTCAAGGGCCCGAAGACCCCGCGACTTGGGCTGTTCCGCAGTCTCCATTGCCCGAGGACATCTTTGGTCCGGACACCGACACCGACGCGCCCACGTCTCGACCGCGCTGGCTGAACAGCGGAACCATCATGGGGCCGGCGAAGGAGATGAGAGACTACTTCGCCGCGACGGTGGACATGGTGTCCAAGATTTACGATTCGAGCTGGGAATTCCGCACCTCGGACCAGTACTACTTCGCCGAAGTCTGGGCGGAGCAGGAAGTCATGAGGCGGAAATTACAAGCGGAACTGAAAGGGCAGGCCTTCCAGCCGTCGCTCGTGCCGGGGACCAACGAGACGGGCATCGTGCCGCACATCCCCGCGGGCAAGAGGACGGAATATGGCATCCTGCAGGACTACAACACCGACGTCTTCCAGACGGCGGCGGGCTTCGAACTCTGGCTCACGTGGATGCGCTTCAACGGGAGCACCAAACCCGCCGACCTCTCCCGCCGCCGCCGCAGCAGCAGCAGCACGGAAACGCGCATCGACGAGATGCCACTCCCCGCGTACGTCCGCGACAGCGCTCCCCCTTACGCCGCGACGCGCTCCTCCGCCTCCGCCAACCAATCCACCTGGGAACAGATGCTGCTCGGCACCAACGTCATCATGAAAACCGTCTTCCCCCTCTTCCACATGACGGGCGACAAGACGCTCAAGTACCGCTGGTGGCCGCGCATGTGGTTCCACCCGCACGCGGAAGCCCTCCTGACGGCGGGCAAGCGGGCGCGCGAAGAGCAGGAAGACCCGGATTTCATCGCGGACATGCACGGAATTCGATGGATGCAGGCACGCCCGGACCTGGGCAAGATGGGGCGGTACGAGGCGGGGAAGGACGGGAAAGGCGGGGCGTGGGTGGATAATGGGAAGTATGTGCGCTTTGCGAACATGTGTGGCTCGTTTGAGGATTATCTGTACTTGAGGAGGAGTGAGGCGGTGGATTTGCATTCGGAGGTGGATATGGAGGAGGAGGTGGAGGAGGAGGAGGGAGACGAGGGAGATGAGGGGTGATGGGAAGTTTTGCGGGACAGGACGGGGACGGGGGCGGGAGGGTTTGAATGATGATGATGCGTTCAGCGAGCATATTTTGTTTTCTATGCATGATTGCCCTTCGACTTGGTGGTCTCGGGGCATCAAAGGCGTTCTTGGAGTCTGTGAATGACATGTCTTCTGAAAGGCTCTCTATAGTCTTCTATGAGCATGAAGGGAAAATCATACAGCACTGCCTCCAGCAGCCGTACGTACCTCCCCCAGCCGCCGCAGACACTGTGTGTGTGTGGGGGGTATCTTCATTGCAGTCGTGAAATGGCGTGTGTACGCCCGCTCGTTCTACAGCATAGCATAGCATCGCATAGCATAGCATCGCATAGCATAGCATCGCATAGCATAGCATCGCATAGCATAGCATAGCAAGTCATGATGTCTCTCTCTCTTCCCTCGGATCGCACGCATTATTATTCCACCTTTCTTCTCCTTCTCAATCAAACCCCTCTGCCAGCACGATCAGACTAAACCTCAACTCCCCCCCACCAGCCTCCTCCTCCCTCTTCAAAAAAGCCCTCACGCCCTTCTCCAACGCCGCCGGACTCAGAACATCCTCCTCCCCCTCCAACGCGCCCCGATCCAGAGGCCCCTTCCGCCTTCCATCCATCTCCCATAAATGCCCATTCTCGCTCTTGACGAAACACACATAGTGCAGATCCACATCCTCGTCGGCATTCGGCGCCGTGGTGTCGCCCGTCGCGGCCGCCGCCGCGTGCGCGCTCTCCAGCGCTTCCGTCTCCTCCAGCAGCTCCGCCCGCGCGCGCGGCTCCAGCGGGATCGCCTTGCGAACCAACCGGTCCAATTCCGAGCCGGGGGTGATCTGCTTCCTCGCCGCGCCGTTGCTGACGGCGTGCAGCACGCCGATCAAGCCGCACGCGTTGCCGATGGTCTGCTTGTACCAGAGGACCTGCTCGGCGGGGCCGTGGCCGGTGTACTCCGGGAGGGGGGCGTCTTCGGCGGCGCGGAAGGACTCGTAGGTCGCGGAGACGGGGAATACCAAGAGGAGGGCGTGGGCGGGGCGGGGCACGAAGGCGAGGAGGTCGGGGTCGTCGAGGCTGAAGACGTCGTGGAATTGCAGGCGCGGGGAGAGGCCGAGGTTGTGGAGGAGGGAGGTCATGACTTCGGGGTTGTTCTCGAGGGGTATGAAGTGTTTGCGGGAGCGTTGTTTGGTGGGTTCGGAGGGGGTGGTGAACATGGTTACGGTGGGTGGGTTTGTGATTTGAGGGCCGGGAATGGTTGTTGCGAGACTCTCTCGAGGTTGTTGTTGTTGTTGATGATCGGATTGATTTTTGACTTTGGAGCTCAGACAGGCATCAGTGACAAGGCCACAGCCCGCTGTTGCCAAGGATGGAATTGTCACGGGATTTGCCTGGTGAAGAGGCCTGACATGTGACGGACGCCGTCGAGGGCGATTGACTTGCAAATGTGTTGTTGATGGCAACGACGGAATGTGTCAAGGAGTTGAAGTGCAAGAGGTGACGTCGAGTAGACTCGAACTCAAATGCACAGACTTTGGCCTGCAGGTCCGACTCTTTCCTGTCTCTCTCGATCTCTCTTTCTCTCTCTCTCTCTCTCTCTCACAATAGGTATGCCTCATCCATACGCTTCATCAATACGCTCCATCAATACGCTTCATCAATATGTCTCATCAATATGCTGCATCAATCATCGCTGTGCAGAGTCGCTTGCAAGGAGTGAGCTGTCACGGGAGATATACACGAATTCTATTCCAGCGACGACTGCGGCCCGGCCTGTGCATGGGAGACGGATGCAATCGAAGCGGAAGAATGCGATGACGACGCCGGGAGAAGAGGTGTCGCCATGGATGACCCGGACGGAGATCCTCAAGACGACGATGAAAAACCTGTTCTGCAGAGTGATTTATCATCTCTCGAGTGATCCACGGTTTGCCCTACGAGCCAAGTGCGCCTTACGGCCGTAACACTCTTCGCCTCCGCCTCCGCCTCCGCCTCCGACTTCGACTTTCTCCTCTGACGTCGCCTCTCCTCTGCACTGGGATGAGCTTCGCAACAACACCAACACCGAAGCAGACCTTGACCAGTAAAACGCAGACTATCTGAAACTTGTTCATCCGTGTTGGACGGCCGTAACTGATACTGTAGTCGCGTGAAAGTCGTGACGCTGCCGGTGATCCTCCGAGACATGTATCTACCTTGGTGCAATGGTAGGGTATAAGTTGCCACGGCAGGCCGCTCGTCAAAACAACAAGCAATCACAAGCAGCAACTTGATTATCTAACGACCGCCAACACATTCTTCCACCAGCAGCACTATGTCTTTCAATCCCGAAATCACAGACCTCTCGGGCAAAGTCATCCTCATCACCGGCGGAACAGCAGGTCTCGGCGCCGGTTCCATCGCAGAACTCGCCAAACTCTCCCCAGCACACATCTTCTTCAGTGGCCGCAACCAATCCAAAGCAGATGCTCTCATCCAGAAGATCGAAAAGGCCTCCCCCAATGTCAAAATCACCTTCATCAAAGCCGACATTTCCTCCCTCGAATCCGTCCAACAAGCCGCTGAAACCTTCCTGTCCCAAACGGACCGTCTGGATATCCTCATGCTGAACGCGGGTATCATGGCCGTCGCACCGGGCGTTTCCAAAGACGGATATGAGATTCAATTCGCGACGAATCATCTGGGCCATGCTCTACTGGTGAAGAAACTCCTACCGACATTGCTAGAGACGGCCAAACATTCCGACGTACGAGT
Organism: Lecanosticta acicola; assembly: GCA_963674455.1. Lineage (NCBI taxonomy): Eukaryota > Fungi > Ascomycota > Dothideomycetes > Mycosphaerellales > Mycosphaerellaceae > Lecanosticta > Lecanosticta acicola. The sequence goes on along the minus strand of CAVMBE010000020.1, from coordinate 302,339 downwards.
GATCAACATGACTTCGCTCGCATACGCCCAGGCCCCGAAGGAGGGAGTCGATTTCGACACCCTCCAATCTCCTCAAGCCAGCCTCGGCGGCCTCATCCCGGGACCCCGCTGGTCTCGCTACGGACAATCGAAGCTCACACAGCTGCTGTACAGCCAACAACTCGCTCTCCACCACCCTTCCATCACTTCCGTCTCCATCCACCCGGGCATCATCATGACGGGATTGTTCGATGATCTTCCCTTCCTGACGGTGCTGCCGGTCCTGCTGATGAGTCTGGGCAAGAAGACGCCCGTGGAGCAGGGACATTGGAACCAGTGTTGGGCCGCCACGGCGCAGAAGGGCAACCTGACGAACGGAGGGTATTATGAGCCGACGGGAGTTCTGACACAGCCGTCCACGAAGCCAGGAAACGATCAGAAGCTGGCGGAGAGGATCTGGGAGTGGACGGAGAAGGCATTGGAGAAGTATTGAGATTGTTGTTGTTGGGATTTGTCGAAACGCTGCAGTGTCCTTTTACTCCAGAGTCGGGTTGCATGCATATAGAGGCGTAATGTTTTTGTGTCTTTACGTGTTGATCATCAAATCGCGCATCGCCGTTTTCTCTCCGGGGAAGATACTCAAATACTAACTTGGCATATCCGCCATCCCGCCCCATCATTCCCATATCTGATCACGACTTCCTTCGCAATAAAAATCACTTAAAATCGGTACAGTCGGGCTTGCCATCAAACCCAACCGTCCTGACATTTCTCTTCCGTGTCCAGAATTTTGAATCCAGCTCCTCTCGACCACTTCTTGACTCTCCGTGGCAAACAAACTCATTCTTAAACATTGCGCCTTCCTTCCAAGCCATAATCTCTAAGAAAAAACAGACCCAAGGATGAAGGTGAGATAGGGATAGGGATAGGGATAGGGATAGGGATAGGGATAGGGATAGGGATAGGGACAGGGACTATTGTTGTTCGACGATGCCGAGGCGGTGAGAGGATCCATGTCCTGGGAGTGTTGTCTTCTTCTCTGGTGGTCGTTAAGGTAAAGATTTATAAGGTAGGATGGGGGAGATGTCTTTAGGACGGAGGAGGAGAGAGAGAGGAGACAAGAGATGAAGTGGAGTGGAGTGGAGGTATTCTGGCACGCGCGGTGGTTTGTGCGTATAAAGGGATCCACTTCTACTTCCCTTCGTTCAGCAGCCGTTCTTCGATACTATACTCTACTATACCCTATTATATGAATGATGATCATATATCTCCTGTCGTTTCACATTACAGCCTCGCCTCCCTCAAGACCTGCAGATCCCCCCTCCCCAAATCCCCCAGACTCGTCTTCCCGGCATTGGCCAACATATTATCCGTATCCGCGAGCAAGCACTGCAAGACGTGTTCCACGCCCGCCTGGCCCGCGATCGCCAAGCCGTACATATACGGTCTGCCGACCAAGACAGCCTTGGCGCCGAGCGCGAGGGCTGTGAGGACGTCGCTGCCCGTGCGGATGCCGCTGTCGAAGAGGAGCGTCAGGCCGGACTGCTGCACCTTCTCGTCCGCGCCGATCTCCGCGAGGGCGTCGAGGGAGGCGATGGCGCCGTCGCATTGCCTGCCGCCGTGGTTCGAGACGATGATGCCGTCCATGCCGTGTTCAATCGCTTTGTGGGCGTCCCCCACGCTCTGGATGCCCTTGAGAACGATCGGTCCGTCCCAGAGTTTCTTCAGGATGGCCAGGTGCTGCCATTCCCGATACGTGCCCGAGTTCATCACGTCCATCCATGCTTTGGCCTTTTTCATCGTGGCTGCGTTGGCTAGCACGCGCGCTGCACCCCAGGGAGTCCCGGGGCGTTGGAGCAGATCCCACGCTTCGGAGAGTTTCTCGCCCGCAGAACGGGAATCTTCCGACAGGAGTTCCTGGTAGCGTTGGTTGAAGACGGGGTCGGAGAAGCCGATCTGACAGCCTTCGCCCCAGAGGAAGGGGAGGTAGGCGTGGTCGAGATCTTGCGGTCGCCAGGCGAGGGTGAAGGTGTCTAGCGTGACGACGAGGACGGTATACCCGTTGGCCTTCGCGCGGTGCAAGAGGCTGACGGTGATGGCTTCTTCCTGCGGTTTGGGCCAGTATAATTGGAACCACCTCGGGCTGGAATCTCCGTTGGTCTGGGCGACCTGCTCGATGGTACGGGTCGCAGCGGTCGAGAGGATCATGGGGATCTGGAGCTTTCTGCACGCGCGCGCCGTCGCTTCTTCGGCGTCTTGGTGCATGATGTTCTGCACGCCGACGGGCGCGACCAGGATGGGGGAGTTGTATTTCCGTCCGAAGAGTTCGACGCTCATATCCCTGCGTGTGGCGTTCACGAGCATTCGCGGTCGCAGTCTGTATCGATCAAACGCCGAGCGGTTGGCGGCGTAGGTGGAAGCACCGCTCGCGGAGCCGAAGACGTAGCCGAAGTTCTCTGCTGGGACTCGTTCGCGGGCGAGGTGTTCCCATTCTGCTGGTTTGGTGGAGAAGATGGGTTTGCGGAGGCCGGAGTAGATGTCGCGTTGGTAGACTCCCCAGGCGTTTGGGTCGGGCGTGTCCCATGGCTGGTTGTATTGTCTTGCTTCGCTGAGCTGGACCATGTTGACGGTGAATGCTCATCGATCGACCAATGGTGAAATGTGAGAAGTTGGACTTTCAACAAAGTCGATGGAGTGCCCTGAAAGTGTCACGATGATGTATACACAGGTACCTTCTTCGAAGCCGAGGCTGCCCGGCCGAACCTTTGGAACGGTTTCACGTCGAATTGCAATCCATATGTAGCATTTATTAGGGAAGATCTTCTTCCATCGGCAGACAATAGGCCCATCGATTCGTGCTGACTGTCTCAATTTCTATGCCTTTTCCTGTCGACATCTTGCTTAAGACAGCAGGCATCATTGGTGCAAGTTCCCAGATCGAGAAGCTTCGTTCAGCGGGCGGCGCGAGCCCGTAGGGTTTGCACATCCACTAGCGTCCGTCTTGTCCGACCCAATCACGATCGATCCAAGAGCTCCTCCATAACAACGTCGACGACGATACAGAACCACTAAATACTTCTCAAGAGCTGAGAGAATTAGACTACAGCCCTTCACACATCCGAGATGCTCCGATCTATCCAGTGTTCCTTCAAGGTTCTCACATGCCCTAGTATCCTCCTTGCGACGACTCGCCAAAACTTCGGGAGATATTTGTGAAGGTATATATATGTATAGTCCATGGCAACGGGAAATCCCGGCAAGGTGTCCGAGTGGTTATGGAGCTGCGTTTAGGCCTACCTAAGCAGAATCCGCAGTGGCTTTGCCTCGTGGGTTCAAATCCCACCCTTGTCAACATGAGGATGCTCAAATTTTTTTTTTGGCAATTTCTGGGTGCACTGGAGATCGGACGGCAGTGAGGAATAACGACAAATTTTTCGAAATCCTTTGAACGGCGGCTTCGAGATTCTCAATTTGTCATTCGACTCTAAACGCTGCGTGAAAGCAATCGCTTTTGGGGATCCGCCTGTTTCAATTCCGCCGTCCGTTCCATCACAGCTCCTTCAGCCACTGCATGTACTTTGGGGCATCCTCCGATTTGACGCCTTCCATCTCCTCTCTTACGCCCATCATGCTGACCTTGCCTCCTCCCTTCCCCTCAGCTTTGAGGTCCCAAGCAGCGAAAAGCTTGTTCAGTTCTGCGACGGTGTCTTCCTTGTCTTCGATCAGAAGCGAAATGGCATCATAGCCACCTGCACCTGGCACGACACCACCGACGACGCCAGAAACCTTTTCACATGCGTCGATCAATTCCGTCTGTGCGGCTGGCTCGATGGGTACGCCCGACTTTTCCGACATTAACCGGATGAGTTCGCGGATCTTGGATATACAGGCCTTGAGATTTTCTTTACCGGATTTGCCCTCTGCCATGGCTTTCAATTCCGTCGCCAACTTTTGATTTGCAGCGTCCAGGTCGGCCCAGATGGCGTTGGCTTCTTCAGGTCTCTCTTTTCGCCAAGCGAGGACTTGCTTCACCATTCCGGGAGTTTTACTGCCGCAGCTGACATCGCACATGACCAATCTCAATCCTCTGGGTATCTTGACGACATCCTTGACGATTTCAGTATCCCAGGCCCCGCCATGGTGCTTCTCCTCGACGATATCCCGGATCTCCGATGCGAACTTGGGGACTCCAGGCTCGGCGTGGTTGGTCAAGAGGCTTGGCGAGAAGCGTCGGTATATGCAGGTACCATATACGGCTGAGGCGACATCGAATCCAGAACCGACCTTTCCTTGCGCAGCGCAATGAGCAGCCTGAGCAAGATTGTGGAGACGTCTTCTGCTCTCGGATGTCCTCAGGTCGAATGCAGTCTTGGGAAGATAGTAGCTCAGGAGTGCCGCTGTGACAGCTGTTACTAAAGCGGCGGAAGATCCGAGACCGGTCTTGGGAGCCTGGGTCAGAGGGACGGCGAAGTTGTGGAAGCGAGGTTTTGGTCCTGATGCGGCGTCTGTAATGTCGGCTGGTGTAGAGTAGTAGTCGTTGTTGGCCAGGACCGTGATCTCCGCGGGACTGATCATGGGTCCCGCAATGCTGGTGATGTAGCTGAGCGCATAACTGAGGGTGGTCTCGATGAAGGGGTTGCGGTTGAGATTGAGGTCTGCATCTCTGTATGAGTCCGGTTGAGTAAGTGAGGGTCGCTCGTATTGTACAACAAAGGAGTGGAAACGGTTCAGGCTGCTCTTGTGACAGGATCGGGACAGGGACAGCAAAAGAGACACCGGCAAGCAAACTTAACATGACGTCCTGTACATCCGTCTAGACACATTTCACGCACCAAGCATGCTGATCAGGTTGAACGCTGATTCGGCAAGAAGCTCAACATGTTAGATCAGGGATGTACTCACGCTCTCAGCTGGGTCACCTGTACACCTGCATCTCTCTCGGCCAGGCGGTATCCATATTCCCAGACGGCGTCCAGGAACTGCGGCGAATTGACGGTGATCTGGTTGAGAATCACGCCATTGCTCGTGGGAATGTCTTTGATCAGGGCGTGGATGCGGGCGTCCAATGCGAAGACGAGTCCAGTGTGAGCTCGATCGAGGACCAGATATCCGCCTGCCAGCAGGACTTTGCCTGGGGCAGAGACAGCGACGGGACCGCTGGGAGACATGCAGTCGGGTAGCGAGCGTGAGCCGGCCGGAGGCAGACAGCAGAGTGTCCGATCAGCTCTGATGACGATCTCAGCAGTGATGTGCGCCCGCTTGACAGCACGTGGAGGTGGAGGAACAGTCAGGCCGACCGACGGAGGTAAGGGGCTGGGGCTGGTGCCGTGCCTGGAGCTGGCAAACGGTGGAAGATTCGAGGCAGGCAGGATGGCGAGCTAGAGATCGGAATGTTGCGGGGAGGGGATTCGGGTTTCCGGTGCCGCGCTGGGTCGGTCTGCGAAGCTGCTTTCTTGCTTGTTGTTGCTGCCGTCCACTGCCACTCTGCGGCTGGAGGGGATGGTGCAGCCCTGCGGTGCCTGTCTGCCTGTTTCACGGTGGTGTCCAGAGGGTGTGGTCGACAGAGCCAAGAGCCAGCTCCCCGGCAACACCTTGCTGGAGGTTGGTTGCAGACGGCGCATGGCAGGGGAGCGAGGAATCCTGATAGGAGGGGCTCGGGAAGAGTTGGAAGGGGACGCGGGCGCTATGCCAGATGTAGTCTAGAGCGCGGCTATCGTGCAGCGGGGCGGCCGGCACCTGCTATTTCCGACGACACCGGACGAAATCGACCGGAAGAGAGTTGGACAGTGTGTACAGCAATCGCGCACGCGTAGAAGCGATGCATCACAATCATCATAATCGAGGCCAGTTTGCCCGAACTTCCTCCTTCTTCTCTAATCAGATTCTTCCCCCGAGTCCGCACGTTGTACCAACGCTTGGCAGCCCTTCGCACTGGTGAATCATACACCTCACCTTCTCTCATCCTCGCTCCATCTTCCTCGCCACGCTACGCTACGCACCACCTACCACACCACTAAATCCCATCCCTTCCTGGACTGCGCGTTTGTTGACGGTCGAGCCGTCAATGACCCTGCACCAACGCCATCTCCTTCCACTCCCGGTACGCACGCGCATTGGCGACTCTGCTCTCCGCATGCATCACGCGACACGTCCGCTAACACACGTTTTCCTTCGGCAGTCTCCCCCTTCCTTACTGAAGGGCTCCTCCGTCACCTGAATGCCTTACGTCAAGCCGACTGTCCACCTCTCGCGTATTGCAGGCACTGCCCTCAAGTCCTTCACCCATGGCACCGCCCAGACCGTCGTTGCCGCCTCGCAGTCGTCCTACGCTGCACAGAACACCTCGGCCCTCCCGCTTGCGGACACCTTGATTGGGCGTTTCCGCAAGAATGAGCAGAGCCGTCTTCAGAATGTCTACAATCACATAGAGGCCACCCGCCTGGCCAGCCGTGCCACCACACCTCGACCCGAGACGAGCCATCAGGACTCGGGCCTCGACAAGTACTTCGATGCCTGGCAGAAGCACCAGCGCAATGGAGCAAATGAGTGGCACCAGTTCCAGTTCGCGCGACGACTGGAATGGCAGCCCCCTTCCGTCATCCCGGGACAGATTCAAGACATCGCCGAGGTGGAAGATGTGGAGGAGCAAAAGGATACACAACTTGCTGCGCCGAGCCTGAAGCGCTCCTACACCACGAGTGCGCTCGACAACTTCAGCAAGGCTTTCATCGACGACGAGGCAGCAGAGGCGATTGCGCTCGAGCAGGTCAACAATGCCATCGCAGAAGAGATCTCCCGCGCAAAGGAGGACTCTGAAGATGGCCTGCCGATGCGAGCAGCCTCTTCCGCGGCATCTCGTGTCGAAGAAGTTGAATCTTTCGAATCCGAACCACGGTCCAGCAGCCCGGCCACCATCTTTACCCCCACTGAGAGCTTTTCCAGCCCCGAATCAGTCGAGAGCGAGGCCTACACCGAGACTCTGACGTCTCTCGCCGAGCGCCAGCAGTATGACAGCATCCCCGCTGTCTTCAAGGAGATGCTGCGCGCCGGCGTGCAGAAGCCATCTCAGGCCGCCTACCGTGCCTTACTTAGGTCTGCTATTGAGCTCACTCCCGGCAAGCACCTGAAGGCCCCGAAGGCGCTGGAGGTCTACTCTGACATGCTCCGGAGGAGAGTCACTCCAGATGCTGCGACCTATGGTATCCTCATTGAGCTGCTCTCCAGCCGTGCATCCGAGTCAGTAGCCATGAGAAAGGCCCTGGAGGAGCGCCTCACTCGTTATGGTGGTCTGGAGCAGCCTGGCAAATTCATGTTCCGATCCAGCCAGTCAGAGCACTCGATGCTTGTTGAGGATAGCTCCCTCAGCATCGCATTGAAGATGTTCGAACGCGCGGCTGAGAACGGCTCCGGGGCGTTGTCGAGCGAGGCTTGCGCCTGCCTTGTCATTGCGAGCGCCGAACAAGGCAGGGTCGAGGACATGAACCGTGTCTACGACTACATGGAGAGCCAGTCGCTTGAGCCGCTGTCCTCCATCTATGCACCGATGATCGCCGCGTTTGGTGTAAACGGTGACCTGCGGAAGGCCGTCGAGATCTATGATGAGTACAAAGATCTTGCTGTGGCTAACAACGAGGGCAAGAACGCAATTGCTCGTGTGGACAACAAGATCTACGCCGCTCTCATCAGAGCTTATGGCTCTGCCGATAGGTTGAAAGGTGGTCTCAAGTTTTTGGCCAGCATTCAAGCTGGGATCCCGAGCCCCAAGGAGCTTGAGCAATTGCGTGAAGTCGTTGCTCTTGATGCTCTTTTGCCCTTGGCGCTTCAGGACACGACATACCGCAACGCTTTTGATCTGGCCAACTCTCTGACTGGCCACGCGTTCAACGCCTCGCTTTCCACGATCGCCACAAATGCCGCCGACAAGAACCTTCCTGATATCAGCATGCAGGCTTTCGATCTGCTCGCCCAGCACACTCGGGACGTCGCCGAGCCAAGCATGGCAATGCTCGCAATGCACATCCGTAATGCTAATGTTGAGGCAGCAGAACCATTCTGGCGTGTTTTGGAATCAGCCCCCGCCAGTCTTTCTTTTGTGGAACCGACTACCATGCGCGCTGTTGCGCTTGTGGGTATTGGCCAAGCCGAGCGAGGCCTCCGACAGAGCCGGCGCATGTTTTCTCGCATCCGCGAAACGCAGCCCGAGAGCCGCCAAGCGGAGGCGATCGAGCATATCGATGAGGCAGTTGAGCTGCTTGGCAACTTCATGCTCAAGGGCCAACCTGCCCTTCTTCCCGATGGCAGCCTCGAGCTTCTGCGCATGATGGCTGAGAACGGAGGTCTCATAGTCTCGATCGCAGAGCATGTCATGGCTCGCGTTAGCTCGGAGCACATTACACGTCTGAACCAGGCCGATTTGGAGTTCCTCCTCCGTGTGCAAGGTGGCATGATCTTGGATGAGCTGTCCGCCGACATCGCAAGCCCTGCCCGGTTTGGCTGCCTGCTCGAGAACATCGTCTCTCGCTCCATAATGCCATCCGCCGAAACGGAGACCATCATCGAGAAGACTCTGATCAACATTGACCGTGGCGATCTTTCCCGGCTATGGAACAACTATCGCTACCCTATGCCACCTGCGACGCTGCAGCCAACGTCGTTCAGCCCGGTCGTTCCATTCCAAGCACCAGCTTCTTTCGAGGACACCTACGACCCGTATGCCAGCCGGACTGATGTCAAGGGATCCAACGCCATCACCGAGCTCCTTGAGCGCCCGCACGGTCGTCGTCTGAATGATGCAATGTCCAAGTTCCGCAACATGCGTCGCATCGGTCGCGTGCCCCGAATGTTCACCTATGGCAAGCTGGTTGAGGCCTCCATCAAGGAGCATAACCTCAACCAGGCATTCGACATTCTGGAACTCGCCAAGCAAGACGTCCCGTTCGACGCTCGCTACCGTGTGGTCCGCTTCGGCTGGCAACAGATTCTCGATCATATGGTCGCTGGCTGCCTGAACATCGGTCGCCGTGACCTCGCTGCCAGATACCATCAAGACATGATCGACATGGGATTCGCGCCTTCAGCCAACACTTTCGGTCTGTACATCACGACTCTGAAGGAGAACACCAAGACCTTCGACGAGGCTTCTGAGGCCGTCAAGATTTTCTTGCGAGCCAAGGGCGAGGGTGTAGAGCCTTCGTCCTTCCTCTACAATGCGCTCATTGGCAAGCTTGGCAAGGCCCGTCGCATCGATGACTGTTTATTCTACTTCGCAGAGATGCGCAATCTCGGAATTCGCCCTACATCCGTCACCTACGGTACCATTGTCAACGCCCTCTGCCGGGTGTCTGACGAGAAGTTCGCGGAGGAGATCTTCGAGGAAATGGAGGCCTGCGCCAACTACAAGCCACGTCCAGCACCTTACCATTCTCTGATGCAGTACTTCTTGACCACCAAGCGCGACCGCACCAAGGTGTTGTCCTACTACCAGCGCATGCGCAGTAAGAGGATCGAGCCTACGGTCCACACGTACAAGCTTCTCATCGACGCCCACGCTACTCTCGAGCCTGTCAACATGCCTGCTGCTGAAGCGGTGGTGGAAGAAATGCAGACCGCCGGCATTCAGCCCGAAGCCGTCCACTATGCTTCTCTGATCCACGCCAAAGGCTGCGTGCAGCACGAGATGGAAGCAGCACAGGCACTGTTTGACAAGGTCATTGCCCAGGGAAAGGTCAAGCCTCAGCCATGCATGTACCAGGCCGTCCTGGAGAGCTTGAATGCCAACCGTCGCTCGGCGGAGTGCGAGCCTCTCCTCACCGACATGGCTTCTCGAGGTGTCGACTTCACGCCTTACATCGCCAACGCACTCATTCACGGCTGGGCCTTGGAGAAGAACATCGAAAAGGCAAAGGACGCGTTCGCTCGTGTTCCGATGTCGCGGCGTGAGCCGAGCACGTACGAGGCCATGGTTCGCGCTTACCTGGCTACCGAAGATCGTGACGCTGCGAAGGCTGTCGTTCGCGAGGCGCTGAGCCGGGGATACCCCAGCGCCGTTGCTGGCAAGATCGCCGAGGTGGTGCGGTAATCCCGTGCCCTCTGCATCGCACTGCATTTGCACAGGGAACTTTTGCTTTCGAAAAATGTCGCTCCTACAACGGATGCGCATCTCTTTTGTCTGTCAGTCGATTCTGGGCGAGACAGCATACTTATACTATAATGCATTTGACGGCCGTTAGCGTGGAGTTATGGCGTTAACACGACACTGACGACCGCCCTCTGAGGAGCGGCAATTGGGCCCAAAGGAAGAGGATCTTCTTTTACAAGCCGCTGCCCGCTCCAGACGATGGCATGCGTGAGCTTTTTTGATGTTGTCCAGAGGGAGGAGGAAAGGGTTCGTGTGTTTGATGAGCGATTTTGTACGAATAGATGGATACCCCATACCCCCCAACTCTCTGCTCTGCTGGATCTACGCTCTGCCTTTCATCTCTGCAAAAAATATGAGATGATCCGGAGGGATCTGGAGTTTCTCTTTTTGAATGAAATGAAAAAGGAGTTAATACCAAAACCTTTCTCTGTTTTTCCTCATATGTCGTTTTCAAGTTGGCTTTGCTTTGACTGCAAGCAAGGTCAGTGGGTGGGGTGGGAAAAGGCCGCGTTGATGATGAGGTGATGATGAGGTGGTGGTGGTGATTGATGCTTGCTCATCCATCGGAGGGAAGCATGAAAGGGTGGGTGAGGAGTTCGAGGTATATATGTTCTGTGTCGCTCCTTCGCTGGAGACATGATTATTCTCGTTAGGGTGGCTTGGCCGGTCGTCGCAGTGCGGTCCAGGTATTTGTGAGACGCAGGGTTCGGTTCGGTTCGGTGGATGACTTGACCTTTGTTAGGTTGGTCGGATGGATGGATGGATGGATCAAGAATGCAGCATGAGGTGATTTGATTCTTCAGGCTATCTATCTATGCGTGGGCACCAAAGCCAAAAAAAAAAAAGAATCACCATCTACTTACTCCGCGCGAAGAATTCCTAGAAATCTAGAAGTCTGAACGTGAACGGGAGGGTGAGGAGCCACGTTCGTAGGTATGTATCTACTTGATTTAATTTTGCACCTCACTCATTCACTCGCTCACTCACTCGGTGATGCTGAAAGGTCGAAAGTCGAGGTCGAAAGTCGAGAGTCTGGATGGATGGATGGATGGATGGAGAGGAATGCAATGATGTGAAATTAAGATTGGTAGAGAGTGGGTGCGATCGATCGATCGATGCCTTTGGATTTTCGGGGGATTTCTTGCTTGCTGCTTGTGAGTGATTGAGTGAGAGTTCTTCATTCTAGGGACCAAGAGAGAATTCTTGTGGAGTTACTGCGGTTGAGTTTGAATATCAGAGTGAGGGGTGTGTGTGGGTGGGGGAAAAGAAGGAAGAGGGAGGTGGAATTTTTAGCGCGTATTTCACATGTCAAATGACGGAAAATTTTTCGGGGAATGTAGGCACACGCGTGCGCTCGAGAGCGGAAGCGGAAGGAACGAAGACTTGAAGGTCGGCCATTCTTTTTTTTTTTTTTTTTGGATGGCCTTGCGCTGGCTGCTTACCTTCACGACACATATAACACAAGATCAGTAATAATAATATGAAACCTCGTACCATGGCCAAAATCGCAATCGTACGTACCAAGAGAACCTGGAAAGAAAGTACATGTACATCATCATCCAAAAAAGGGGTATCTCCGGTCCTGCCTAAAAACGCAACGTCCTCCTCCCGCCAAGAGAATCATCCATCCCCGTCATCAAATCATTGAACCAAGAAATGCCGCCATTCATGCCTTCACACATCACACGTAGATATCATATCGTACATCCGCCAAGAACCCCCCATTTTTTGGCCCATCCATGCTTTGCAAAAACGTCTCATCATTTATAACCCATTCATTGATAGTATCCCATGCTTCCTTGCTGCTGCTGCTGCTGCTGCTGCTGCTGCTGCTGCGCGTACCCAAGGTTGTTGTTTCCCATCTGACCGACATTATTCATATTTGGCGCAACGTAAAAGTTCTGGTAAGGATGCTGCGGAAGACTAAAATCCGCCTTGGCATACAAGGGGTTTGGAATGCCCGCAGGCGGTCGTTTGTTTTGTTGTTGAGGCGGAGGTGGAGCTTGTTGTTGTTGTTGTTGCTGCTGATGCTGTTGAGGCGGCGTGGGCTGCATCTGTTGCGTCGTTGTGTTGTGAGAGGCTTGTTGCTGCTGCATTGCGGTCATGCTGGGTTGCTGATTGAAGTCGAAGCCTTGTTGCAGTTGCAGGCTCGCGCGGTGAGCTTGTTCCTGCATCTGCCGTTGCTGGGCTTCTTGCGCCTCCTTTGCTTGTCGGTGGGCCGTATGGGTCTGGGCAGCCTGCTGAGGTGAAGGTTCCTCATGCCAGCCCCAGCGTTCCTTGAGTTCCTTGTAGACAAAGCCGATTCGCCAACCTGTCTCCTTGTTGATCTTTTCGAAAATCTGCAGGACCTCTTCTTGCTCCCTTCGGTCCGTGAGTACCTCGGCGGCGTGAGCGAGGGAGCGAATGGCAACAGATGCAACACCACTGCAACAAGTCAGCGATTTCGTCCTTCTCAAATCTTGGGTCCGACTTACCGATCCTTGACATGCGCAACGATCCCGCAGATCATCCGCGAGTGTTGTGCTTGCATGTTTGACATATCCGGATTGTTCGTAACAAACAGGTATGGGTGTATCTGCGCCATCAGCAGCATAGCCGTGTGGTAGAATAGCCTCGCAACGATCGTGGTGCGCTTGACAAGCCAAATTTCTGGGAAGACCGAGTTGGAACTTGTCTGGTGCGCATACAGATAGGCCATCGGGTGCATGGTCCGAGGTATGCCGTCGTTCCAGGCACCGCACATCGATTTCAACCGAGACCATTCCTGGTGTCTTTGCTGCTTGCGGACCTGCTCATCACGTTCGTTCGGCTCCGGGACCCGTGGCATGGTCGCCCTGAAATTGCAGATTTTGGCAATGATGAAGAGCATGCGATGAGTCCAGATCTCCTCTCGTCCGTTAGAAATCTCGCGGCTGAAGTCCATATCCACTCCCCAATCCTCCGGATCCCATGCGACTTGCCAGTTGAAATGCAGGCATGAAAGCACTTCCAACCCCACATTGAGCCAGAAGCAAGCCGAGCCGATTCCTTGTGCACGCGCATTCCAGCCACACTCTTTGATGAGGGCTCGAGCTCCTGCAATATGGTTCATTCGTTGTAACGCTCTCTCAGACATTATTTCGTAGACATTCAAAATCACGGCCGTGGTCGCGCACACCACCGTATCTCGATTGGGGTTCTGCAGATTCTTCAACAGATACCTCGTCGCTGTATCGTAGTAGTGAAGTGCCTTCTCCTCGGTGTATGCTGGATTCACCAGGGTCAGATGTCGGGCACCGCATGCCAAAAAGGCATTGAGGAGCATGGGCTCTGAGAGTGAGTGAAAAGGGAGCAGACGGGAGAAATGCTTCGACGGATCCATGCTGTCCATCCACAACCCGACCTCTTCGACGAATACTTGCATGAAAAGCGTTTCCTCTTGACTGTCGAGAAATTCCTTTTTGCCAGTCTCGTGATCCAAATCCGTGTCGGGCGGGTTGAAGCTCGCGACCGAGCCAGCGTTCATTCCATTGTCAGGGTAATGTGAGTGTTGGGTAGAGCTTGAATGTGGAGGCGGTTGCGATGGTTGATGTTGATGGTACTGCAGTGGGTCGGATTTGGGCTGCGGGTCGAACATGTTGTTCTGCAGGTGTGGAGCGGGGTTCTGATTGGAGTATTGTTCTGGCATCATGCCTTGTATAGGTGGGAGGGGCTGCTGGGCCACGACAGCGGCAGCGGGTGCGTTCTGCGGGAATTCAAAAGCGACGGCTGAGTCGAGGGCTGAAGGAGGTTGTTGAATGTCCTGTTCGAGATGTTTATATCGCCGAATGCCTCCCTGGTATTCATTTGCAATCTCTCGCGACTCATCCATAAACTCCACCTTCCACTCCGAAGTGCCGTATTTTGTCACTATCCGCGGCGGCCGGTCCACCCACGTGTCAATGAAGTTCAGTCGCACTCCTCGCCTACACTGCCTATTGCTCTTCTTGCAGTTATTGCAGTTGGGCATGGCCTCATCGCACTTCAAGTGTCGCTCCCTACACGTCAGACATCCGGTGCGCACGCGCTTGGGCTTGGAAGCGCTCTCGGGCTCTTTGTCTCCGTCGCCATTTGCCATTGCGTCCGGTTTGGTGTCGCGCGGGCCCACCCTCTTGACCTTCTTGGAGGACTTGACCGCGGAGGAAGTGGGCGGGTCTTTCCGCTTGATGCCAGGGGTGTCGTTCAGGTTCGCATGGCTCGGGCTGGCATTGGGCTGGAGGAGGGTGGTGGGGGAGATCAAGGCATCGTGGTGGTTGTAGGGAGCATACTCATAGCCAGACTGCATGAGATACGCAGACTGGTCGGCTATGCCTGCCAGCGTGCGGTGGTCCGGCCCTCGGGCCTGAGGGGGGAGGAGCGGCGGCGGCGGCGGTGGTGGTGGTGGTGGTGGTGGTAGTGGTGATGGTGATGGTGGCGAGGCGGGCGGGCGGATCGGCGTGGGTGCATGCGATGCGATGCGATGCGATACGATACGATGCAGTGGGCAGGTCGAGTCTGACAGGAATAATAAGAAGGGAGGTCCAGGGTGCGACGGGTGCGAATGGTCCAGGATGTGGGATGTTCAATGCGGACTCGGTGCAGCACAATACGCAGTCTAGACGGGAGGGGAGGGATGCGATGCGATGTCACCGGACGGGATGAGCCGCACTCTCTACCTCCGCACCCGCACCCGCACCCGCACCCGCACCCGCACCCGCACTCACGTTCCATGAAACGCCCACTGCAGCGAAGCCTGACCGAACACTTCTCACCACATCGCACCTCCGACACCAGCGCTGTCATGACCATGTTCGCATCCATCGCTGATACCACATCATCACACATGTTGCCCAATGCCATCCACGCGCCATGAAGTCAGCGACCCTCCCCACGCCAAGACGTCCGACTCCGACTCCGAGGAGGGTCAATACACGCTGGTGCTGGGTACATTGGAGGATGAGGCGGGATACGAGCTGGAAAAGCTGGGACGACGTCTTCACGATGGCGACAGTCCTACTGCAGCAGGCGCAGAAGATGAGGACGAAGATGACGAGCAGGTTCCGCTTGCCGGAGGCCATGCAGCTGTCACCTCCCATCGACAGAGAAGGAGTAGTGCGCAGTCCTTCGAGCTATACACTCCAGATGAAGAGCGGCGGGTGCGATGGAAGCTGGATACTCGTCTCGTGCTCTTCGTCGCTTTGCTGTACATGATGGTGAGTTCGTAAACAAAAGACCGTATTCTACTCGTTCCCACAGCTAAGCCTTGTAGTCTTTTCTCGATCGCTCAAACATAGGTACAGCTCTCATGCCATCCCACACAACCTACATCTCCAGTACTGACTAGACTCGAGGAAACGCCTACATTGCTGGGCTCACGGAAGACCTGGAAATCACAGACGATCAATTCGATTGGCTCCTGACAATCTTCTACATCTTCTACATTGCCTTCGAATGGATGACCCTCTGCTACAAGATCTTCTCGCCGCATAAATATGTCGCCATCTGTGTCTTCGTCTGGGGAGCAGTGGCCTCTCTCCAATCCGTTACCTCCAATTACCCCCTCATGCTCCTCTGGCGCGCTCTATTGGGAATAGGGGAAGCTGCATTCGTGGGCATGCCATTCTACCTCACATTCTTCTTTCGCAGAGAAGAGCTCGCCTTCCGCACCGGAATCTTCATCGCCGCAGCTCCTCTCGCTACCACGTACGCCAGCAGCCTCGCTTACGCAATCGTCAAGCTAGGCAACGCCACGGGTATCGCAAGCTGGCGCCTCCTCTTCCTCCTCGAAGGTTTTCCGGCTTGTCTTGTAGCCGTCTGGACCTGGTACTGGCTTCCAGACTCTGCATCTGACCCTCGTTGCCTCTGGCTGACCGAGCGCGAACGGAAAATCGCAACCTTGCGCAAACGCAACGAAACCTCCCGCTCCAAGCCCACCCACACCAAAAGCACAAGACTGGGACTCGATTTCTCCGCAGTCGCCACGACCCTCAAAGACCCCAAAAGCTACCTGACGGCAAGCATGTTCTTCTGCTGTAATGTCGCCTTTAGCAGCATGCCCGTCTTCCTCCCCACCATCATAAGCCAAATGGGTTTCACCAAGGAATCCTCCCAAGGTCTCTCCGCTCCTCCTTTCCTCTTCGCCTTCTTCGTCGTCCTCCTCACCGCCTGGCTCTCCGACAAGATCCACTCCCGAAGCAGCTGCGTCATCTTCCACGCCCTCCTGGCATCCCTGGGCTACCTCGCCCTCACCCTGGAAGGACTCTTCGATCTCGGCGACGTCCCACGCTATCTAGCGGTCTTCCCCATCTGCGCGGGTTTCTTCTCTGCCGTCACGATTGTCATTACATGGACGGTGAATAATCAACATACGGACGAAGGCAAAGGCACCGGGATGGCAGTTTTGAATACCTTTGGACAATTGGGACCGCTGTTAGGAACGAGACTGTATCCGGATTCCCAGGCGCCGGATTATCTCATGGGAAATAGTATCTGTGCGGGCGCGATGGGTTTGGTCGCTATTCTGGCCTTTGGGTTGAGAGTGCTCTTGCTGAGGGAGAATAGGAAGAGGAAAGGGAGACGAGACGAGTTTGACTTCATGATATAGCGACAGTCATGCCAAACAGTAACACGCCCTGCATTTTTGTGTGCCCCAGTTCATGGGAAATTCCTATCCCACTAATTTCTCTCGGTGTGCTCTCTTCACCCCAAACCTCCTCCCCAAAACTATCCACTGCGCGACCACGATCATCGACCGCGTCGCCTGCGCTCGCGCTTGCGCTTGCGCTTCCCGCTCCTCCCCAAACGCCCTCTCCACCAACCCTTTGACCTTTTCCCAATCGACAAATCCCAACCCTTTCACATTCCCCTCCGTGATCAACCCGCTCATCAAGCCATGCAGTGGTCCCCCGGCTCGATACGTCACCGGCGCCGTGAAGGGGAATTTCGCCCGCTGGTAAATCTCCTCCGTGATGAAGGGCCGCATTGCTTCTCGGAGGATATACTTCGTGATGAGGGGACCAGCAACACCCTTTTGGCCGGGAGGGGAGTGGACTCTCAGCGAAGGAGGGATACAATTCACGAATTCCGTCAGACGGTGGTCGAGAAACGGGGTGCGGCCCTCGAGGGAATGGGCCATTTCCGTGCGGTCGCCGAGACAGGACAGGAATTGATTGGGCAGGTGGGTTTTGGACCAGAGGTATTGGGCCGCGTTGATGGGATGCCATTCGGAGTGGATTTTCGCGAGGATGGCTGGGGGGAGGGCGTGGGCGAGGACGTCGCGTGGGGTTTGGATTTCGTCTTGGATGTCGGGGTGCGGCGGGAGGAAGAGGTCTGGCTGGAAAGCGCTCATGGAGGCTACGGTGCTGATTCCGTGGAGGGGGGTTTGAGTTGTTGAGGAGGGGGAGGGGATGTTGTAGGCAGCGCCGATGGAAGTATAGTAGTTTTTCGTTTCGGTTTCGGCTCTTTCGAAGAGGTGGGTTCTTTGGTCTTCGGGCATGGCTTGCGGCCAGGAGAGGTCGGGCTCGCGGAGGAAATCTGGGAGGAAGACGTGGTAGCCTGTGAACGTCTCGTCGGCGCCTTCCCCCGTGAGGACGACTTTGAATCCCAGCCTGCGAGGCAGTTCGGAGAGGGCGAATTTGCCCACGTAGTTCAGGTCCGGGTTCTGGTGTTCGCAGTGCCACGTTGCGGCTTCAAACCTGGAAGCGAAGGCTTCTTCGTCCATGATTTGTTTGTGGTTCTTGATGCCGAGGAAAGAGGCGGTGCGTTCTGCGATGGCTGTGCGAGATGGATCAGCTTTTGGGGATCTTTTTGTGGACGTTGCTGAGGTTTTTTTTTTCTTTTTTTACCGGATTCGTCAAAGCCGCTGGTCTTGTCGAATGCGACGGAGAAGCAGCTGACTTGGTCTAGACTGCCCATGGCTTTGCCCTGTTCTTTGACGAGATGGGCTGTCACGCCTGCTATTACGGAGGAATCGATGCCTCCGCTGAGATAGACGCCAACGGGGACGTCGGCTCGTAGTCGAATTCGGACTGCTTCCACTAGGCGCTCTCGAACACCTTGAATGAGTTCTTCTTCTGTGCGAGGCTCCTGTCTCGTCTGCGCAGTGATTAGACGTCGGCAAGTTCGCTACTACGAAGACGTGTCTTTGACGCACCTTGTCGGGATATTCCAGATCCCAATAACACTCCTCGTGAATCTTCCCCTCGGCATCATAGACCATATAGTGCCCGGGTCTCACTTTCTTGACTCCTTCAAAACAAGTCCTGTTATCGAAATTCCAGCCAGCCTCCATCAAGGACTTGACATCCCACTCGGCTTCCCAGCCAAGCGGCAAGAATGCCTTGATTTCAGCTCCGACCAACATCCTGCCCTTCGAGAGAGTCCAGAACAGCGGCTTGATCCCATACCGATCCCGCGCCGCGACGAAGATCTTGTTCGTCTCGTCATAGATACACAGTGCGAATTCGCCTCGTAAATACTGTAGGAAATCCATTCCGTAGGTTTGGTAGAGAGCGAGTACGATTTCCGAGTCACATTGACCCGCGAAGATGTAGCCATGCTCGGATTGCAGGTCTTGTTTGAGATCATCGTAGTCGTATAGTTCGCCGTTCACGACGGCGTGCAGCGTTCCATCTGGGCTGTGGAAGGGTTGGGAGCCTGCTTCGGAGAGATCGTTGATCGCGAGGCGGTTATGGCCGAGCACTAGCGAAGGTTCAATTGTTGGAATGCAAACTGTGATGGAGGGTTGCCTGCCGAACCAACGTTATTGCCCGGACTGATCCATATGCCTTTCGAGTCTGGCCCACGGTGGTTGATGATCTCGAGGCTCTCTGTCATCTGCTGCTCGAGGACATCGCGCGGCGGCGAGGCTGCGGCTGCCGGTAATTTGACGATGGTAGATATTCCACACATTATTGTTGTGTTATTATGGAGTTGTCTTGATGCATTTGACAACGAGAGGAAAGGAGTGAGGTCTATGAACGCATTGGAGGACTATTGTGCCTCAGGCATCAATATGGAGAATAGTCCTGCCGAAGCCGAGTCGCCTCACTTACCGACTTCCCAAGTTCTTGGTGTTTGCGTCGACTTCCATCACGACGCAATCAGAAATCGACCGATCAGCAGATACTGTACCTGTCTAATTACACACGAAGCTCATAGCGCATCTCAGCAGCGACTTACCATGAACGCACACCCCGGCTGCTATAGCTGGAGACGAACTGTTTCCGCATACAAGACAGGCCGGACCTCCCTCTCGTAGGCGACCATGGACTTCGGCGACGTGGATGCCGCGCCGAATACCAGTGGCGATGGACCAAGAGCTTATTCGCCCCAGGAGGAGCGAGGAGAACCCAGCAAACGGCCAGGCTTCCGCACCGACTCTACACGGCAGGCCTCGAAAGGTGACACTGATGTTCACGTGCAATCTGGCAGCCACGTCGGCAATCCCCCGAGTGAGGCCGGCGAGTCCTATCATGACCCTCCTACCTTTCCCAGAGTGGGCGCCACCGCGGAGGAATTGGCAGGCAAACAGTGTGTCGAAACCGATGAGCACATGAAAGAGGACCCCGACACCTCCTTCCAGGTGACAGATAAGGAATCAAAGCCCCATCGAATGCACAAGTTCACGCTCTACGAAACGAATACGAGATACTGGATTACAGGTGCAGACATCACGGACAAGTACTTTCGGCTGCTCCGGATTGATCGTAATTCGCCTCCCGGACAGATAGTCCTGTTCGAAGATGAGACCGTCTACGATCGCAAGCAGATGAACGATGTCTTGAATACCATCGATCAGGGTAACAAGGTCACCAATGGACTGAGGATGAAGTATAGCTTCTGGGGGATTCTCGGCTTCATCAGGTTCACCGAGGCCCACTATATGCTCCTGATCACCAAAAGGAGGCAGGCGGCCATGATTGGTGGTCACTACGTGTACCAGATCGAAGGCACTGAACTCGTACCTCTCACGACTGGTGCAAGCAGTTCCTTCCTGCGGGACCGAAACGCCGAGGAAGGGCGGTTCTTGAGCATCTTGAACAATTTGGACCTCACCAAATCCTTCTATTACAGTTACTCATACGACATCACGCATTCTTTGCAGCGGAATGTCATTCGGCAGCGAAACGCACTCAACGAGGGTCGCACAGCGGCGGCGCATGAGTACAACGGAATGTTTGTGTGGAATCACCACCTGCTCAAGCCTGCAGTAGACGCGCTGAAGCATCCATACGACTGGTGTTTTCCGATCATACACGGCTTCTTGGATCAAGCAGCTTTGGATGTTTTCGGCCGCACAATCTACGTCACGATTATCGGGCGACGCTCGCGCTTCTTTGCTGGTGCTCGTTTCTTGAAACGAGGTGTGAACGACTCGGGCTATGTGGCAAACGACGTCGAGACAGAGCAGATTGTGGCCGACAAGCTCACGACGTCCCTGCATGCACCAGGACCAAGACTCTATGCCAATCCAACATACACCTCCTACGTACATCACAGGGGCAGCATCCCGCTGTATTGGACACAAGACAACAGCGGTGTCACACCGAAGCCTGGGATCGACATCAACCTGAGCGACCCGTTCTACTCGCCCGCCGCGCTTCACTTCGACAATTTGTTCGAGCGCTATGGCTGTCCCATCTACATCCTCAACCTGATCAAAGCCCGTGAGAAGGTGCCACGAGAGTCGAAGCTTCTTTCGGAGTACCAAGACTGCATCAACTACCTCAACCAGTCGCTACCCGAAGACAGCAAGATCCTCTATCGAGCCTATGACATGGCAAGAGCTGCCAAGACACGCAATAGTGATGTGATAGGGGGGCTCGAGGTCATCGCAAGAGACATCCTTGCGCGTACCGGGTTCTTCCACACTGGAGAGCAGGGCTACGAAGAGCCCCAGGTACAGAACGGCATTGCCAGGACAAATTGTATCGATTGTCTTGATCGAACTAACGCTGCGCAATTCGTCATCGGAAAGCATGCGTTTGCTCAGCAATTGAAGGTGCTTGGCGTCATCAACACGGATGAAGTTGCCTACGATACCGACGCGATCAACCTCTTCACCGCGATGTTTCATGACCATGGCGACAACATTGCGATGCAGTACGGAGGCTCGCACCTGGTCAACACCATGACTACGTATCGCAAGTTGAGCCACTGGCACAGCTCATCGAGAGACATGGTGGAGAGCTTCAAGCGTTACTACCACAATTCCTTCCTTGACAGTCAACGACAAGAAGCCTACAACTTGTTCCTTGGCAATTACATCTGGGCTCAAGGACAACCCATGCTCTGGGACTTGCCGACCGATTACTATCTGCATCATAGCGATCCCAAGGCATGGTTGGAGAGGAACAGGCGGAACTACATCTACTGGTACACGCCGGAGTTTCTCCAGCGACGAGTCATACCACCGCGCCTGGCCCGCGATCTGGACGAGCTGACATCTGAAGGCGTTTGCGCTTTCGATGACTACTGGAAAGAATGCTACAGACCCGCAGCACTCTCATCCCTGCAGAAAGTGTACTCATACCGTATGACCTCGACGCAACGCTACTATCCTGATAGACCGTATGGGGACAACAAGTGGGACTTCAGTCCCTTTGTGCGCCGCGCGGATCCGCACAGGCACCTGGAGTCGCCGGAAAAGACGAAACCACCGCGGAAAGGCGTTAAAATCGTCGACCCTCAAGATCCACCTGCGGAGGGGACACAGCGTCCCGAACGGGAGCCAAGGCCCATGACTGCTGGAGAGGACAAGCCCAGCATCTTGAGAGAGACAGTCTATGGAAGGCTGCCACCGCAGACGCACGGCGCATCGCGGCCACCATCCGCAAGCTCACAGAAGACGTTCCGACCGGCCGACAAAGCACAGATGCACCTGTGGACGCTCAACCAGTTCCACACACAATCGCTCAATCCGCACGTGTCGGATGACGAAGCCAGCGAGTATGCCCGCTACATCACGCACCCACAGAACTTGCCGCTGGTGACATCGAGCGAGCTCCCGTCGGATGCCAACATCGATTACATTGAGTATGTGAACAAAGCCGGGGGGAGCAATTTCGAAGACTTTGACAGCGAAGAGGCCAGTACGTTTGGCGGAGGGGTGGGAGAAGCGGACTTGCAGGACTACTGGGACTTTGTGGAGGAGAAAGTCGACCCGCTGACGGTGACGGAGGAAGATGGGGGGAAGAAACGATACAAGGCGTATCGACAGTGGCTGCGGGGAAAGAGTCTCTTCAAGCAGAGTAAAGTTGATCCGGAATTCACGGCCGAGGGCGTCTAGCAGGCCGAAGGCCGTAAGGACGGACTGGGCGAGTTGCCATTGATTCTTCGCGATATACCCACCATCATGATCCGCCAGGCCTCATGATGGTCATGGCATGATGGAGCTTGCGAGCGGCACATGAGGTAGTGGGCGGAGGTGGAGAGCTCAGTGCCGGCAGCGCGGCCGCCCGCGGGCTTTGGCTTTGTGCGTCGGCGCTGTCTCTGAGCGCAACAACAAGCATCAAGGTCATGCATGGGATGATGGCGGCAGATCTCAAGCGGGTAGTCGCGGCATTATCCCAAGACAGTGGAAACAGATTTTCCCAACAAGTCAGGATTGCACGCGTGCTCATTCTCACATCAACAACAACATGCTCTTCGACGCAGTCCCCAAACTACTGACTGCTCGCCTCACATTCCATCCACCGCAACTTCTCCACACCCGCTAGCATGGAGTCTCCGCAGTAGGTCTAGGTAGGGTAGGTAAGTAAGTAGCAAAGTCCTTCTCACAGCAGATTCCACCGCGCCGCTCCTTTCTCTCACCGACTCCCTTGTTACGCGGCATCTCCCTCGGCTGCTGCTGGTCTGTTGGATAGCCAGCCGGCCGGCTGCAAGAGCTCCGAAGTAACGTACACGTACACGTACAGGAGCAGCACCCTTCGGGCTTTCACGCGGGTCTCGAATGCTTCGTAAGCCGGCCGGGGGCGAACGGAGGCTGATTGCTTGCCTGCAGGTGCTTGTGCTTGTGCTTGTGTGCACTTGCTGTGATGGAGAAGGCAGAGCTCTGGAAGTATCGAACGAAGTATCGAAGGATTCGGTGGGCGGGACTGCCGCTCTGCGGCTCTGAGTGCTGCACGCTACGCTCTGCTTCCGGCGGCAGACCTGCTTTTGATTTATGTACTGTACACAACAACAAGAAGCAAAGTGCCGCGGAGGAGCTTCGGATGTGGCAGATAGACTTCGGCTAGCATCGAGAAGTCGCAGATAGACTCTGCGCCGACGATTCGATAAGGGACTGCCTCACAATGACAACAACGACCGACTCTTATCAAGACAGTGGCGGCGTTTTGTCGACACACTTGCACTGGGACAGGACAGGACAGGACTCTGGATAGATGTGAGCACGGCGTTGGGGCTGCATCATCAGTTTTCCCTTTTTGGGAGATCGGGGAAGCCGGGGTACATGGGTTTGAGATGCGAGATCTCAACGAGATGCACCAATGACCAATGACCAATGACCAATGACCAATGGGCCGAACCTCGCGTCGATCGCTGGAGGGTCCCACACCGCCGCTCCACATGTCCCGACTGGTGAAGATCATCGACTTTCCTTCTGTCTTGCTTTCTTCCTTCCTCTCCGACAACAACAACAACAACAACAACAACGACGCACCTCTTGGTTCATTCTTCATTTCCTTGGATCGTGGGTTTGGTTTGGTTTCTCGCTGGTTTTGGAAGATAGGATTTGGCATGAGAATGGCGACAACAACCGAACAACCTCTCTCGAAGAAGGCGGGCCTTCTGGTGACCGTGTCGGAACGGACACCGCTCCTGCGAGGCGACTCGGCGGCTTCTTCCACGTATGGCAGCAACGAGAACGAGTACAAGTATGTCGTCGACTTTGAGGGACCCGACGATACCGAGAATCCCATCTACTGGCCGAAGGCGTACAAATGGACCGCCGTCTTCCTGCTTGCGTTGTTTTCCTCCACCGTGTAAGTCGTCTTCGGCGTCAACCCACAACGCCGAGAGAGACTTCCCCACTGACAGCGGTCTGTAGAGCGTTCACGGGCGTCTCCCTGGTTCCTGTAGCCAACACCATCATCCAAGAACTCGGCGGTAGTGCTGCCTCTTCCGCCTCGTCGACCGTCCTCCTCGTGACCATCTGGGAACTCGGCGAGGCAATCGGTCCCCTCTTCCTCGCTCCTCTCTCCGAGATGTACGGCCGTTATCGCGTCGTCAACACGGCCAACATCATGTTCACGGCGTCAACAATCCTCGCTTCGTTCGCGCCTTCCATTCCCACCCTGATCGGAGCCCGGTTCCTCAGCGGACTGAGTAACTCCGCGAGTGTTTTGAATCCGGCCATCGTCGGCGACATGTTCCCTCCCGAGGAACGTGGGGCCGCAATGAGTATTCTCATCTTCGCACCCATGTGTGGAGGAGCAGTCGGGCCCGCGGTTGCTGGGATCATCGCTGAAAACTTGGGTTGGCGATCTGTGCTCTGGATTGCAGCTTCCATGGCGGGGCTGTGCGAAGTCTTCTTCCTGATCTTCTTCAAGGAGACTTTTGCCGTTACCATCCTCGCGAGGCGGGCAGAGCGGCTGAGGAAGGACACGCAGATTTCGGCTTTCAAGAGCATACACGAGGTCCAAGGGACGGAATTGGAGAAGAAGCCAACCATCATGGGCACTCTGCTGCGACCGGTCGTGGTCCTGTCCAAATCGGGTGTATTGCAGGTCCTGAGCCTCTTTGGAGCGCTGAGCTTCGCGTACTGGTACGTCGTGGCCACCACCCTCCCGGAGATCCTGAGTGACATCTACGGCCTCTCGCCCTCGACAGTCGGCGCGTCTTTCCTGTCCTTCAGCGCGGGTTGTATCATGATGATCATTCTCTGCAACCGCACACTCGACCGCATCTACACCGGCCTCCGCGACAAGAACGCCGGCCTCGGAAGACCCGAATTCCGCCTCCCCCTCGCCATCCTCGGCGGAGCCTTCCTGCCCGTCGTCGTCTTCTCCTACGGCTGGGTCCCCTCCGCGCGCCTCCCCCTCCCCGTCTGCCTCCTCACCGTCGGCGCCATGGGCGCATGCACCCTCCTCGGATGCCTTCCCCTCACCGCCTACGTCGTCGACGCTTTCGGCTTGTACTCGGCCTCTGCCATGACGGCCGTCGTCGTCATGCGGTGCCTCATGAGTACCATCCTGCCCCTCGTCACGGGCGATCTCATCTCCCGCATGGGCTACCGCAATGCTTTTGGAGTTTTAGCGCTCGTTACGGCTTGTATCGTGCCGCTGCCGGTTCTCGTCTGGCGGTATGGACCCGTGTGGAGACAGCGATCTATGTATACCCGACAGCAATTGTGAAATGAAAGTGAGAAAGCAAATTACGAACAGGAATGATGGGTGTATGGTTATGGTTTATGGTGGCGTTTTTTGGGGTTCTGATTGAAATGAATGGGTCACATGAACACTTCAGCGATGGCGCTTTGTTGTACAGAGGCATGGGTTAACGGCTGGGTATGAGGTTATAAATGATAGAGGCGTTGGGCGTTGGGCGGATCACAAGATTCGGGATTTTATTTATGATGATGATGTATGGTATGAAGATGTGGGTATATCGATATCGATATCGATATCGATGCGATTGATATAAGAATCTTGACAAAATTCTTCTTGAAAAAACTTTCATTCTTGGCCGGATATGATAGATACGTTCTATACGATGATGATGCTTTTCAGACATGTGCAAAACGAACGCTTATGAACCTCCTCTCACAACCTCGCCTTCTCCTCCCCCTCCATCAAATGCGCATTCACCGCACTCACCGCCCGCCCCGTCTCCCAAAACCCCAAAATATTCTGCATCCCCAACGTCTCAAACCCCACATGGCTATCCACGCTCGCGCCCGCCGTATGCGCCAGCATTTCCACATTCCTCATCCCCGCCAATTCCGGGTTCACACGGGGCTCGTCGAAATGCACATCCAGCCCCGCGGCGGAGAGATGGCCCGATTTCAGAGCGGAGATGAGAGCGGCTTCGTCGATCAGTTTGCCCCGGGCGATGTTCACGAGGCGGCTTCCCTTTCTCATGCGCTGGAGTTTGGAGGCGTCGAGGACGGCTTCGCCGCCGAAGGGGGTCGCGACGAGGACGCAGTCGGAGACCCCTAACATCTCATCCAGCTGCTCGTAGTACTGTGCATCTGTCTCCTGTTCGATCTCCCCGGGGAGTTGGCGCACGTCGTTGTAGAGGATTTTCATGCCGAAACTGACGTGGGCTTTGCGCGCGATCAGCTGCCCGATCTTCCCCAGGCCGATGATTCCCAGGGAGTGGTTGCGCGGGTTGCGCGTGAGCGCGGCGCGGCGTTGGGCGTCTTGGAAGTTGTCTTCCCGGCAGCTGCGTGCGGCGAGGGCCGACCAGGTGAAGTCGCGGAAGCAGCTGAGGATCAGCCAGATGGCTGTGTCGGCTACGCTCTCCGTGCAGGCGGCGCCGGCGTTGCAGTAGAGGATTCCTCGTTTGGCGAGCGCGTGCACGTCGACCCAGTCGAAGCCGGCGCCGGCGGAGGCGTAGATTTTACAGGAGGCGGGGAGGAGGTCGATGAGTTCGTGGTTCCAGGGCGACATTTCGCCGCCCGTGGCCCAGAAGGGTCGGTAGATGGCGACGAAGTCGCCGAAGGTTTTGTTCTTCAGGGCGGTGATGAAGTCGGCGCGGGACATGCTGTGGCTGCGCACGATTTGGAATTTGGATTGGAGGGTGCTGTAGAGGGATTTGTTCCATTTGATGTCGTCGCCGCAGTGCAGGAGGATGGGTTTGGAGGAGGCCATCTTCGTTTGTGAATCCCAGGGCTCTGCCGTATTTGCTGTGGTTGCTCGTCGGATCGGGTCAATTCAATTGACAATGATGACCAGTCCGATGAAATCTTTTCTGCTTTCTTCGAAAGATGAGGTCGGTTCACTCTCCTCACGGCCGCTGAAGTAGCAAGAAGAACAGCGTCCATGTAGCAGTGGACAATAATGTGAAGACGTGTGGTTGACATGTTTATTTTCAAAAGCCGACATGGTACAACCGTCCAGGCTTCAATAGCCGTCGTCCCCATGGGGAAGAAAAGCTGAGCGCGGGGCAACAGATCCCGAAAGTCTTGGCGAAGTATGAGAGCAACTTGGGCCGAACAGGCGAATGGAGAAACATGCGCCGCGGGATGAACATCCGCTCGTACACCAGACCAGGTTGCTGGCAGAAGCTGGAGAGTCACACCACTTGATTGTTGATTGTGATATCTCATTCTCAACCTATGTTACAATCTCTTCTCTCGGCAAATGAGACTGGCACAAGAGTATCATTTCCCAGCCCTTATTGCTTTACCACATTGATGCAACAATTGCGATGGCCCGAGCGGTTGGCTTCCTTCCAATACGTATGAGACAAATAGACACGTCAGGGTCTTGAACAAGAAGACTCGGGCTCGCTGAATGCTCGAAATGTCCTGCGAACAAGCTGAGAGGCGACAGGAACGTGCGATAGTGTGTCGAGTCGTCGCAACTGGTTTCTTGGTCCGAACGTCTTCCATTGCGTCCACGTATTGCTGAACGAGCCACTTCAAAGCTGTCGCAATTGTTGTCGCGATTTGCGACTGTTCGCCGCGAAGACTTGATGCTCTAGACCGTTCAGGAAAACTTGGCGCTGCAGAGTTCTTATTGATCGCTCCCTGGGAGTACAGAACTGCCAGTGGCTGACCAATTTGTTAGAAGCGGATTGCGACAAGACTCGACTTTGCCATTGAATTCAGTAGTGATTTGCTTGCAATTCCCCGCCAGCAAGCAGTGGAGATTCCTTGCTTCGTAGACATCTCTCAGAGGTACAGGAAGGTCCAAATGTCCATCGTGCTCCAAGAACGAACGGGGCTAGGCCTTGGTTGCTGGACGCCCACGTCAACCGAGCTACGTCTGAAATAGCTGCCTTTGACAGCGTTCCGCTTCTCCGAGTCGTTGGCTTGATCGCAGGAGCCGGGAGAAGGGGTGGCGGGAGTGGACACCGGCTGGCCAGCGTTGGTGGTCTTTTGATTAGTAGAAGCTGCCATCTTCGCGGCGCAATGTTGTCGCCTTCTGTATCCGAACAACTCCTGTTGATTCCTTCTCCACCGAAAGTGCGTAGTCCTAGCGCGTGCAACCCAGAGTTGGTTCGTTCCGTCTTCTGCGAAGGTGTGGGGAGCTCGACGACCGCTCATCCGCTGCTGTGCCGGCCTGAAGACTGCACAGAGCTCTGTTTTTGATGCAGAAAGATGCCGCTGTCTTGGAACGTCGAGACTGACATTACATGTATCGACATTATTTCCTCCACGGATATCCCGACTCGTGGCGTGAGCAGTCACGCGGCAAAGCTGGAGCTATTGTTTAGACTTTAGAAAGCTCTGGAGCTCAAGGCTGGCGCCGGCCAAAAGGTTGAAACTCGGTACCTGAGATACGAGATACATGCACCAAGTGTCGCCTGCATCAGCTCTCGTCACCTTTGAGAGTCCCGGACTAGCGCGCGGGGAGCAGAAGCGTGTGTAGAATATGCAGTCATGGAAGAGCCCGTCGAGTCGCGAGATTGGTCGCTAATGCGTCGTTCAAACATGATCAGTTTGAAATAGACATTGCCGTGGACTCGGGCATCCTCCTTGATAGAGAACGGCTTTCAGCTTGGTGACCGCTGCAGTGAGAGGGGGTAAATATCGGTACAGCGCATCTTCCTGCGAGACGATGTTGGCACCAAGTGTGCAGTGCAATTGACGTTCAGGTACAGCATCTTTCCACATCGGAACACTAGAGCATCCTAGTGAAAATCTAGACATCAGCGAGACGAATAGAGCCAATTTGGCGGTAGCAGTCTTCGAAATCATCCCGTTGTGCGAAGACGCTGTGGACGGTCGAAGGTCCTCCAGGTTCCCGATGCCCGGTCTGGCCAAGTTGGGGCGTCGATCGATGGCAACTTGAGCAGACCCAATCCACCAGTGTACTGGGCCGTAGCTTTCCGTGCAGTGCAGCCCTCATCAGGACCCTTTCATCCGAGCTCGAAACGCTAGAGGGAGAGCTAATGAGGAAGCTAGAGGTTCATGCCGGGAAAGTCGTCGTGTACCTGCAGTCCGTGTGGAAACGGCTCTCGTCGGTATACTCCGCTTGAGATGTCGCCAGATGACATTTGAGTGTTGAACAGAAACTTGCAAGGCGTCCAGAGAATATCGTGGGAAGGCGTACAGAGTCAGAGCTTCCATATTGTTGCGCGCACGCATAACCCTTTTGGTGCAGTCGTCAAGAGAAGCGGTCTCATTAAGGTCCTTTCATCAAGGTGTTTACGATGCACTTCGATTGCCTTAAAAGCCGGGCCTCTCCTGCCCGTGTCCGACATCATGATTGTCAAATTGGTTTACCGTCGACCTGCTCTCGAAGAAGCTCCATTACGGCAACCCATCCGTTCGACACTCTTTCTCATCCGCAAGCCCGACCACATCGTCTGTGCGTGTGGCGTTTTTGCCATGCGGGCGCCCAACACTATCCACCGTAGCTGAAGTCCTCCGGCCCGATCATGAGACGAGATTCTTCAGATGCAAGGAGAATGCACTGCTTCAGGGGAAGAAGGTTTCGCCCATCACGAGAGATGCGGAACGTTGGATGAGCACAGCAGCTAGCAACAGAGTCGCATCCGCCGGACCGCATAGAGAAGCGCCACAGCGTCTTCGGACATCAGAAAGTTGTCGATCACGGGCCATCCGACTGGGTGCTGCCCTACGTTTCGCCCACATTCTCGCAAGGACAACATCCCTCCCCTGTGCGAAGACGCCGTATTGCATCGGGCCAAGGGCCGGAGCATTGGAGGAGGTCTGGGATCCTGGGCTTAGCCTTGACGATTGTGGCAACCAGCTCAGGGATGCGTCCTGCAAGAACCAATGCGAGCATTGTGATGAATAGCGAATGCAGCCCGAGCAGAGCTGGGAAAGCTCCATCCCTTGCGCTCGTCCGAAGATGCGCAAAGCTGCAAGTCCTTGTCCAGAAACGCAGCAGGAGCAACTCGCAGGAGCAAATAACTTGGGAGACATCGAGACCAAGCTGCATCTAGGCAAGCTTTGTGAGAGAGATCAAGCCTCGTGCTGAAGCTGCGGCTTGTCACGAGAGCTTTCCCCGCCCCGGAAACCCGCCGTCTCTTGGAATTGTGGGGATCAGCTTCGACTGTCCGCAGCGTTCCGTGCATCCGAGCATTATTTTGGAGCCAGTGTTGCGCATTCGAGCCTTTCGATCCTGCAGGGAGCCTTGGCTCAGCAACACGTTGGTTGCGCATCTGCCGTCCGGGGTGGCGCAGAGGTCGAGACAATGGGACCGGGCTGGTCCAGACGATCCGCATTGGCTCGTACTTGCTGGTATGGCGCACTGCGCGTGCTGGAGAGATGTTCGAGTCCCCATCCAAGTCAGACTCATGCCTCTTCCAGCAAGGCTCAGCAGGAAGGACGGACGGCGCATTGACCATTGGCCTTCTGGCCGATTACCGACAGTCCCTCTTCCCCTCCTTTCGCGCAAGCCAGATAGTGGGGTTGGTTTGTTGTCTAGGAGCATGAGGTGTTGACAGAGAGGATAAATAGACGCGGCGCTCGCTCCCTGTCACAATCTTGTTCCTTAACAAGTAACAAGTACTCGATTCGACATCCTCCAAGCATCGTTCGTTCCAGCAGTTTTATATCCGTATCCATCCAGATCCCGTCCCAACAACCATCGTCATGGCCGTCCCTGAGATGCAATGGGCGCAAGTCATCGAAAAGACCGGTGGCCCCGTCGAGTACAAGCAGATTCCAGTCCAGAAGCCAGGGCCAGATGAGATCCTCGTCAACATCAAGTACTCTGGTGTCTGCCATACCGATCTCCACGCCGTGAATGGAGATTGGCCGCTACCGACGAAGCTCCCCCTTGTTGGCGGTCATGAGGGTGCCGGCGTCGTCGTCGCGAAGGGCAGCCTTGTCCAGGACTGGGAGCTGTAAGCAGACATGAGCGTGCGGGTGGTGGCCCAGAAGCTGATCTCGACCTAGTGGTGACCACGCTGGTGTCAAATGGATCAACGGATCCTGCTTGCAGTGTGACTTCTGTCAAACTTCTGACGAGCCACTATGCGCAAAGGCGCTCCTCTCCGGCTACACCGTCGACGGCTCGTTCCAGCAATACTGCATAGCCAAGGCGGCACACGCCGCTCGCATTCCCAAGGATGTGCCACTCGACGCCATTTCTCCAGTCCTGTGCGCAGGTATCACGGTCTACAAGGGATTGAAGGAGTCTGGCGCTAAGCCAGGCCAGACCGTCGCCATCGTTGGTGCCGGTGGTGGTCTTGGTTCGCTCGCTCAGCAGTACGCCCGTGCGATGGGTCTTCGCACCATCGCAATTGACAGTGGTGAGGAGAAGAAGAAGATGTGCTTGGAGCAGCTTGGCTCGTACGCCTTCGTGGACTTCGCCACCAGCCAGAACGTCGTGAAGGATGTCCAGGCCGCTACAGAAGACGGCATGGGTCCACACGCCGTCATCCTCGTCGCCGTCAACGAGAAGCCCTTCCAGCAGGCCGCTGAGGTGAGTTCACAGTGACCGCGTCTAAGATGAATGCTGACCAGTAATAGTACGTTCGCCCACGCGGAACAGTCGTCTGCATTGGTCTGCCAGCCGGCGCCTTCCTCAAGGCTCCAGTCTTCGAGTCTGTGATCAAGATGGTGACGATTAAAGGTTCCTACGTCGGAAACCGTAAGGACTCATCGGAGGCGATTGAGTTCTACCGCCGCGGCGTCATCAAGGCACCTTTCAAGGTCGTCGGCCTGTCCGAGCTGCAGGGCGTGTACGACTTGATGCACAAGGGCCAGATCGCTGGTCGATACGTGCTTGACACGTCCAAGTAGAGCTGTCTCGATGATGGGCGTGGATGGCCCCTTGTACATAGCCGTTGAATTGAAGTGCTGTCTCATGTGTACGATCTCGGATAAATTTTCCTCACACACAGTAAGCGATCTCATCCAAGTGCCAATGAAAAGTCTCGTGTTGTTGTTGTGAGAGAGGAGGTGAGGTGGAAAGATACCACCAGACAGACACCACGTATATGAGGTGATCGGTTACGCGGAAACGCGGTAGTAGATCTTTGTCAATGCGGACTGTTATTCCAGCACAGTGCTTGCCAAGATGTTTATGTAATGCTCGGCATATCGTGGTGCCGCTCCGCAGCTTTAGCGCTCGTGCCTCAGGCATCAAGGAAATCTGACTGCACTCTAGCCCGTCGTCCTCCTCTTCTCCCACATCACGATGTTTGTCTTGTTTTCTTTTTCCCTTCAGTATATCAATATCGCTCTTGGCTGGCCTTCCGAATCTACAATGCTCCAAGGTACCCATTCGGTCCGCCAAGATTGACACAGCATCACCAAAAGAAGTTGCCTTTCTGCCAGCCTCTCAGCTAACTCGGATGCCCTTAGGATTATGATGAACGCGGATTCACTATGGGTTTATCCCATTCGCTATATTCATGCTGTTCAAAGTCATGCTATCACTGGGCTCTGGAACCATTTTGGCACATGGTATTGCTATACGCAACACCGAGACTAGTTATCGTGGAAATCACGCCTCCAAATTTGATCTCACCGCTTTCTAGAAAAGCCTTGCTATATGTATTCATTCCTTCTCACTGCTGACTTAGTGAAACGACCTCGTGAGATCTTCTACTAGCGACGTAGCGTCGAAGACACAGCCTCGAAGACACAGCCTCGAAGACACAGCCTCGAGGACACAGCATACGGTTAATGGCTGCGTTCCAGAAAAGGAAGTAGCTCATGTATTTGACAAAAGCCGCCAATTATGAGATGGCACGGTATCTGTATATCTTAGAGGGGCCTGACCCCAAGGCCCGCGAGGATACTTTGTGAATAACCTTTGCGCACAATGTCTTCTACTACCGACTCTCCAATCCCATCTGAATCTGAACCTGAATCTCAGCTCCTTTAATCTTGACCGATCTCGCCGCAACCTTCTCCCCACTGGACCCTCGGATTTCGAACACTGAACAACGGGCGCTGACTTCTTTGATCTGCGATACGAACTTCGCAATCAGATATATGTATATATCGTGAAAGATTACTTTTCTTCACAAGCTTTGCTGGGCGAAAACGACGTCCTTTCCAATCCCAGTCGCTTAAACAATAATCTTCTGACACGTCTCGCAGCCGTAATTGCAAGAAACTTGCTGACAACGTTGTCGTCCGTCTCACGACTTTTCGGGACGGAATTTCGGAATTTCTGGTTCAAAAGCGTCGATTGTTTTCATCTGAGTGAGAGTGCATTGCATCCACTGCAAAGCTCGAGGAGGTTTCTATAGCTTTTGGCGCCGAAAGAGCGAAAGTGAGTGAGATTGATCAAGGCAGAGGGTCAAGATTTCAGCCCTGACACTGCTCCTCATCTCTCGAACTTGGAGGAAGAAGTGCAGAGAAAATTCGATAAAGGGCTGTGGTATGAGAATTTGGTAGTGGAGCTGTTGGTGAAGATCAGAGGGATTCCGCGCGCCGTGAATCCGCTACTGGCTTTGCTTACAGATCATTGCCATCGGGAGATTAAGTGTTCTATTGATAGAAATGGAGGAGCGCACTTGGAGTTTCGTTGAACATTCAGAGGCCCTGCACTCTGAAGCGAGAGACATGAAGGATGAAGGGGTAGGGAGAATTTCTTCCAGGGACCTTTACGGCCTTTCTGAACAACGGTTAGCATTGAGATCACTTCGCAAACGACACTGTGCAAAATACTTCCGTCTTTATCGAAAGCAAGATCACCAACCATCACCATGGCGGCACCATCAACTGTTTCAATCCACAACCTCAATGGTACTTTCGTCATGAACAAGAAACTCTCCGACCATAAATCTATCAACCCGATGCTAAAAATGCAAGGCATCCCATGGCTCGTCCGCCAAGCAGCAATATACAGCGACATCCAGGTAAAGCTCACGCAGTACGTCGACGACGAAGGGATTCCACGCGTGGACCAACTCCAGATCTCTACCGGCGGCGTCAGACAGTTTGAACCTCGCTTCATGAATGGAGCTTTGATTGAAGTAGAGATCATGTTTTGGGGCCCCACTACCGGGTTCACCAAGTGCGTTACCTTCGAACCTTGTAGCCGAGGGAGTTGTTTCTCTGACACTGGCGTAGGTACATTAAGAACACAGACATCGAAGACGATTTCCTCAAGCAAGGATGGATCGAAGAGGACGATGGAGACGTGATCCTGGATCACACGGATTCCAAGACGAATGGTTGGAGTGCGACGCAGGTTTGGGGATTTGCCGTTCTGGATGGCGAGAGGAGACATGTGCGCAGGATTGTGTCGAAGAAGGGGAATGATGTCCTGACCATGACGACTGTGTATGATTATAAGTCGTGAGTTGTATGTAGAATGCAGGAATCGTTTTGGATAGAGTGTTTCATCTTTTGGGGAGTCCACTGTTTATGAAATGCTCGAAACTGCGATTGGAGCAGAAGGATGTAGCATAGGATATTTGTAAAGAGGGCCAATCAGAGCTTCGAAAAAGCGGAACGCCAATTCCGTGGGGGGCGCCAGGGCAGCTCCATATGCTTCAAGGAACACATCCAGAACCATATCCACACACTGAGTGAAGCACAATGCGATTTTCCAGTACATTGCCCTTGAGACTGACAATGTTCCGGTCCACGTGAGTGTCGGGGCCCGCAAATTAGCCAGCTGGATTTTCCAAGCGAGCTCCGGTCTGCAGTGACGGACGTTGCGAAGTCAACGCTGACAGGGCTAGACAGAGTCGACGAGTCTGGGAAGGCTTCGCTTCCGAGGTTTTCGACTATCTGCGAAGACCTTAGCGGCTCTGAAAACTCTCAGACAAACAGCAACCTCGAAGATTGAGAGGGATGCCGATGCTCCAGAGTGCTTTGACGGCCTTGGGATTCCTTGGAGTTGCCCTGGTGAGTAAGTTCTGTCCTAGATGCGGAGGTAATTCAAGGGAGTTCGATGATGCATCTAAGGTAGGTCAGAAGGGTGGAGCTATATACGAGATTGCCAAGGCACTAACCGGATGCGGATATCCAGCACTACCCAGCACAGCCAGCGCTATCCAGCATGCTTGCAACACACGAGCTGGGGCCAAGGAAGACGAAATCATTCCACCTATTCCCTGCTGCCCAAACCTATCGATAATCTTCATCGTCACTCTACTACCTACGTTGGCGCACGGCGTACACAATTGCATCTCGTCTGCCTGCTGTAGGGGCAGATTCAGACAGCAACAGAATGCACATTTGCGACATGATGGCTCTGCGGCATGTCATGCATGCCTCTCGCAGCCGGCAGCTCCATAGCGGCCTCGCGGATGAGGCTGTGTCGAGTGCAGACGTGCGCAGCCTGATCCACAGAGCTGCAGTGACTTGCTCTTGCCGTCGTGTCTATCTCCGGCATGACTCCATCTCTCTGAACTGATCTCTCTTAGCCCGACCGATACGAGACTCATCGCGAATTCGACACCTAACATGCGCCTCCTTAACGTGGACACGTTCACGTTCACGGACTTCTTCGGCGTCCAGCCGCCGCCCTACGCGATCGCGTCGCACCGATGGCTCGCGGGCAAGGAAGCGATGTGGGAGGACGTACAGCAGCAGAAGGACACGGGTAAAGCAGGATACCGGAAGGTGGAAGGGTTTGTGAGCTACATAAAGACCCAGATCCCATTCGTGAAATGGCTGTGGATCGACACTTGCTGCATTAAGCAGAACTCCGACCGCGAACTCTCAGAGGCGATCAACTCGATGTTTCGGTGGTACCGGGATGCGGAAGTATGTCTTGCGTATCTGGAAGACGTGACGACGACGGACGACGTGGCGACTTTCAAGGGGAGCGTCTGGTTCAAGCGAGGATGGACACTACAGGAGCTGCTAGCACCGGGATTGGTCGTCTTCCTTTCTAAAGATTGGGACGTTATCGGGCACAAGGGACACAGCGGCTATGGCCGAAGCAGGATACCAGTGCAGACGGGCCCATTGCTAGAGAGCCGCATTGCGATGATCACAAACATCCCGGAGGACGTCCTGCGCGACTACGAGGCGAGCAGAGAATTAGACACTGATAAGAAGATGAATTGGATGACGGGCAGGGAGACGACACGAGGGGAAGACCTCTCATACTGCCTCCTGGGCATCTTAGACGTGAACATGAACATTAGGTACGGCGACGGCAAGGAGAAGACATGGGCACGGCTTCTGCAGAAGGTGTCCAAGAAGGGCAATTTGACAGCAGGGACAGCGCAGGATCAGTATCGCGTTCCGTTCAGTCGTAGAGGTATCCCCTTTACTGACTTCTTCGTACCACGAGACGCGGACATGCAGCATCTGACGTCCTACTTCCGGTCTACTGCGACAGCTCGGCAACAGCGGGTGTTTGTCGTGCATGGCATGGGCGGCAGCGGCAAAACGCAGCTTTGCGCAGAGTTTGCGCGGATGTACCGAGAACAATTCAGCGCTGTGTTCTGGCTGGATGGGTCCTCGAGGGATGCGCTTAGACAATCGATGTTCAGCGCAGCTCTGCGATTGCCGATCAATAAGGGGCAGCAGTCAATAGAGACTCCAAGTGCGGGTGCCGACTCAGCCCAGATGAGCGAAAGCTTCCTGCAGTGGCTTGCTCTGCCGGACAACAAGGACTGGTTGCTTATCATCGATAATGTGGACCGTGACTGGCAGTCTCAAGCGAAGGATCCGCAGGCATTTAACTATAGCGAGTTCCTGCCCAAGCGGACCACGGTAGCATCCTCGTAACCACACGCCTCGCCCGGCTTCGTCGGCGGAATGCCAGCCTAGGCCTCGCGAGCGTGAATGATCAGGTGGCACGAGAGATGGTGGAGTCACGGGCAGGCAAGCAGGTACAAGGTGCGTGCACGAAGTCATCATACATACATTCTGAGGATGACTAACAGCTACGACAGACCTGGAGACCCTGCTCCCTAAGCTCGGTGGTCTGCCATTGGCCCTCGTACAGGCGGGCTCGTACCTCGCTGCGACGGGCATCACGGTGTCGGAGTATGTTAGCTACTACGACGAGACATGGGCGGATCTCATGCGGTATCAAGAGCAGTTTCCGTTACAAGAGTACGCAGAGCGGAGTGTGCTCACGACGTGGAAGATGTCGTACGAGCAGGTAAGGAGCACTAACGCACTCGCAGCGCGGCTGCTCGACCTGTGGGCCTTCCTCTTCCGCGGCGACTTGTGGATAGAGCTAGTCCTGGCAGGCAAGGATACTGTTACGCAACAAGACCTGCGAGAAGCAGACCCCCTTTTGCAAGCGACTAAGCTTACTCTGCAGCACTCCGTTAGCATTCTGGTGCAATACTCGATGGTAACTATGGGAACTGGAAGTGTGCGGCACTCGATCCATCCGGTCGTACATGCGTGGTGCGCGTACAACATCGAGACAACGACAGCGGAGCAGCAGCTACTTTCAACTGCATTACGGCTTGTAGCAGCAATGGCAGAAACACTTCCGGAAGTAGGATCTCCAGAGACAGGTCTTCGCCTGGCAGCTCATGCAAAAGCCCTTGGTGGCAGAGCGGAGATGTTGATCGAGGATGACGACGAGGACATATCGACAGAGTGCTATGATGTCGCGCTCTTTCTTGCAAGGTGGGAGCGCTCAGGAGAAGTCGAAATGTTGTACTTGCGAGCGCTACGAGGGTTCGAGAAAGCATTAGGCGCAGAGCATACGTCGACACTAGAGACCTTTAATAATCTCGGTATCCTATACGCCGACCAAGAAAAGCTAGTCGAGGCGGAGGAGATGTTCCTACGAGCGCTACGAGGGAAGGAGAAAGCATACGGCGCGGAGCATACGTCGACGCTAGTTACCGTTAATAATCTCGGTACACTATATCGAGAACAAGGAAAGATAGTCGAGGCGGAGGAGATATATCTACGAGCGCTACGAGGCTACGAGAAAGCATACGGCGCGGAGCACACGTCGATGCTAGCTACCGTTCATAATCTCGGTACACTATATAGAGAACAAGGAAAGATAGTCGAGGCGGAGGAGATGTACCTACGAGCGCTACGAGGGTACGAGAAAGCATACGGCGCGGAGCACACGTCGATACTAAATACCGTTAACAATCTCGGCGTTCTTTACTTCCACCAAGGAAGGATAGACGAGGCGGAGGAGATGTTCCTACGAGCGCTACGAGGCTACGAGAAAGCATGGGGCACGGAGCAGGAGCAATCAAAGCAGGAGCGTACGTCGACGCGGGAAGTCGTTTTCAATCTCGGCGTCTTTTACGAGGACCAAGGAAGGATAGTCGAGGCGAAGGAGATGTTCTCACGCGCGCTCCTAGGCTATCGCGCCCTACAGAATCCGCCGCAAGCTCAAATAGATTTCCTGGAACGCAAGCTTGCCTCTATGCAGAAGGCCGAAGAGTATTCGGTCGCTCGACTGGATCCCGAGATCAGCACCATCAACCCTACTCTTCCTCAATGCCCACGCTCCCCATCCCCTCATAGCGACCTCCTGGAGAAATCAGCTCAGCGGAAACGTCGACGGAGTAGCTAGTTGCATCCTGCGCTAACGGACCAGATCCGTACCACGCTCGAGGTGTCGGCAAGTAGGGTCACGCTTGGGGGCTTGGGCGGAGTGGGCTGAGACACGTACGGAGCGTCCTCAACGGCTGGACGGATACTCTCTCAGAAGATCGCAGCTTTGCAATCGAGTATGCGCAGGAGCTGCGGCGGCGGTTACCACAGACGTGGGTGCTGTGGCTCCACGCGGGCAGTGCGGCGTGTTTCGAGCAGAGAGTGGGTGATGTTGCTGAATTGCTGAAGATCTATGGGAGAAAAGATTCGAAGGCGGACGTTTTGCAGCTCTTTCGGTGTAGCAGTAAAGGTAGCTGGCTGTTCGTGCTGGACAATGCAGACGACGCCGAGTTTGTGCCAGACTCGTCCGCGGTGCGGAGTGACGAGCACCCATCGCACAGGCGGACCGACTACATTCCCTCGTGCGAGCACGGGTCGATGGTGATCACGAGCCGGAGCAGGAGCGAGGCTGTGGAGAAGCTGGTATTCGAGGTCGACATAATTGACGTGTGGCCGACGAGCGAGGGGGAGGCGGAGACGCTGCTCGAGGGTAGGCTTGAACAGCCAAGTCCTGACGACCGCCCACTGGTACGAGCACTCGATTGCATACCGCTGGCTATCGCGCAAGCGGCGGCGTACATTCGGGAGCGCAGGCCACGGTGCTCTGCGCGGCAGTATCGCGAGCAAGTAGAGCAGAGCCGCAAGACGCGTGTCAGCCTCCTGCGACACCATGTCTTGTCACCTAGTCGAGACGCGGAGGCGAGCAACCCGGTCATACTCACGTGCTGAACTCGTTCGAGCACATCTACCGGACGACCTGCGGCCGAGCAGCTGTCGTTGATGAGCTTCTGCGACCGACGTGCGATCCCTGGGAGTTTGCCGCGGGTCAGTAACGGAGATGCCAACTCTGCTGCTACCCCCTTCAGCTTTCGAGGACGACATTGTTATCCTTCGCCATTTTTTGGTTGTGTCCGAGACTGCATGATTTAGTGACTGGGAAATGCACCGACTCGTGCAGGATGCGGCACAGGTCTGATTGGAAGATCATAGCAGATCCGGCGACGTTCATAATGGAATATCAATCACTTGTACATCTCGTTTTCTGCCGGTAGGTTTCAAATTAAGTCGCCATGTCGTAGAATGTTCCCACATGCGATGAACGCGACAGAGTATAGGCCAGTAAGCGCAGATGCGTGCACCGAGTGGGCGTGGGCGATGTACACTGCGGCATGGTTCGTTTTAGAACTATTATCCACGGCCAGACTCCGGGTGCTTCTTGTTCTGCATCGACAATTGATGCCGCTGATTATCTCTTGACTGCGCCTGCTCTCTGCAGTACGGTCGCTGCATTTCATCTGCTCGCATAAGGGAGACGAGCCAGGCCCTACGCTCGTGCCGGATGGCAGATGCGGTGTGAGGCCGAGAGCTGGTGAATTTGGAGTGCGCTTTGTACATTGCCCCGAAGAAGCTCGTAGACTCTGAATCGAGCGCGACGCTCGAATAGGGAACGGGTGTAGCTGGCCTTGGATGGATTCGACGTATTGCGTCCCGACAGAAAGAGAACGTATGTGGTCTTCTAGATGCCCGATGCCCTGCGCGGCGGCAGAAAGGAAACACAGATGACCTTTCAATGACTTCCGTTCGCTGCAATATCTTTGGGTACTGAGCCGGAACGCGAATCAAGTCGGTCGCGCGACTAGATGCTGGTATAGACGGGCCTTCCAGGATATCGATTCTTTGCGGCGCTATTACATCCGCCTGCTTTTTGAGAGGCTGGAATTTTGTTGCAAGTCCTTAAGAGGAAGGTCTAACTGGATGCGGGCGGTCTCTCTTTGGCAGCGCGAGGCAACGGCGGTCTCGCGTCCGCCTTCGACTTTTGAGTACGCCATATGCACCTGGTGTGAAGGTACGGAATTGTCGGGCAGTGGTCGGAAGGGTTTCTATGGAAGGTAGTTGAAGGCACATCAGGCGGCGCAGGGACAAAGGCAGCGGTTGCTTTGTCCATCACTTATGAAGCAGCTGCTGGACACTTGGGCTCCCTGGCCAGAGCGAATGATGGGACCTTCTTGGCTGCCGAATGGATCCACCAACAAATGGATGTGTTGGTTTTGGCTCACGTCGCCACTCCCAATACGGCCACGCCATAGTGGCGGAGCATGTTTGGCACAGCGTTACGTCATTGCGAGCGCTCGAACGGCAGCGTTATATCGTTCCGAGCGCTCGATTAAAGGATACCGCTTGGTGATGGGACCGAGTTATGCACGCGGCGGTATGTAGCTCGCGAGACCTCTCTTGCCTTCCTACGTGCAGTGTTGACGCGACCAGGCTGCGGATCCCGACAATCGAACGCCTTTGCAGAGCGCTGTGACAGAGTGTGATACTGTACGTCCATCTCCTCTACCTGGCTCCTCAATATTCGCCAGGAATGTCGTTGTGGACTGCTAGTGTAGCATAGAGTCAAGCCGAAGGCGGTTCTTTAGCGCGTCGTGGTCGGAGGCTATAAGACCAGATTAGTAAATCGTCGTGCGACAATGATCCGAATAGCTGGTCGCTAGTCATTGTCCGACGAGAGAGCTCCGAGATGCTGGGTGGGCGCCTAAGTGATCACGGCCGATGAGGTGGTACGACAGAAGGTCGAGGCGAGATTGAAGCGCTTCGGAATATGCAACGAGGTCGCGCGCAGACCACACGCACGACCTCGAAATTGGACGCAGCTGCGCGAATTTGCGTTGCCGGAAGTTCTCTCACGTAGACAACAAGAGCTGGGGCTTTGCCCCAATGCCCAGATCGGGATTGTGGTACTTGACAACGAATCTTTGGCCTCAGTACGCAGTCTTGCCGGAAAATGGGACAGAGGACCATTTCAATTCTTGTTACACAATGCCGGCATTGTGAGGATACAAACGGCGCCAGTGATTTCTCCAGAGATGGCTTCGAGCTAACCTATCAAGTCAACTTCCTACGCAGTTTCTTGCTCACGCGGCTTCTGGAGCCCCCACTCAGCCCGAGAGCTCGCATCATCTTCACAGCCAGTGCTGGAAGCTTCCTTGGACTCCCTAGTGATGACTTCACCTTGTCGAAGACTAAGATGAAGGTTGAGCGCGGCTCCCACATTCCTACTCTTCCATTCGTTGGAGAAGACGTGGGTCGGTATTAGCAGTCCAAGTCGAAGCAGATTGCACCAGCGAGGGCGGCACAAACATAGCACAAAGGCATTCCGACGCGGAGTCACCGGTGAAATGCTTCTCCTTTATGCCAGGCCTCTTTAAGACGAATATTTTCAGCGCCGATACTCGACCCAGCATTCTTCCAGGATGCAGTAATGTGGATCTTCTCGACTACGCTGGTCATAATCGGTGTGGATTGGAGGCAAGGCGGCGCAACGGGGGTTCGTTTGGCAACCAGTGAAGCGGCGAAGCTATTCCAGGACAAAGACTCGTATCTTGATAGGCGAAAGCCAAGAGGCAAACAACGTAAGTCGTCGAAATCTCTCGCAGTACCTGGATATAGATGGATTTGAGCTCACAGAAGGGCCTGAATAGATTGTGGGGTTTTTGGAGCGAAATGCTGGGATGCCCATGTGATTCGGTGGATAGTTCTCCAAAGATAATGACGGTTCCGTTGGATGAAAATTCGCAAGGTAGCGTTGCTGCGCAGGTCTACTGGGATGCATTCGGGTGGATATAATCGGCGGCTGGTCGACCCAGTAGTCTCCAAGAAAGCACCAGAAAATAAGATCTGCATGCTGGAGTCGAGCGATCGAAGTAAAGACGTCTTCTCTTGGCTGCTCGATTCTCCCTTTGCAGCATCGCGGATGCGACAGGGACCTGGGCATTCACGACCTCTGTCGAGAGCGTCCAACGCCCGGTAGTACAACGTCTCCCCGCGGCGGGACGTAATTGTCGTGCTGAGGATTTAGTCAAGAGACATGGCCGCACAGAGTGGGATAAAGGTAGCAGCCGCCGAGATAGCATTTCGAGATGCGAAAACGCTTCATTCGATGCCGTTGGTGAGCAAGACTGTTTGTTTCAGGACCGGTTGTGCAGCTGTGCTGCGGTCAGGATTCAGAAACTTGCGGCTCCATTGTTGATGCCGTACTAATTAGCGAACGCGATGAGGATTGATAAGTGGACAAGAGAAATTGGAAGTATGCAAGCGAGTAAGATGGGGAAAAAGGTTTAACACAGTCACGTGCGTAGACGCGTCGGTCCGATACGCGGACTAGCGCGGATCTCAAATCGACGCGTCAATCTCAGAGGTTAACATCAAAACATACATCCTCCCACTGCAATCCATGATCTACGCCCTCTCCACGTATCCATCATGCAAGCAGAAGTGATCATCGGCTGCCGTTCTGCTCCTCTTCGCCATCGCCTTCCGCCTGCTTGATCAAGACCTCAGCGGCATGCTTGCCGAGAGCATCGAGCGCTCCGAGATTCATCATCTCGAGGACCGAGACATCGAATGCGAAGACCTGCTTCCACCACTGCGAGGCTGTCAGTGTCCGGTTCTGGAATGATGCGAGACGAGAAGAACTTACGCTTCGCATCTCTAGGGCCACCAAACTGTCCATCCCAAGGCTCACTAGAGAAGCCGAGATGTCCACCTCATCGTCAGGCCTCAAAAGCAGACTGAAAATCTTCTTCCCAATCTCCGTGGCGAGGAAGACAGGCGTCTCAGCAGACTTCAAGAGATCCACGTCGTGACGCGCATGGGCCAGCCAAGCCTTGAGGGCATCGTTTGAGGAACCAGAGCCATCTCCACCATCACCGGTCTCGTTGTGGTAGATTGCCATGCGCATGTCTTTCTTCCAGATGATGCGGTTTTCTGGCGAGTTCAAAGGAATATCAGACTCAAGTCCCAAAGTGAAGCCTCTCCTGGAGGCAAAGGTGGCACCTCCATTGGTCGGCTCGTTTGAAGCATTGGAGAAGTGGGTCGTCGCGG
The DNA here is from genome assembly GCA_963674455.1 of Lecanosticta acicola. Taxonomy (NCBI): domain Eukaryota; kingdom Fungi; phylum Ascomycota; class Dothideomycetes; order Mycosphaerellales; family Mycosphaerellaceae; genus Lecanosticta; species Lecanosticta acicola. Next base: position 258,687 of record CAVMBE010000020.1, on the reverse strand, counting down.
CATCTACGCAGTTCAGTAACACAGTTCGAGACACATTGCCAAGCATCCCGGTGGCCTCCAGTCTTTGAGAGATTTTCTCGTTCCGAGCGAGATATCCAATCTCTTGGACAGCACCAATATCTATGACGGAGGCCGGCAAGCCGAGATAGCTACGATACTGCGCAAATGCGTCCAGGAACGTATTACCACTGGCGTAGTCTGTACGAGGAGTTAGCACCTCTTTGGATCTCTGAACAAATTTCGGAATACTTACTGGCTTGGCCCGGCGTCCCAATCTGTCCAGTGAGCGAACTGAAGAGTAAGAAGAAATCCAACTTCTCCTGAAGCGTGGCTTGGTGCAAGTTCCATGTCCCCTCGACTTTGGGAACACTTGCGGCGTTCCACTCATCAATGGTCATCTCTTGGAAGGCTTGATCACGCAAGACCATGGACAATTGAAGCACACCTTTGAGCCGTCCATTCGCTTGTTCGACCGCTCGCGAAACGTCAGCAGCATTCGAGACACTTCCGGGCACCATCTTCGCGTCGCAGCCCATGCTCTCGATTTCGTGCACGAAATCTTCGTGCTCAGAGTTGGCCGCACTGCGGGAGAGGTAGATGAAGTGGCGGGCGCCGTTCTGGATCATCCAAGTGGAAATGCTGCGACCAAGCCCACCAAGGCCTCCGACGAGCAAGTAATATCCCTCGCCGTCGAACTTGGCAGACTTTTGTCGCTTCTGAATCCTGGTCTCAGAATCCAGATCGAGTTCTCCAGACTCCCCTTGGCGCATGCGAATGACGATCTTACCCATGTGTTGGCCTTGCTGCATCGTTCGGAACGCATCAAGCAGCTTGGTAGCCGGCATGACAGTGATTGGTCGGATCGGCTTGATGTGGCCTGCTTGATAATACTCGATGGCCTCGTAGAGCAGTCTAAGCCCTGATGTTCAGCTGTTGTGTCGCGCGTTCTGGGGTTATCAATCAAACTTACCCTTTGACCATCGCGGGCTTACTGAAAAGAAGCTGATCCAGATCTACACAACAGTATGACCTGTTGTCGAGGAACGGTGTCATATCGAGCTTCGCGGCCCCAAGCAAATCTCTCTTGCCGATCTCCACAAGTTTTCCGAACTTTGCAATGCACTTCCAGGTTGCGTGGAGAAGCTCTCCAGACAAAGAATTCAGAGCCAGATCAACACCTTCGCCCTTGGTCTCGCGCATAACGTCCTCGACAAAGGAGGTATCTCTGGAATGGAAGATGCGATTGCGAGGCAAGCCGAAGGTCTCCATCAGGTATTTCACCTTTTCGTCGTTTCCGACCGTGGCGAACACCTCGGCACCCACCATCAAGGCAAGTTGAATAGATGAGATCCCGACGCCACCGGTCGCGGAGTGGATGAGAACAGTCTTTGATCTGTCAGAATTGCCAATTGCAGAAATCGTGCCTGTTGGGAACTCACCTGACCCTTCCTCAGACCGCCAATATGGAACAACGACCAGATCGAGGTACTGTATACGCAAGGCATGGTGGCACCGTCTTCGAAGCTAAGACTGTCCGGCATCTTGGCGCAAAGACTTTCCGGGATGTAGCTGTGAGATGCAAACGCACTGTAGCCCATAAACATGACCCGGTCTCCGGCCTTGATGTCTTTAGCATCTGGCCCAACGCGAGATACCGTACCAGCTGCTTCCAATCCAAAGCCTTCTTTGGAAGCATCGACAATGCCCATGGCGACGAGGATATCCTGTTCAAGCATTAGCAGTGTGTACCGTGACAACATGGACTGGGTGGATTACCTTGAAGTTAAGGCCACTGGCGTGTGGGACGACTTCTATCGCGTCTCCCTTTAGGACTGGTCGAGGCTCCTTGTACCAGCGGAGGTCATCTAGACGGCCAGGCTTCCGCGTCGTGAAAACAGAGATGTCATCTTCGCCCTCCGCCGCCGCCAAGGCGTCCTGCAGCCTGAACGGAAATATCCTCGATACGTTGACAATTCCCTTGGAGATGGCATACTCCATGTCTGGCTTGGAGATCTCCGTCTCTTTGCGCAATTGAAATTTGCTGAAGACATCAACAATTCGACGGATTGACGAGGCATCGTCGTCCACCTCGCATACCGCAACGTCAAGGAGAGCCTCAGATCGCATAGTGCGAGCAACACCGATGGACTGGGCGTACCTCGGATCGGTGCAACCCATCTGACATTGCTTGGTGAGCCACATTATCCCTGCTCCTTCCAGGCTGTTGATGAACTTCTTGAATGCTAGAAGTCGCTCTTCCTTCAGGCCGGTAAAGAAAGGCTCTTGCAGATCGAGCGTCGCAATCACGTCTTGATTCGCAGGCAGAGGAAGGTCATAGATCGTCCTCATATCGACGCTGTAGCCCTCCTCGATAAGCTCGTTGTATGCCACATTCGGTCCTGAAACGTCTTGACATAGAAGCGTGAGCTTCTTCAATGGCTTGCTGTCCGCTTTCGGCTTTCCGACCATCATGGCATTGAGCTGGTAAGGTGCCTCGCCGTCCATTGCGACTGCTTCGAGTCCGTCAAATCCTGCATCGTTGAATTCTTTGCGCCACCTCTCTGCATCCACATACGGCTCATCGACACGTCCATCTTCGTCACCGGCCCACCAGCCTGGTAGGGTGCCCCAGATGTAGTTCAGAGACTTTGTTTGCGCGGCAAGCTCGGTCAAGAAGAACCTTCCCTCGGGAGCGAGAAGCTTGCGAACATTTTGCAGAGAACGCTGCAAACTCCTCGTGGCATGGAGAACGTTACTTGCAACGATGAGATCGAACTGGCGATTTTCAAAGCCTTGCTCTGAGATGTCTTTGTAGATATCCAGCACCGTATACTCGATATTTGGAATCGACTTGAAGCGTTCTTTGGGTTCCACGAACATGCCAGCCGATATATCGGTGTAGCAATACTCGGAGAACATGTAGCGACCATCGGCTGCCGACAGATATTCGAAGATTGCGGATGTGGTTCCACCGGTACCAGCGCCAATCTCCAACACCCGCAGGTGCGGGTTGGTGAAGGCCATACGCTTGAAGAATGCAGATCGATCTACCTCATCAACGTATCGATAGACCCTCGTCAAAAGTTCGTCGGCCATTAAGACTTCCAGTGCCTCTTTCTCCCCTGTGTAGATGGGAGCGAAGCTATCGCAGACAGTTTTAATTGCTTCTGCAAAAGGCAATGCGGGAGAATCGTGCAGTTCGGACATGATAGTCGCAATGTGGAACATGATCTCGTCATCACTGAGCCGAGAAAGGACTATCTCTTCTTGCTTTTTCTCGATGGGCCTGAAGATGTCGCGAGTGACCAAGTCACTGGCTGCCAGTTGGCCTTTGATCCAGCTCACGTACTTCTGCATATGCGGTTGCTGGGTTTCCAGCCCCTGAATCTTGCGCAGCGAGATGGTCATGCACAAGCGAGACAGCTTGTCTAGCGAGGGAACCTCGTTGGGTCGATTGTGGTTTGGAACGAAGAGCGAGGCTACCTCCTGAAAATCGATGTGAGGTCCCCACTCAACGCGAGCTGTCAAGTTTCGGTTTTCATGACCGACTCCATCATCAACAGGAGTGAGGCGAAGACCATTGATCTTCATGACGGTGATGCCATCCGCGGTGGCTACACTCTGGCCGCGGCATGTGCCCGTGCTATTGAAAGTCGCGGAAGATGTGACATCGATGTTTCCAGCCGTCCGGAAAATCGTGATTTCCTCGGCCAAGGTTGGCACCAGCATGCGGATGTTGCCAGAACCAGAGAATCCACGGCTAGCCGCGATTGCAAGCAACTGAAGACCAGCGTCAATAAGAGTGGGATGCATGTGATAGTTAATGGCATCGGGCAGGTCGCTCACGGCGCGTGCTGTCGCTCCCTCCGTCGTTGTCTCCGATCTGACATCTTGAAGGGTTCTGAAGGCGGGCCCAAATCTCAAGCCTGCTCTGCGGAAAGTGTCGTAGCATCTCTGCTGGGTGACTTTTCGAGGCGGGAGAGATCGCGCTTCACCCGACTCTGCAGGCGTGGTGCCGGCCCTGACTTCTCCAGCACAATGCTTCATCCACATCTGGCCGTTGTGTGACGCGATTGTGAATTCCCACCACTGACTGTCTAACATGTCTGTGAGACGGTGCTTCCGGAATGAGGTGATGATCTCAGTAGGCTTGGCGTCATTCAAGACCAGTGCGGTGCTTACAGTGACATGGCGGAGATTGTAAGACTCGTCCAAGCCAGAGATCTGGCGAACGGCCTCCCCGACCATGCCAATGTACCCGGCCATTGGAAAGACAACATCGTCCATGACCTTGTGGTCCCGTATCCACTCGGCGTGATCAAGGTGGAAGACGTTTCGCCAGGTGGGATTGAGTTCAGTGCTCTCTGGAAGTCGAACACCGAGCAAGTCATGATGGGGAAATTGGCGAAGACGCCACTCCCTACTGAGTCGAGACTCTTCCCAGTACGACTCGCTGTGGTTCCAGGGATACCTAGGAAGATCGGAAAGGGTGGTGCCTTCACTCATCAGCGCTTTGAAGTTGATGTCAATCTTTGAGCAATAAAGCCTTCCGATTGCGGTGAGGAATGTTTCCACACAGTCTTCGTTCCTCATCAGCACCGATGTGTAAGGTGATGGCTTGGATACCAGGGTTTGGATCTGTCTCAAAGGACCGGACAGAGCTGCATGAGGGCCGACCTCAAGCAGCATCGGATCCTTTCCAGTGGCTTCGTGCTGTAGAAGATTGGTAACCGCAGTCTCGAAGAGCACTGGAGACTCCAGGTTCTTCTGCCAGTATCGTGCTCCGAGAGATTCCGCTGAATCCACCAGCTCGCCCGTCACACTCGAGAAGAAGGGAATCGTAGGCTGTTTGCTGTGGACTTCTTTTTCAATAAGGCCATAGTATGCCTCGCCAATCTCAACCATGTGATGACTGTGGTACGCTTTGTCAACCTTCAACAGCCGGGCGAGAACATCATCGTCGGCCTTCTTGATGTTTGCAACAACTTCTTTGACTGCGCTTGCATCACCTGAAATAGTGACGCTTTTGGGTGAGTTCTCGCAGGCAATTACCACACCAGGGACAGTGAGATATTTCTTGATCTCTTCCCGGCCCATTCCGATTGCGGCCATGGCTCCGGCTTTTGATTGCAACTTCGACACTGCACCACGGTGATACGCCGCGATGATAGCTTCCCTCGCAGTGATTGCGCCGGCAGCGTATGCTGCAGCAAGCTCACCACTGGAGTGGCCCACCACGGCAGCTGGTTTGATGTTAAATGTAGCCAAGAGATCGACTAATGCCACCTGGATAGCAGTGCACAGTGGCTGAGACAGCTCTGCGGTGTTGAGTCGACTAGTCTGGGGAGGGTGGAGTAACTCTTCCTCGATCGACCAGTCTGGTCTAAACGAGGTTGTCTGGAGGTGTTTATCCAGAAGTTTTATTGAGTCCTTGAATACCGAGTATCCTGGGTCCTGCATCAGCTCACGGCCCATGAGTGGCCACTGGGCTCCTTGGCCAGTGAAGACCATGACAAGCTGTGGTACCACGGACGGGCTTTTGACGACTGCCGCAGGCGACAAAGCATCGAACTTCTTTGCCACGGCGAAGCATCGCTGATTCCAGTGCTCTCTGTGGTTGGCGAGGGTGTACGCGAGGTCCGCGACCTTCTCCGGACTGCGATCGAGATACTCGTTATAATTCGCTGCCAGTTGTTTGACGGAGTCTGGAGATGCACCGGAAAATAAAAGTAGTTGAGGCGACTCCTTCCGCGTGGAGGAACGTTGCTTTATTCCAAAGCTGCTGGCAGAGTCGAGAATGACGTGAGCATTGGAGCCTCCAATACCGAAGGAGTTCACGCTGACACGCTCAGCTCGAGAAGCTGGCCACGCTGTGGGCTCGGTTGGAACCGTCAAGACATCGAACTTGATGTCTGGGTTTGGCGTCTTGAACTTGATGTTTGGCGGCAAAGTCTTGTTTTCGAGCGCCATGACAGCCTTGATCAGCGAGGTTAATCCTGAGGCACCTTCGGAATGACCCATATTTGGCTTCACCGATCCGATGTGGACACCTCCGGCAGGTCCCCAAATGCTTGCGACGGCATCCGTTTCGCGAGGATCTCCGATGGCTGTGCCTGTTCCATGGCACTCTACGAATGCCGTGTGGGAGTAATCTTTGATTCCGGCAACCTCGTACGCCCGTCTGATCATAGCAGCCTGGGCTTCTGAGTTAGGAGCCGATACACCGCCAGGGCTGCAGCCGTCCGAGTTGGACGAAGTGCCACGAATGACCGCCCGGACGGGATTGCCGTCACGAAGTGCAGCATCCAGCGGCTTTAGATAGACTGCGTTAATCGCTTCTCCTCGAGCATAGCCGTTGGCTTCAGCCGAGAACGTGTAGCAGTTTCCGTCTGGTGATAAGACGCCCTGCTCTGCCATTGTGGTTGTCATGTACGGAGCCATGATTAAGTTTGCGCCGCCGACTATAGCACTCTCGCAGTCTCCACGCCCGATGGCCTGGCAGGCTTCGTGAAGACCGACGAGAGCGGACGAACAGGCTGTTTTGATGATCATACTGGGACCATGAATATCCAGATCATGGCTGATTCGGTTAGGAACCATGAAGTCGCCGTGCCCAGTGGCGCGATAGGTTCCATACTGCTGACTTTCCTTTGCGAACATCTCAAACCAATCCTCGCCAAAGGTTCCTATGTAGCAGCCGATGTTTCTGCCACGCCATTTGGTTTCTCCAGCATCTTCGAGGGCCTCACGGACGACCTCCAGCATATGCCGCTGGTGAGGATCGGCACGGTCAATCTCTCCCTTTCGTAATGAGAAAAGGGAGGCATCGAAGGCGCCAATGTCCACACTTTCGTCGAGGAAATATCCATATTGTGTGTTGACCGTACCAGGCTTGCCGCTCTTGGAGTAGTAGGCGTCAATATTGTATCGACTAGCTGGAACGCGGCAGCGAGCGTCTCCTTTCGAGATCAAAAATTCCTTCTTAATATTAGCATCATTGTCTTTGATATGCCGGACAGGGTGACGCTTACCCAGAATTGCTGCGGAGTATTGAGCCCACCTGGCAGTCGGTTCGCCATGCCGACGACCGCGATGGGTATGGTCGCTCCGACATTGGGTGATGAGCTCCCATTCGTCACATTTCCGTTCGTATGAGCCCCGTTCATGGCAGTGCCGTTGACAGGCTGTGCTCCATTGCTTTCTACGTGGCCATTTATGTGTCTCTCGCCTTTCTCTGGGGATGTTCCGTTGGAGGTAGGCACATGCGTTGCAGTCGCTGAAGGTGGTGACATCGTGAACCTTTCAACAGAGAAGACGTTGAGGTCTCAGGGCAGCGATTGAAAAGATCTATTCGCAACAAGGTTGAAGAAAACGCGAGAGCGCCCTGGAAATAGTATGAAATTGCGCTGTGCTATATAGTCATTGCACCGTGCAGAGCTCGCGAGTAGAGTGCATCGCCAGGCTGTCGCCCATACTCGAGAACGCCACGACGTCCCTATCTGGTTGGTTGCAAAAACTGTATTCCACGGCTCTAATGATAGCACATCTCAGTTTGGCTAGCATGAGGGGCGTGCTGTATCCACCCACCGGGATGAATCGCCTCTGCCTGGGTGAAATTCCTTGTCTTACCGCCTTGATGGCACGAACGATCGGGCTCTGCAGGTACTCGACCCGTCTTAGTAGGATCTGAGTTACCAAACATGGACAAGGTCGTCCGGTCGGCCAAAGTTATCGATCCTGTGCTTTCAGCCTCAATATGATCACCATCTCGATAATCATCATCCTCTGAGCATCGCGAAACGGGTAAATGTTGGCTTATGTGTGATGTGGCTTGGCCAGAACTTCTAGAGGTGTGCCATTTAGCAGCACCAAGGTAATAACCTCTGAGCTCGAGGCTTTAGTCACCGAGCGTGCTCCAACCATGCAGCCACATGTTGTCCAAAGTCATTCCAGATCGCCACGTGCGCTCGCAATAGCTCTTTTGCACGGACTGTTGGCACTTCGAATGACTGATTACAGTAATGAAGGAACAGTAAGGCAAAGTGACTTGTTCCTTCACTTCAGCTCCGAGGCTCGATGTTCCGTCGACAGGCATGTTGTGTCCAGAAATGGTCCAAAGGATGTGTAGCTGCTGCTGTTGGGACGGGATATTGTGGAGAGCTGAGTGAAATGATGACGACGAGGTCGATAAGCGTCGAGACCTGTCATTGATCCATCCTTCCGTCGGCCTTGTTGCACATCTTCGCCAATGTGGAGCACTTTGTCTGGAATACGCACGTTAACTTCGATCTGTCGGCAACAGAAAGACTCTCCGACCTTCGTCAACTCATTACAATTCATCTGCAATCTGTCGTTGTCTCAATCGAAAATATCATCATGGGCTCCATTGGGAACGAAGAGAAGGTCTCTCCGCCAAACGACCAGTTCTGGAAGAGCATTCAAAACCATAAGGCAGCAGAAAGTATTTTGGGGGAGGCCCAGAAACATGCCGAAGGTCACAAGCTTAGAGCTCATGACATGAAGGACGCTTCGGCTTTCGACCGCAATCTAGAGGAAGTGCTTGATCAACGACGCTCCTCTCAGAACTTGGCTGCATTGCACCGATGGGACCACGCAGTCGACTTCTCGTCCAACGACTTTCTTTCCTTGGCTACGAATGGTATCCTTCGTGAGGAATTCCTCAAAGAGCTGTCTCGTAATCCCGAGTTCAAACTTGGGAGTACTGGCTCTAGGCTTTTGGACGGCAACAGCCCTTATTCGGAGGCACTGGAGCAAGAAATTGCCGAGTTCCACGGCGGAGAGAGCGCCTTACTTGTCGCTTCGGGATACGATGCCAACTGTGCGATATTCTGCGCCATTCCTCGACCAGGAGACGTTATCGTATACGATGAGTTGATCCACGCCTCTGTTCAGGATGGCATGAAATACAGCTTGACCGAGTCGCAAATCTCGTTCCGTCACAATGACCCGACATCGTTCAGAGACGTCCTTGATGACATTGAAGAATCTCACCCATTGGTTCGTAAAGGGCAGCGTTGTGTGTTGGTTTCTGTAGAGTCAGTCTACAGCATGGATGGAGACGTGTGCCCTCTTCAAGCGCTTGTCGAGATCGCCAAAGAGGTCTTTCCCAAAGGCAATGTGGAATTCGTCGTGGATGAAGCTCACAGTACTGGTCTGATGGGTGTGAATGGACGTGGACTGGTTTGCGACCTAGGTCTCGAGAAGGAGATCGCCATCCGCTTGCACACCTTTGGCAAGGGCATGTCGACAACCGGCGCGGCTATTCTATCAAACAAGACCGTTCAGAACATGCTGCTGAACTTTGCGCGGCCTCTGATCTATACCACGGCTCCTTCGTTTCCGATGCTTGCCGCTATCAAAGCTGGCTACACCCTCCTCCGGACTGGACAGCTCACGCCGTTACGGGAGAATATGCAGCGGCTAGTAAAACATTTCTACGACAAGATGACCGCTGATCCTGAGTGGGCTGCCATTACGAAAGCTGGAACATGTTCCATCCCACTCTTGAATAATTGGGAGGGACGAGACTATATTACACAATTCGTTCCGGTCTGGACACGGGAGAAGTGAGCGAAAAACAACGTTCACGTTCGAACCAACGCTGATTAAGCCGACAGATACAACTATTTCCTCTCCATACACCTGTTGAATGACAACTTCAGTGCTATACCGATCAATCCTCCAGTCGTACCACGGGGTACTGGACGAGTTCGGCTCATCATACATGCCGGCAATACCGATGAACAAGTCGAAGAGCTTGCAAACTCGATCTTGACCTGGGCTAAGGAGATGTACGCAATAGAGACGGGGAAGACGAAAGGACGTTTGCCTGCTGTGGCGCAGAAGCTTCAGTTATTGATGTCTGCGAGCGGACACGACATCTCGCCTAGGGCAGGCAATCCTTTCATGGAGTGAGAAGTGCAATCCAGTTGCGAACATCGCAACTATATGCTGCATTCAGCTGCTTCGAAAGGTCATAGGCAGTGCTTCTATGGCAATAACGTTGTATATCTCGCCAAGATCCTCGTTCACTCCTCCACTCCAGGTATACCAGTATAGACGTACAAAGCACCGGAATAGAACACACCACCGATAGGTAGACAGAGTGAGCTCCCTGCGGTGGGAATAAAGTTGACGCTTACAGACTTGGCGTCAGCAGCCGGACGCTAGTGAGACTCGTACTACCCACATGGCAGAAGATTCGCCAATGCGTCATCTGATCATCGCCACGTGTCTAGCTAGTTGTGCCACGAAACACATTTAAGCTCACGATCCTCACGTTCCATCCCGCTTGCGGCACATTCCTCGTACATATCGTACAACAAGCACCGCTGATTCCTCCCACGGGGCTGCTAAGCACTCCTCCTCCTGCCACATGTCCGTGGTTTCGGGGGGAGACGCACATCGACGCCAGCTTCCGTCAAACATTGTTCCTCAAGGATCGAACCTCACACAGGAAGCGAATGAGATGTTGGAAAAGGCGGAATGCGCATTCCGACTTGAAAGAAGGATTGGGGGTCGCAACCGGTAAGTTCGTGCTCTTGGAGCGTGGGCTGGTCTCGCTCAGGAGGACAGGCACTTCTAGAACGATAAGCGATCTTGACCTCAATTTCTTCTATCTCACGCGAACGCCTCCAAGGCCCGCTAAACGTCCAACCCTCTGTATGCAGCTTCACGGATCTCCACCAACATGCAGCAGGTTCTTAGTCAGCTCTCCCAGATCTTTCTATTTGGCCCCGGATCGTCTTGGAGGCTGACTTGCCCGGCCGAGGCAATCTTCATGAGATACCGTCTCGGAATAGAAGTTGTGCAAGACACAAGGACTATAAGGCCATTGCTTGATGGACGCCCGACCAGTGCTTTGGCACATCATTTCTGAACCGTCTTCGAAGCAACATGGACGTGATCAAAGAGCTCATCATTCAAGCCGCTACCATAGGTGCGATATTCAACTATCGCACCACCATTACTAAGGGCTCCGAGACGCCTCTTGCGATTTTTTGTCTGGGACTCGCGGCGTCCTATTTCTGCCGCTTTGTTCTTCCTCTGCGTTTCAATCCGACCAACCCATTCACCAGCGAGTTCGCTCGACGTCGTTTGCAGCATACCAAGGGGAAAGGTCGCGGCAATGGCAAACTCGACAGAGCCGATCTCAGCGATATGTACGGTACCGAGCACACCTACTTCAACCTGAAACTGGATCCTGATACAATGTGGGAAAATGTAAGGACGGCTTCAAAAGTGTTTGTGCAACCAAAGAGCTGACCTTCTACCCAACAGTGTGGTTACTGGAAGGTAATTTCACCACGATGCTTCTAGAATACGTGTCACTCACGAAATGCCTTAGAACGCCAATGGACATTTTCCAACAGCGTGCCGGGATCTCTTTGAAAAGATGCTGACTGTTTCGGGAGCTCTGGACAATGAACCAACATCTATTCTGGAGCCCGGTTGTGGCTGCGTGGAAGCTGCGCTGCATATGCTGTCAAACAGACCACAGAATCTGGTGAATTATGTTGGATTGAACATAAACAAAATCCAAGCCCAGTTTTGTCAAGAGCGCCTCAAGGACTGGCAAAGCGAGCATGGCAAACCAGCTCAGACGCAGACTCTGCGCGTTTTCAAAGCAGATGCAGCCCAGCCAGAGACGTGGTCAAACGAAGTTCGCGACACCATCCATTCTTTCATGCAGCCTTCGGCTTCGATATCGCCAGAGAAAGCTCCTGCTCGCAAATGGCTGATTTGTGTTGATTGCCTTTACCATTTCCGCGCTGGCCGCGAGAAGTTGCTGACTTACGCCAAGGAGGAGTTTGGCACGTCTCTTGTGGCAACCGACTATTTGATCAAAGAGAACTTATCTTTCGTGGAGCGCTGGCTGTTGTGGGCGACTTTGACTGGTATTCAGATTCCTTGGTGGAATCGTCTAACGAAGCAGCAGTACATCGACCTTCTTGTACGATGCGGTTACGACCGCGACAGCATCCAGATCATCGATATCACGGAGCATTCTTTTACGCCGTATGCCGACTTTCTCAGCGCGCAAACGAAGAAGTGGGACGAGATTGGTGGGTCGATGGCAGCTATTCGACCTTTTGTTCACTGGGGATATTGTTTGCGATACTGGGGATGGGCCGGTACTTTGAGATCAGTGATGATTGTAGCTCATCCAAAGAAGTAGTGTGCAAGAGACAAAACGACACTTCAGGAGGGCTTCTCACCAGACGAGAAGATGCCGGGCTAAAAGTAGATGACGAATAGGGAAGCATCCCGCTATCCGTCTCGGTTCAATAGCGAAGTATAACACACAATGGTCAAATCTCAGATATTCTTCGTGATCAAATTGTGGTCCTCTTGTCACCATGGAATGCATAACGCATCGTCCAGCCTTTGAAGCCACATGGGTCTGATCAGGTTCGACGAATGAGAAGACTCGACTGCTTCACATATTCTGCACGTGCAAAGTCTTCGGAGCACATTCTAGCTCTTACTACGGGTCTTGGTGATGATCTCTTGATTGGGTCGTCATTATTGCTTCGGTGGCTGAAAGTTTCTGGGTGCGGATGCGAAAGGAACATGAAGGAACGGGCTCTAGAGGAATAGACATAATCCTCCATGCAGCTAGGAACTCCACTATCATAGATTTGGGTCCTGCAGCTATTGAGCCTTATTTGGAACCCCGAGTTATCTATTTTAGTCATTATCTATCCCTCGGAGTCATCTTCTGCATCTGCATCATTCTCGAGATCCTCTCCCCCCACGTAATCAAAGACCAGCCGCACGTGCAAGACCTCTTCGCCCTTCTTCACAACCAATCGCCTGGTGTAGCGTCTCTCGCCCTCAATCAGCTCGAAGCCACATACTTGGGATGTGGTAGCCCCAGTATCAAGGTGATCGGTGAACAGCTCCAGAGTCTTCGTGGTGCCTTCCTCCCATTCCGTTTTCTGATACTCGTCCTCCAGCTCCTCTATCCCGATCCAACGAGATCGATCACGCACGGTTCCAAATATGGGATCGGAGTATTGCTTCGGCTCAAAGTCCGTCTTGTATGTGTCCGTGAGTCCTGGCAGGCCCGCGGAGATTTGGTTCTGCATTTCGAAGTGGGTAGCGCCATCCTCTCCTTCCCACTGCTTGATACAGACGGTGATTTGGCCGGCACTGAGGATGGTTCGAATGACATAATGGACTCCCTGGAGGGCCAACACGCTATCAGAGTCTCCAGAAAGGCTTCGGTTGGCTATCCACGTCGTTCCGTTGAGATCTTTGATGTCGAGGTTTTTGGGAGCCGCCATTGCTGCAAGAGTTGAGTCGTTGACCAGACCACCCGTTGAGATGGCACGAGGATACATTGAGCCTTTATAATTCCATTCTCATTCTGATCAAGACTAGTGTCTGACTCCGAGCGCTTTTTGATGGCTTTTCTGGCACTCCACTGACAAATCAAAGTGCGAACGCTGGCAGCGGTAATTTATGTTGAAGTAGTAGAAGGACAAACCGCGGCCGGAACGCTTGTCGGTATCTAACGACGCCTCTCCGACTGAATGCGACATGAAGATCAACTTCGTGGTACTTCTTTCGTGATCGCTTCGCCCATGCAAATCGCAGGATGCATTATCGCCAATACGGCAGCAGCAACGAGCACCAGAACGCCTTCAAACCCTATGAAAAGCCCCTGTTTGAACGTTACAGGGCCTGAGAATCCATTGTTAAGCTCCACAAGGCGGAAAACACATCGCCAGAAAATCAAGATCGACGCCAGACCTATCGCAAGCTGGAATCCCAAGAACAATTGAGAAGAGCGAGTTGTGATGGCCCGTGGATCTTGAGACAATGCTGCCTGATCTCCAAGCTTTCGTCGCCGTCGCCGAATTCGAAGGCCAAGGTCGACACACAGAGCCAGGAAACAGAACAATGTGAACACTTGCCAGGCCAGTCCAGCCGTGAGGATATATGTGCCTTGGTCCAGAAGCGTCAGGGACAGCTCGTCGAGGCCTATGGCTGCAATGATTCCCCCAATCATTTGCAGGAGTAACGAGGCCGCGTCGCATGGAATGAACTATACTCGTCAGCCAAGGCAAGGATGACTTCTGGAAGCACTTACGATGACCGTGTATTTGATGGGCTTGATTCTGGAGTTCTCTCCCCCGTAAATGATGGCAATCCAGGCCAGACAGAGGTAGATGCCCGCAGAGAATAGCGCCGGTGCAAGCGTGATGCAGATGAGTTGTATGAGGTATGCATTCTCGACCCATTGATTGTAATACGACCAGATCCTGCTTGCGTATCCCACAATCTCAATGACAAGTCCAAGGATCATAGCCACCGCGAAAAGATGGCAACGTCGTTTCGTGATCCATATTACGAGATAGACGAGGAGGAGGATCGAGAAGCAGACCAGAAAAGCAATGTTGGCACCGAGATCGATCCGGTAGTTGTAGAAGCTGGTGTAGACACTGCAGGATTCAACAGTGCAATTCGTGAGTGTTGCTGGATTCGCATATCCCAGCGGCATGGCAGCTGGAGTCGTCGGCCTTCAACACTTGTGAATCGACCACTGAGCTGTGGATTAGGACTTGCGAGACAAGTCAAAGAGATGATGCAGGCGGCGGACGGGTCACGGCCTAGACTACTATTGGGCGTTAGAGTTATAAGGTAAGCACCAAACTGACTTCAGACCTGCATGATTCCTGTTAGGCTGCCGTTGCGCGGCGCGCCGATGGGTCAGCGATGGCTGCCTCGCGTCTGCGAGATTCCGTTTCTTATTGAGCGGCCGAATCAACGGGATCAAGATGGGACTGGCCATGGAACGGGCCCGGACTTGCTAAGCCATACTGTAATGTGCCGCTTATGCCCTTGTCAAGCTTGTTCTAAATCAATTCTTAGCGGCAGACGGCAGCAGTGAGTTGCCGCGTCCCTCAATATTACCAGGTTCAAATATAGTTTTAGGGTGGGAGACTTCATCCAACTGTGCCTTTGCCAGCCCTCTCAATGACCAAAGTGGCTCAGTGCGAGGCTCGCAGTGGTGCGGTGCTGTTGGTCTCCGGTGACATCTCGCGATATTCAGCTCTTCGAAGAAATTGACTATGCCTCGCAAGTCAGTGACTAACTATTATAGCAAGAGCGAGCTGAGCTTAATGCTGTGTGGCGCATATACCGGATAGTAAGGTGCGCATAGACAGACAGTAGTAAAGACGATGCTCCGCGCGAAGTTGTCTTCGTGTGCCACCTTCCTGCATGCATAGACAATGGATTCGATCCCGAGGATGAATCTACAAGACCGGAGAGACAATGCGAACGGAAACGACTCCTCGACTGTCCACGACTTTGATGCTGACAGTGGTACGAGCGTCTCGATTCAGCAACACCCGATTTCCTATTCGAATGGTCGTCGCGAGGCTAAGTTAACGTTGAACGTTACCTACGCCTCACCGTCTCGAATTGTAGACGAGGAGGTCGGCGATGTTGCGAAATTCATTTTGAAGCCTATACTGTGGCATTTGAGGCAGCAGTACAACGCAAAGACGTAAGAATTTCCACAAACAACCCTATCAGTCTTTCCATCACTTCGAGCTAGTCTGATTGTACAAAGCCAAAGTCGGGATACCTGCATGCATGTGGATGAGGAGAACGAGATCAATCTCGGTTCCACCAATGGAATTCCAGAACAACAGCTTGGATCGTTCACAGCCATCAACATGGAGGAATCTCCAGGCGAAGCTCGCTCATCTTCTGCACAAAGGTCGAGCTCACCCAAGGGCAGGAACCCAAGCACCAATAGCGTTTCTCCGCTACCGGCCGCGGTAGTCGAGCTATCCAAGTTGATTGCCCACACGATTATCCAAGGCGGGCACGTTTTGTCCCCCTCCAACAAATCGGGCGGATCAAAATGGCTACATGACCTTCAAAGGCTCGGCTCAAAGAAAGACACCATGACATTGGATCAACTCTACAAAGCCCACACAAGGATTGCGGATGGCGCTTTCCAGCAGTCCAGACAGTCATCGTTCATCAGATGCCTACTGATGGTCATCATCTCCAAACGGACTGGCCGACCGTCGTCGGTGAACAAGCCCTTGACCCCCGGAGAGACACCTGTAAAGGATGAGAGGCTTCGAAGGTACCTTGCGTCCACCGGGAGACTGTTCATTGAGCTACTCAATCGTCTCTCAGAGACTTTGGGGCCAAAAGCTTACAATACGCTCTCCTCTCTCTTTGGTATCAACCCGTTTACTACCCATCACTGTGGCTGATTGCTGACGAAGCGAAGTTGCTCCTAGCGATAGTTTCACCTTCAGCATGCCCGCCCTGCGACGACTGCAGGGCTCATACTCTAAGGAGATCGTCGAAACTATCTGTAGGCTGTTGACCAGCTCATTGGATACCAAGTGGATTGACATAGACACTCAATTCATCTTCGATCCGGCCCAAGCTATCACCGCAGCAGACCTTAGGTATGTTCAAAAGACATGAACGCGGAGGAAATCTGACATCATTTTAGCTATGATGAAGCACGACTGAAGCTCAAATTGACTGCTCCCAAAATCTCAAATCTTCAGTTGTCAGGCGTCTGTGCGAATCCCGAAGGACGAATCAGCCCGACGCTGCAGCAACCAGCCAAGGAGAATGGCTCGGAACACCCAGACGATATTAGACGCGCTACCACACCAGAATGTGATGATACTATTGATCCTGCATTGTTGTCGGCAAGGCTTCCCGAGGAGAGGCCACTCGAGTTGTTTGAAGGCCAGATGATCGAGACCTTGGAGCCCACCTCGATCCATTCGCAGTTTACATCTAGAGCAGAGCAATACCTACCATGGATTAATCAGATGTTGTCGTGGGAGAGCTGTCAGAACGATATATATGGTCTGGCCGAGTTGTAAAATGTCATTGCACTCGATAGAGTAGATATTGGCGTCGGTGACATTCGGCGTCGACGAGAATAGACTCTACTGCGCACAGCGGTCTTCAGCAAATCTCCCTCAATGCCAAGGCATAACTTACTTTTCAAACTCAATTAGTGGTCGCCAAGCCTTCACTTGGAGCATGTGAACAGCCCGTGCGCAAGGTCTTGGCAAAATTATCCGCCGCTTTACGGACAGCCGACTTACAATGGCGCAAGTTGGCAAGGCCTGAGATCGCTCGTGACTTGTACTCTGCGCACTCCGTACCTGTGCAAGTGTCGCTATCGTAATCGCTAAGCGCGAAAGAATCCCGGCTCTCGAGTCTCGTAGTCAGCTTCAATCAGAGCAAGAAACCGGCTTTCATCCACTGTAATCATGTATCCTCGATTCTGTGGAGTCGTGAGAAGCTGACACAGATCGCTGAGTGAGGGCTCTCGGCCAAAATCGGCATAATCTCGGCTTCCTCTTTGCGCAAGCCTACTTAAAGCTGAAATTCTTATATCCTAGTACATACGGCCACAGGCGAATGAGAACTCGGAACCCCGTCCGCTCTTCCAAAGATAACCATTCGACCGCGAGATTAGTATTGACGTGGGTGACCAGTCGAGAATACCTCGTGCGGTATGTTTTTGATCTTTTTATCGATTTTTTAATCGGATTTTTGGAGACTTCTGAGCGCGCTTAACGATGTCCTGGTGGTGTTGAAAACAAAGAAGTACATGTGAAATAAACAACTGAGGACACAACTTGTAAGACCTTCTGCGGCCCGTTCTTTGGTTTCCCAAGATATACAGCACAGAAAGCGCCTCAGTCTGTACAGCAGTGACGCTCGCTTTTCGATGTCTTGTCATTATCACTACTAGGCCATCCTTTGCATCTTGCATGGCCTCGCACTCTAGATATCCTCAAATTGGTCGCCTGAAGCATACTCCCTCACATCTCATGTTCCCGTCGCTATGCTCAGATAGCTCGCCTTACTAGACCAGTGTTGAAACGAAAGCGTAGATTGCCGTAAACGCTTCTGCTCGTATACGAAGTAGGGCACGTCTCAATTCCGCCCCTCGAGCTCACTGCGGCGCTGGTTGCTCAGTAATGCGCTCAGGGTAGCAGTGTGAACATCGATTTCCAGATCGCTGAGCCGCTTCATCACACCCCGGAGTGCTTTGAGGGCCCCCTGGATGCGCTTTCGTGGATTTATGATCGCCTCAATGGCATACCTGTCACCAATAAGCATTGCCGGCGAAGAGCTTTGGCGATTTCGACTGTGTCCTGGTCATCTCTCTAAGTGCTTCTCCAATATCCCAGCGCCGACGCAGAATCTGTTTGGCACAGACACGAGCCCATGGTGGAGTGAGCAAGGAGACATGTGACGGCGACGGCTGCGAGTTAGGAAGCTCCGACATCTTCACTGGATATTCTCTGCAGGACACGTATTGAATATACCTCAAAGGTGTACAATATCTCAAGACTGTTGACCGGACATGCGCACCTACGGTCCTACCAATTGAACGACCAGCGTTTATTCTCGAGACAGTGTCGTTTTGTCTGTGTCCGATTGCGGTGAAGATTCACGTCACCCGGTATGCATCATATATCACTTTCGAGGTCAGCACGATGCGAGCCCGGACGCAAACGCTCAGACAAACTCACCTTCAGCACCCCTTCTCGCCCCAGAAGCCACCCAGATACCAGTATTCAAGCGTTCAGCATACCTCACATCTCCCGTTTCCAGCTTGATCGTCAACTTAAAGCTGTACTCGCTGGCATCCACGTCGTCAGCGGCTTTGGGATCAAACAACTTCTCCAAAACATCTCTTGGTCCAGTGCGCCATCCAGTCGTCGAAACCGCGATATAAGCTGGTGTGTCATCCGACGTCTTGAGGAGATAGTTTGTTGTGACAAAGGTATTCAGTGACTCTGGATTGACGAGTTGAGAGTCTTGACCGCCAGGCTATAGATGCCTCTCAGTACCATCAATGAAAGCGTCTAAAGAAGTGACGCACCTCGACCGTTCCATTACCCCAGCTCGCGGTCCAGTTGCCACCCTGAAAACTAATCCAGTTTCGCTGTCCCCAGGGACCTTCACCTAAGGAGATCTTAGGGTTCAGGGCCACAGACATGCGGAAATCGAGTTCCAGCTGCGGAGTCGGAAGGTCCAGAGATGCAGCAGCAGAAGAGTTGTAGAAGCTGGCCTTGAGTTTTGCTTGATCCATAATCTTCGATGACACCAGTTGCCAGGAAAGTTGTGAGTGCTCCCAGTTAACATACGACCGTCTCTCAGGAGCTCAAAACAGCATTTCGAGAAGTTTGAATGGGGGATATAATCAGAAGAGGTCTTACGTCATCGCTTCGTCCGGGGGACTTTTTCGGCATTGAAATGCTCTTAGCGGCTGTCGAAATCGGCAGAAGAGTCGTTACTGCTTACATAGCGCCAAGAATCACATGCAGCGAGCGTCGCCTCACCCAAGTGGTAGCTTTCCGGATGGCGGTCCTCCTACTGTAGGTATCTGTAACCGGAGTTCCTCCGGCGAGCAGTATGGTTTAAATCATGCGCTGTCGTTCACGACTACATTGTCATTGCAACATCGGCGGCCTCTTCAGCTTCCAAGATGTATTTAAGCCGTGCAAGATCAACCGCCAGGAGACTCGCCCTCCGTATCTCAGAGCATCGTTTCGCAGGAGACATGAGAATTTACGCGGTTTCGGACATACGCAGTCGCTTGCAGCAAGAAAGCAAATGTCATCTCACAATATCAGCGTAGAGCGAACCGGAGACGACTCCATACCTCTTCCTCGAGCAGGGCAAGGACTTTTTGTTATGCAAACGCGCCTCGCTGTAGCCTGCGTAGCTCTGAATCGGCAGACACCAAGCCCAATGCAAAGACCATGAATCGATGGCAGATCTCTCGACATTGCAAGTTGCAGATCTCCTATTAACGTTGATAGCAATCGCGCGTGTCGATGATGGGAGAGCGAACAAGGTGCTGTTGATAGGCACAGACACAAAAAGACGTGTCAAATTCAAAGCTCTCGAGCACAAGATGCCAAGACACGGTCCAACTATTCTTCCGACTACGACAAGCATATTGCCTCCAACCCACATCAATCTAACACACCTTTTGCAGATGTGTAATAGACCCATTGGCCATGACGAAAGCGCCACGCAGGAACTTGGCAGGACGGCAGAGAAACTGTCAACTCAAGAGCTGTCAACGCGGGACGATTGACGTAACAGTGCCATCACCCCGCGCAAGGGTAACAGCATACGTCAGGGCTTTCATTGAAACCGGAGGTGATATATTTGTTAGCAAGGACAAGAAATTGTTCATCGTGAAAGGATAGTCATCCACAGTATTTTGATTCATTTCTACGAAAATCTACTCGAGCCAATATCACAGGAGATGTCTGAAGGAAATCCAAACTACGGCGTTGGCGGCACTGCTCAGGATGGAGGTCTTTCTACAGCAGCCACGGTAGCCGACGGCGGCCCAGATGCTGCTCAGACTCAGCAGGACAGGGCATATCAACCTTCTGGAGATACCGCAGGATCTGGCGAACATAAGACCAGAAGCACGACGTGAGTTTCTTTTACAAGTCCTTTGTAGCCACGGCTCACCATAGACGAGTGGCGATCTTCCATCACAGAAGAAGGGAGAAGCCCACGAGGGCAACCCTAACTACGGTGTCGGCGGTACTGCAAAGGATGGTGGTATTAGCACTGCCGCGACTGTATCTGATGGAGGTCCAAATGATCCAGCTGCCGATTCTACCTACAAGCCATCCTAAATCCGCCGGTGTTGTGGAGATGCTTGTGAGATGACCAGGTGATGCGGTCTACGATATGACATCTTTCACGACGACATATATTCTTTAAGAGTATCGTTTTCGGAACAACGATTTTCACATTGCTACATTCCAGAAGTCCTGGTATTCGGCAGTCTTGTTGCGAGTTTCCAAGGTCAGTGGTGCTGGATCCGCTCAGTATGTCGTCTTTACAGACGCCACTTTCGATGATGCCTTTACATGATATCCACATTAGCATGGTCAATCGGCGAAGGTCCAGCTTCAATCGAATACGTGAAAATATAGTTCGGGCCATCTGCCATCAAGCCGTCTCCCTACGGACGCGTCTGGAATGCTGGCAACCAAAGCTTCTGACCCATATCGGATCTGTCCTGAGCAGGTCGTCGTTCTGTACGAAAATCGTCGCGCGGCCTTCCGGTGTCACTTTCCAGATTGCAAGCATATTGGTGTAGTTGAGGTAGATGCTTCCATTCGCATCTATCGTACTGCCGCCCGTAGTCGGTGTCAGAGCCACAGCTTCGGCTTGGTCTCCAAGCGACTCGGCCAGGGTCGATACGGCGTGGGTGGCGTCGATTTAAGGTGTCTTGATGCGATAGACCGATCATTACCGGGCTGGTAGTATAGGTATACGCCATCGGGTGACACTTCGATCTGGTCTAGCCCATAATTCTTCCTGCTGACATGAAGCATGATTGTTATACTCGGAGGGGCGTCAACCCTTTTGCCCAGGAATGTTGACGATTCCGAGCAGGCTCTCGTCTGCATGCGTGAAAGGCGCGCGGGCTGAGGTAGTTTCGAGCTGATATTAGCTTACTAAATCTTTAATGATGGCAAGACGAATATTCTACGCATGAAATAACGCGCAGCGATGTCGAATGATGGGAGGAGAAAGATACGACGTCGTGAAGTCCGGCAGGGATCCAATTTGACGCGTCCATTCAAATATTGACGAGTGACGTCATTGTCGGCCAGCATATCTGACAGGCACTCAAGTTTCTGCATCTATCTGTTCTCGCAGCGAAAGAACAACGTCGTGCATTGCTGAAGATGTTCATCGCTCTGTGGTACGCTGCGGTAGCCGGTGCCGTACAAGGAGCTTCCGCCCAATTCGATGAGGGACATCTCCAAAAGCCACTGAAAGCTGATGACCGACCTTTCAACTGGCACAATGTTGGTAGATCATTCTCATCAAGCCTCGCCTTCGCTGTTCCGTATCACGAATCAGGGTACTGACCTGCTCTCAAGATAGAGCCGAGCACTCATCTGCAGTATGTGCCATGCTATAACGGACTCCAGTGTGCCCGCTTGCACGTACCGCTGAACTGGAATGCTTCCAAGGAAGAACAGCTGCAAAAGCGTGCCGCTATTGCCATCGCCAGACTCCCTGCAAAAGTCTCCGTGAACCATCCTGACTACGGCGGGGCGATCCTGATTAACCCTGAAGGACCCGGCGAGTCCGGAGTTGATCATGTCATTTCTCGCGGCCGAGCTATCCAGACTATCGTCGATGCGTCTTCCGATCCTCCAGTTGCAGATCTCGAAGACAATCATCCAAGCAAGTTCTTTGATATCCTGGGATTTGATCCGCGTGGTGTCAAGTATACTACGCCGTCGCTGGACTGCTTCTCCGATGCTTTCTCACAACAAACATGGCTACTCACACGCATGGATTATGGAGCAATGTTCGAGACGAACCCTTCGCTTGCTATGGAATGGGCTAGAACTGAGGTTTTGGGCCGAAGCTGCTCTCTGGAAGATGAGGGGGGTATTCTAAGATACCTCAACACGCCTCAGGTTGTCAAAGATATGTTTGCGTTCATCGAGGCCCACGGAGAATGGAGAGAGACGAAAGTCGAGGACATGGTCATCTCGGGCAAAGAATCTTAAAAATGGATCGAAGGCGTCGCTCAAAGAGCTAGGCGGCGGATTGGAAGAGAGTTGCTTCAGTTTTGGGGTTTCAGCTATGGTAGTCTACTTGGACAGACATTCGCATCAATGCATCCTGACCGAGTGGGAAGGCTTGTCATCGATGGGGTTCTGGACCCGGACGACTATTATCAAGGACGATGGCTTGCAAATCTGCAAGACTCCGACAACGTACTCAAAAGGCTGTGTGACTATTGCCACCAGGCTGGCCCTTCCAAGTGCCCACTCTTCACCGGAGAATCGGGCGCGGACATCGAAGCGGAAATAACGCGAGTCCTAACTGAGCTGAAGCAAGGGCCTGTGCCAGTTGCACCAGTGGACCCATCGACGAAGGATCCGATCGTAATCACATTCGATGACTTTTACCTCCGCTTGATCAATGCTATGGCGTTCCCGTATTCGGCCGCTGAGGATGTATTCCGACTTCTGGCAGAGTTTGTGAGGGGCAATGTGACCGAAATTGCTACCAGCAAACAAGGTCAGCTAGAGGCTGCTGCGTCACTTGGGAATTGTCGCAAAGCCTCCGACGGTTGCATGACCAAGAACTACTTTGGTATTCTCGGCTCAACACCGTCAATAGAATGCATGGATAGCGCAAATCACCGAGCTGGAGTGTTGAGTAAAAAGGACTTCAAGTCTTACTTTGCCATGCTCACGAAGCAAAGCCGCTGGTTCAGCCTCAGCTGGGCGAGGCACAAGATGTCCTGCATCGGTATCATGGATAGGCCTGCTTGGACTTTCGAAGACGAGATACAAGGCAACACTTCTCATCCGCTGCTCATTATCGGAAATACGTTCGATACCGTAACACCACTGCGAAACGCTCGTCGGGTATCAACTCTATTTCTAGGCTCAATCGTGCTGTAGCAAGCATCTGAGGGGCATTGCTCGCACGCTAATCCATCGACATGCACTGCACTTCGTGTGCGTGAATACTTCCAAACAGGCAGACTGCCCTTGGACGACACAATCTGTCTGCCTGACTACTTGCCTTTCATTGGCGACATGCCACTTAAGACCAAAGAGCAAGTTTCAGATCTTCATAGCTTGCGCGAGGCGTTGTCCGAGCTTGCGCATCCTGTTCAAGAATTGATGATCTAGAATGCACACCTGTTACGATACCGAAGGGCAGAAACCGTCCTCGCTATCTGCCCAAAATCTGAGGCATGAGCAAGCTCTTGGCGTCTTGCCTTACCCCGGCAATTCCAAGCCATTGACTGCTCTTTCAATCTCCTGTTCACTAAACACGCTGCCATTTCCTTTGAAATGCATTCAACATTCACTTATTGTTTGGATCCCGCGCTAGGCCAGATTAGGCGACTCCGTTAGCAGCTGCGCCCGGACTGCCTCGTGCTACCAACGTTCAAGTTGTCATGCTGGAGGTCTAAGACCATCCCAGAATAATTATATGCTGACCTTTAACCGACGCAAAAGATCGCTTCGCAACCCGGAGGAGCGGTCAACTTAAGCTTTTTAATCAACCTGTGCAACGGTCCTCGGTTACAATGACGTAAACGGTAAACGAGATCAACACACGCGATGTTGACGTATCCCTACCTCCCGTTCATACCCGACTCTTCAATGCTGATCTTCTATCGAACAGCATTGCTCTGACCTAACACAACAGGATGTCAGCATCACAGCTCCGATCCAGGCAGAATCGCCTAGGACGGGGAGACCTTGGCCTCAAAGCGATGCAGCATTCGCACATCCATGGCGCCGACGAAAGCACCGCCTTACTGGATCACCCACGGCCATTCCAGTCTATGGCCAGGGATCATCTGTCTCAGCACCAACATGGACTCCGAAGTTGGCCGCGACAAGTTGGACAGACTTTTTGGGCTGTAGTGAGCAACAGCTGGATCAATGTGTTGCTCGTCTTCGTACCTTTCGGAATCGCAGCCGGAGTTGTGGACTGGCCCCCGATTGCAATATTCGTCTTGAATTTCCTGGCAATCATACCTCTGGCTGCCATGCTTTCCTTCGCTACGGAGGAGCTCTCGGCCGTTGCTGGTCCGCAGATTGGAGGTCTACTCAATGCGACGTTCGGGAATGCGATTGAGTTGATTGTCAGTATTATTGCGCTTATGAAGGGCGAGTATCGTCTTATCCAGGCGAGCTTGTTGGGGAGTGTACTGGTGAACATTCTACTTGTAAGTACCGAGAAAATTACTCTCAAGACTCAGAAGCTCACGATCCTAGGTCCTCGGATGCTGCTTCATCGCCGGTGGTATCAGGAGACGAGAATCTACCTTCGACAGCACAGTGGCTAGGATCATGACCGCTCTCATGATGCTCGCGGCTGGCGCTCTCGTTGTACCGGCCATTCTCTACGCCACCCTCCTCAACTCCAAAGACGGCGATACAGTCGAAATTATCCAGGTCTCCCGTGGCACCGCTGTCATCCTTGCGGTGGTGTACGTCTTCTACCTCGTCTTCCAGCTCAGAACGCACTCCGGCCTCTTTACGGATGATCAGGAAGAAGGCAAGCATGGAGAGCCAGAGCCCGGCGAAGAAGTCAACCCGGATGTTGCGCGAGCGGAGAACGCGGAAGAAGACGGCAGGACTCTTGGCCTATGGAGTGCGCTCACAACACTGATTCTAACGACCGTGTGCGTGGGATTCTGCGCGGAGTTCCTGGTCGATGCTATCAACCCGATCGTGGACAGCACGCCCATGTCCAAGACTTTCATCGGAATCATTCTCCTGCCCATCGTGACGAACGCAGCGGAGCACGTAACTGCCGTGATTGTCTCCTGGAAAGGGAAGATGAACCTGGCTCTCCTCGTGGATCTCGGGAGTGGTCTGCAAATCGCCCTGTTTGTGACTCCACTTCTAGTGATCCTTGCCTGGATCATGGGAAAGGACCTCACGCTACATTTCCAGCTCTTTGAGACTGTTGTGTTCTTTCTCAGCGTGCTCGTGGTCAACGTACTAATTCGAGGCGGGACGTCGAATTATCTGGAAGGTCTGATGTTGGTAGGCTGGTATTTGATCATAGCTGTGGCGTTCTTCTATTACAAGGAGCCGGATAATTTGTACGGCTTCTAGCTGTTGGACATCTAAATCTTTCGCTCCCGGGCGAGCAGAAGGAAGAAGGCTGGATGTCATTCCAATGGACTGTATCGACTTGCCACACAGTCTCTTCAATGGCAATGATATTCTGCTCGATTGATCAGTACCTTCTCTCCGCGACTTCCATACTCCCAAGCTGAATCTTCCCCAAAGGAATGGAAGCCAGCCTCATGGTGACATCGTCTCGATCAAGAACGGCACATACTGCCTTTACCGCGTCCTCCCGCAACAGGCCGCCACGTCCACAGTTCTTCCGTAACCGCTCCCGTCCAATCCTTGGGCCCTTCCGCTCTCTCCCCCCTCTATTAATCCAAACGTGCAGTAGTATACGAGGAACTTGATCACTCATCCGACCGAGATCAGTCTCCGCCTCGACCGCAGGCTTCAAGCGTATCTTGAGATTCCCATAAAACATGGGAAGTATTTCACTTCGGATGGTGCGGTGGGCGAAGATAATTGCGGGCTCCTGCGGCAAAGGGTTCCATGACAGCTGTGAACGTGCTCATTGTGGTTCAAAGAACTAGTCTTCTCCGCTTGTGCTTCTCTTGGACGGGTTGGAGTCGACTTGTTGCATGCTATCGATATATAACGACTTCCAAGGATGAATTTTGAAGACACTTTTTACCAGGTCCCGCAATTGTTTTGAAAGCTTGGCTCGGCAGGGCAACATCAAGACCAGATTCGTGGATCTAATGGAATGCGTCTCTCCTTTGATTGAGCGCTGCCAAATCATCCATGATCTCAAACCTCCCTTCTTCATCAGGATGTTCCACTTCCGTCGTAAAGAAGCCATGACTATATTCCAGTGGGGGCGTAATTACATCACAGGTGCGTCTTGCGAGGCTTATCTTTACAGCATTTTAGTCCAAATTGTCAGTCTTCTTGAACCCAATTCTCATGCGAAGAAGCTGTAAACCGTACTCCAGAACTACGTACCAAATCTCGAGAATCAAAAATCTGTTGCATTCTGCCATTCGCCATCCCAGCCAAAGTCCGGCCATCCTTCAGGCAGCACAGAGGAAGTTGGCAAGGTATACTGCGACTTGCAAACACCTTCTTCTTCGCACACTAGGTCGCAAAGCCCGTAGAGCGAGCAATAACAGTCTCGTGCATTGGGACAAGAGACCGCGTCTTTACCGAAAATAACTCCAAGGGGTCAGCTTGCTTGGAAACGATTCTTCTTCAAAATGTACTCACTATGCCACGAGTATTCCAAGATCCGTCCGCTGATGTGATCGCTCAGATCAGTGTCTAGTAGCCATTGACGAAACCTTTCATAGTCACTCTGGGGACGTCGACGAATCGCCCAATCCGCAACGGCAAATTGGGCGCAACATGGCGCCCCAATGTCTGTCGGAACAGTCTCGCCGGGAAATAACGACAAGAAGGCTGCCTTATAATAAAAACCAGCAGGCGGATTACCAACATCTTCCTCGCTGCTTGGCGGCCCTTGTTGTTCTTCCAAGTGCGGATGAAGATCTGCCGGACAACCCAGCGTCCAAACGCAGCGAAGACTCACATAGCCTTCTTGCTGAACATGCGACATGTTGAGCCGGCTCAATACTCGCTTGCCATCGTATAGTGGGTCATCATTATGCCATTGATATCGCTCCGCGTGTTGGAATATGGTGATCGACGGCAAATGTTCATAGTTTTCGATTATGTAGCTATAAGCACGTTAATTTGATTCGCGAGAGCGTTACATAACATTCATCTTACGTGAGGTAGACCATGGCCTCTCGCCCTTTGTTCAAGGGTACTTGTAACGAAGCCTTGGGATCATCGGTGACATAAATATGGTGATGCCATCTTGGAAAAGCCGTCCGCATCCAACTCGTGTTATCTTGAAGTCGGCTTGCGATTACAACAGCAGGCTGCTTGGAGTCGTGTATGTAATCTTCAAATCTGGTGAAAGCCGGAACCTGATGGGGTGCAGTATGCCATTTGATGTAGACAGAAATCCAGAGAAGAGTGAAGATTGCGAAAGCAAGACATATATGCAGCGACTGCTTGGTCCAGCTGAGCATTTCAAAAAGAGCGAACGTCCCGTCGGCAACAAGTGCTCCAGCATTGTATGCAACAGGCGTGATTTGAGGTTCGAGAGAAGTTCTGCGCCGCATGGAAATAAACGCGCGCGCCCCTGAATGTGGCGGAATTCCAAGTTCACATTTCACACGGTCATCCTTGCGAGCATGTTTCTGAAGCCCCATCAGGTGTTTTAATGCAAGAGTGCCATTGGCATGGGCGGCTAGAGATTACGCTAGCTCGCATGTGATTGGTCGGGCCGTCGAAACACGCCCTCAATCTTTTTCATCCAGGTGAGGGTTGAGACGTGGATCAAGGCCATATATCTCGCCTGTTGGGTCACGGCAGAGGCATTGTTGTAGCGATTTCTGAGCACGACTAGTTCGACAGCGTTTTCTCCGCATCTGGCTTGCAAGCAAGACTTTGAGAAATGCAAGCAACCGGAGACGTATCCAGAAATGGCTGGCGAACGATGGAAGCTCGAGTTACCCAGCGACAAAGCCCACAGAGACAGCCACGGACCCTAAGAGTTGGAATAGGATGCAGTCTGGGCTTTTCAGTATCAGAACCCAAAGACATATTGGTCTTCGCTCCCTCAGTCGAAAGTAACTTGAGTGTCAAACTGCTCCTGCTCGTTTCGAGAGTCTCTTGCTCAGATCCGGTCAAGCGCTACCTTCAAATGATGTTGCTGGTACCACAACGTAGAAGGCGCGGAGTAGATCGTCCGGCATAAATTTGAATCCGTTCGTTGCGAAGCGGATGCTTTGTATGGTTAGTAGAAGATGTGCCCGGTAAGAAGACAGTGCGAAGGCGAAGAACACCGGGTGCCAGGAACATGAAGCCAGTCACGGCCAACAGTACGCCGGCAGTTCTTGCCCGAGAACACAGACCTGCAGGAGCTCATTAGCTATAACTCCAGACCCCGGAATCGGAATCGGAGTTACTCACCGTCTATCTTATAATCACACCCTCTTTAACCTCCAGCAACCAATCTCACCACATCTGATGATACGACCCCCAAAAAATGCCTCCCCAAACCCCTCAAGAAGCTTACGAAACCCTCGAAGCAACGTACAAAACCACAAACCCCCTCTCCCACAACCACCACCAAACCGCCCTCTCGCACCTCCCAGGCGGAAACACCAGAACAGTCCTGCACTACCCTCCCTTCCCCCTGCACATCCTCTCCGCCTCCGCCTCCCATCTCACCTCCGCCGACGGCAACACCTACACCGACTTCCTCAACGAATACACCGCAGCCCTCTACGGCCACAGCCACCCCGAACTCCTCTCCACGATAACAAAAACAGCCCTCAACGGCCTCTCCTACGGCTCCACACATCCCGACGAACAGCTTCTGGCCGCGCAGATCAAACTTCGATTCCCCTCCATCGATCTCCTCCGGTTCACGAATTCCGGCACGGAAGCTACACTGCTCGCCCTCGCGGCCTCCAAGATCTCTACCGGAGGGAGGTCCAAGATCTTGTGTTTCGCCGGAGCTTACCACGGCGGAACTTTCAATTTTAAAGGCTATGAGTCTTCGCCGTTGAATGTGCCACATGAATGGTTGATAACGACGTACAACGACCTCTCATCTGTTGATGCCTTTGTACGGAACACGGCGCATAGAGACGACATCGCGGCAATCATAATCGAACCAATGCTCGGATCCGGAGGAGCCATACCCGCAGACCTCGAATTCCTAAAAGGTCTACGGAAAGCAGCCAATGAAGTTGGAGCAGTCCTGATTTACGACGAAGTAATGACAAGTCGAATGTATTCCGGAGGTGGAATTCAGAGCCAACTGCCCCTCGAAATGAGACCGGATTTGACATTATTGGGGAAATATATAGGTGGAGGAATGTCTTTCGGTAAAGTTCATTTGATTACATTACTTTTCGTCCTATCCGTATTCTTGCTACTAATTCATTGGCGGACGCGTACAGGCGCCTTCGGGGGCTCCGAGAAAATCATGTCCCTCTTCGATCCTCGTAAATCCAACGCACTTGCGCACGCAGGGACTTTCAATAACAATGTCCTGACCATGGCCGCTGGAAGAGTAGGCCTGGAGCAGATATTCACCCCGGAACGAGCGCAGGAGCTTCACGATACCGGCGAAAAGCTCCGGGAGACGTTGTCGGAGATAGGGCGCGGAACGCTGTTGAAAGTGACCGGACGTGGATCCATCATGTGTTTCCATTTTACCTGCGCCCCGGCGGAACAGATCAAATGCCACAAAGACCTGCTGGACGAGAATTCTGTCTTGGGAGGCCTACTGCACCTCTTCTTGCTGGAGCGTGGGTACTACATCGCGCGACGGGGCTTCGTTTCGCTCAGCCTGGTACTGAGTCATGGTGAGCTGGATGGCTTTGCGAAAGCGATAGAGGCCTTTGTCGGAGAGTATAGGCACTTGTTATCACAGTCGGAGAACATGGCAAAGCTGTGAAACCAGACATGAAGTTCGTTTCAAGTAGCGTTTACAACAGCGTGGGCGGCAACCTCAGCCACAAGGGTCTCCATCTGTGGTACCAGCTCCGGAATCCTGAAAGGCTTGGTGACGACCTGGTCCATGCCAGCCTCAATAGCTTCAGATATCTGCTCCGATCGGGCATTCGCGGTAACAGCAATGACAGGTACATGGCCAGTAATCCTGCCGCTAGCCTGTCGCTCTCTGATATGCCGAATACAAGTCAGGCCATCCATTGTGGGCATTTCAAGATCCAAAAGAATAAGAGAAAGTGGCGTCTCCGCCGTGCAAAAATGTGATTTTTCCAAAAACTCCAGGCATTCGACGCCGTGATTGGCGACGTATACTGTGCACCCAGCTCGTCGGAGTTGCTGAGATAAAACCTTCTGATTAATGAGATTGTCCTCCACAATCAAGACATGCAATTCCTGTTCCACCGAGGCCTTCGCTTTCGGTTTCTCCGAGATCTTCTCCAGAGGCTTCTGAGTTTTCGCATTGGAGGGGTTGCGTGTAAGAGGGTGGAACTCTTCGACTGTACTGCCGTCTTCAGCTTTCTCGTGTGTCATCTGGTTCGTCAACTCCTGCATCTGGACACTGCCTCTCCGACTGAAGGCCACTGGGCTGTTTGAGGCGCTCGTGAAACGACTGCCGCTGACGATGCTTGGTTTGCGAGTTCGCTCATCCTCCTCAGATAACCACTTTCTTGCTGTTACAAAAAAAGTGAAGATTGTTCGTCCTTCTGAGCTTGCTACTCCGATCTGGCCACCCTGCAGTTCGCACAGCTCGCGGGAGATGAACAGACCTAGGCCGCTACCTCCGTATTGGCCATAGGTCTTTGGACTGGCTTGCTGGAAGCGCTGGAATAGTGACTTCATCTCTTCATCGCTGAGGCCCTTCCCAGTGTCATAGACAGCAATTTGCAGGTAGATCTCGTCTCCTCGACTTTGATCTCGCCGTGATTTGCGGCTCGCACGGTTTCTACGTGGCGGAACGAATGATATACCGTGATGTTGTCCTGTCGGCTTCTGATGTGAAGCGCCAAGAAATACTTTGACTTTGCGGACGTCGCTGTACTGTGTGAACTTGATCGAATTGGTGAGTAGGTTGATGATGACCTGCAGCAGCCGGCTGGGATCGAGAACCACCCAGTCCACACCCAGCTCTTCGTATGAAGGCTCGATGCAGAGTTGTGCCTCGATGCCGGCCCGTTCGATCTCGGCTTCGTACATCTTCAGTGCCTTGGTGATCAGCGTCGGAACCTGCACCTTGTCAGGCGAGATCACTAATAGGCTTGCGTCGAGCTTCGACAAAGTCAGAACATCGTCGACAATTCGCTTCTGGTGCTGAGCACACAGGATCACGGTCTGAGCGGCGTCGACAATATCTTCAGCTGTCTGAGCAGGCAAGGTTATTCCCTCGTCCGAAATGGGCATGCCGAGCGAGGTCAACGTGGAGACGATGGAATCCGCGCTCTGCAGCATCGCACTGAGAGGATTGCGCATTTCGTGACTGGTCATGTCGATGAAGTTCTCGGTCTGCCGTTTGTTTTCCAAAGCATCTTCGAGTCTCTGAGCAACAAGATTCTCTGAGAACTTTCGGTGCGAGATGTCTGTAAGCCAGCCTTGCACAGTAGTGACCTTGCCGTCGGGCTCAACCTCTGGAAATGCAGTAGCCAAGAGCCACGTCTCTCCCTCTATCTCGTGTCCAAGTGCTCTGTCGATGGACCTCCAAGGTTTCTTGAGTCGATATTCAATCGTGACAGGCACCTTCTCTTCTGTCACACGTTTCCAAGTCGCCACGAACCGCTCCAGATCATCCTCATGAATATCGTCTTGCCACGAAAGTGTATCAGGGCGCCTGGCATTGTGGTCTTTTTCTGTGCGATCGAGCATCTCGAGATATGTATCATTCACATACAACGCTCTGCCTTCAGCATCGAACATAAACATGCCCGTAGGAGCGGCCGATGCCAATCGAGAGAATTTGGCCTCGCTACGCTCCGCCTTCAACGTCGTCATTTTGAGCTGCATAGCCAGCGCGTTGTTGATATCATCCGCAATCAGCTGAGATCGCCGCTGCTCTTCCGGCAACGATATGAGGGCGGCCGTCTTTTCTATGAGATCTGAGAATAGTGTCATGAACAGACTATACTCGTCGATGAAGGCGCAACGAGGGTTTAAGCCAGTGACTAGAACGCCTATGATGTCGTCTGCGGTCGTTGACTTGATAGGAGAGACCAAAGCCGTCGTGACTGGATCGCCAAAGCTTCTTTGCGGTGCAGCTGACCCGAGAGCTGCCGGGAGGGACCCCTCTCTGGTGGACACGACCACTGTGCCACCGGATTGCCACGACTGTGCGCAAGCTGAAGCAAGCCCGGGAGGACTGGAATTCGGTGAAAGCTCGAACGAAGTGATCAGATCGGGATGACCTTGGGGTATTCCAACTTTGCCGGCCAGCCTTGCAGACTTAACACGACGAGAGCCTACCGTTTTCTCAGAGCCGGTGTTTGGAAGATCGTCCAGCACCGTGTAGAGCAGTGCGAAGGGAATGTCTACCTCCGCGCCCTCGATAACCTGTAGAACGGCAGCCCACAGGTCCTGTAGAGTAGAACAAGATTTTGCAAGTCTACAGAGGCTGGAAACACAAGCTCGCCGCCTCTTATCTGTGACGGAAAGAGTGGTCTCAGTCAGCTCGTCGAAGACCCCAATGCCATTGCCTTCGGGGCTGAATATTGGAGTCAATGTCGAATCCCAGTACGTCTCCTCGAGGAAGCCATTCCTCTCCAATGCAAAAGGAAGATTCGATAGCTGTGTCGATTGTCCACTGTAAACTGCCTCTAGCATAGGTTTCAGGTCTGTCCAGATTTCTGACCATGGCTGAGACACGTGTGCACCCATGCAACCAGGGTGTTTGGCTCCGAAAAGCTGGACGCAGGCCTCGTTGTAGATGAACGTCATGCCCTCCCCAAAGACAATCAGACGAGGATGCGGATGAGCAGTGATTGCCAGTACCCGTTGACGCAGCGTTGGCTCCCAAAATTCCATGGGCCCAACGCCAGTAGAAGCCCAATCGACACTCCGCATGAATTTGATCCAGGGAGATGCGTCTGCTGTCTTGTGTTGCGTCCAGTCTAGAGATTGCTGCACTTCCTCGGTCGCAACCTCACCACCCACGCCATTTGTCTGTCCCGGTCCCTTTACGTGGACCTGCACACGTTGTTTGCCAAATTTGTCCTGCTCGATCGGCTCAGCTCTCCCCGCGGCTCGTCTGCCTTCTGCAGCGACGGCGATGTAGTACTCGCCTGAGACTCTCACTTGCCATCTCTTGCCGTCCAGCAGTGCACCATGTAGCGATTGGAGCGGGTATGGTGGATACAACGTTCGTGACAAGGCTTGCCGCAGATCGTCGAGCTCGTGCGGGGGCGAGGGGAGGTCGCGGAAGGATGGGTTGCTGTAGATAGCGCGGTATTCGACGCTGTCATCTCTCGGTGTACTGGCGGCGACGTGGAGAATGGCTGTTGGTCGTGTGTCGACATGGAGGAAATCGACCAATGCCTGCAATTCCAGCGGCAGATTCGCGGGACCGCTCTCCGGCTGTGCCTCATCCATTGTCGAGCGGGTGAAGAGGAGTATTCGCTGCCAGGACGCTCATGTCTCACGGAGACACGCCTTTCCAGGAAATTCACAGGCAGTCTGGCACATCGCTGTGCAGAGAGTTTTCAAGGCGGCGAACGCGACAGTTCCACAGCAGGATGTTGTTGAAACCACCTGCAAGTCGCCGGCACGTCTGGACCGCGGCGCGGCTGACAGAGCGCCAAATAGACTTTCATCTCGTAGCACATAGCAATCCGCTTTCAATGCCGTCCCGTCTCCCAAAGCAGCAACTCCAGCCATACTGGTAATAGCAATCGCCATGTATATCAAGATTGCCGGCAGCAGTGTCAATAGAGTCTCTCGACGGGACAAGAGTGAGTGTTGATGTCGAGATGAAAGATGGGGAATACCGGTGGAAGAGACGCGACCGATGCTTGGTCCGCGAGGTGACTGATCCCGTCCCCGTCGTGATTGTTCCCAGATGCCGGAAGCGAACCTTACCTAGTGAGTGTTCGGTGCTAAGCCCGGTTCCGTGATCCGCCCATCCCTCCTCCCAAGTCAGACCCGAGCTAGCTCTAATCCGGCCGAGCCGGAGAAAAGGTTGTTCCGGTGCCGCCTCTGATCTCGACGCCCGACTACTTAGCTACTACCTATACTACACTCGCCGAAATGGCTCTGGCCCGCCCACTTCTCGTTCCACTATCACGTCAATCCAACGACGGCGAGGCTTACTAGCAAGACTGGAAGTTATCTATCCGCCAGGACGGATTATCAGGAGCCGATGGAAACCCCACTCATTTGACTCCCCTGCAAGCATGATGCTAATGACTTCCGGCGGCTGATTGCAGTGCATGCAAGCAGATGCGTATGCTATGCGATGAGACGAGGCCGGAATGCAAGAAGTGTGTCCGCAGAAAGGCTCAGTGTCGAGGCTACGTCAAGCAATTGAGATGCGCCACCAAATATGAGCGCTTCAAACCGACAAAGGAAGCGACTGTACCAGCACCTGCCTTAGCTACCCGAGACACGAGCTCTCAGGCTACAGGAGTTGCCGCGGTCGCTAATGCGCTTTCTGACGCTGGAATTGATGAATCAATGAAACTTGGCGACAGCCTTGCGCCCACACCTTGTCATCAGAGTAAACCATCTCCTCGGCTATCCCAACATGAGACCACGCATTGCACGACTACACTATGCAGCTACTGAATACAATGGAAGATACCGGCGACGAGAAATGTCGCCCGAGCCACCTGTTCGATGTGGCTCGATGTGATGATTGAGCAGCGACTGGAGACGCCTCATGGATGACAGGCTGACTAAAGTTGGCAATATTCACATGTCAAGATGCAGGTCAATTCTCTCGTTCTTCAATGGTTTCCATCTTCGCATTTAGAAGGCACTAAATTGTGGGCCTCAGGCCACTATCTCGGGCAGATCTCATTTCATCCTAATAAGTATGTCCTCCATCTCCTTTCTCGCTCTTTCACATTGACGATACGCACCGATGGCGCAGCTCATTGGAGTATCGGACTGCAACGTTTAGCACACGGGAAAGGATGGAGATGAGATTGATCATTCTAACGATCTTTGTGAACGTTTGACGTCGGCTTGCTGGGCAGGAGCCAGCAATCGTAAGCAGCCAGACGAAGTTTTGTGCTAGCATCGTTTTGGTCGCAGAGTCATCGAAGGTCTTCGAGCAGAGATTACGGGAGCCTGAGGCATGTCTTGGAAGTCTTTTCGGCACCCTACTCGTACTCTCGCAGCAATACCTTGAGCCGACTCGACTACCGACTTTGTCCACCCTACTCGCCTCAACATCCATCTCCACAAGGATACATTTCCTCACTCATCTAGCCGCCGATCCGACCTGTAGCCTCATGACCTTCTCCGGATACACAGACCAGCAGCCTGCTCGTAGTCTTCCCTTTCATCCAAGTTCAACCACATCAACCTGTATTCTCCATGCAATCTGAAAAGCGCCCGGCAAACTCCCCACTGTAGCCCATCGTACAGTTCAGAGTCATGAAGATATTGCACTAGCCCCGCCACAACCGACGTGGTGCATATTGAGGGCATGATTCGCACATTGTGCAGCATTTTTCGTCTCTCCTCGCCCAGCGCTCGCAAGAATATCCTGGTGTCATTCAAAAGGTTTCGTGACTCGAATGTATTTTGGCCGTAATGAATCGGTAAGACCTCCGCGCGGATTTGTTTGCACGTTCCAGAAATTCGCGGCTCCGAGAGGCGTGGACGGCAGCTGTCTGGGCGATAAATTCCATATCCGGTAGGGAGGCGGTAGGTTTTGTCGGTGTCGATGGCGAGGAGATAGATCTCGTTACGCAATTCGGGCGGGAGCTTGAGCAAGCCGCATTGCTTTCCCTGATCTGACATCGCGCCGGTGTTGTGGGTGGTTTTCAGGCGAAGTTGATGTAAGTTGCAAGGTTGTTTGTCGAAAGCAGCAATGACCTGGAAATGTGCAGGAGCCAGTCGGAGCTTCGGGTAAAATTAGGGCCGATTAAGTGTCAGTTTCATGTGACGACGCTAATGATTGAGTGCGTACACATGCAAGAAATGCTCCTGCATTAAACACCATATTCATCTCCCATGAAAGTGCTTCTAATAATAGCTCGCTCCTGTGGCAAAGTCACGTTTGGCAAAGTCACGTTTAGCAAAAACCCATCCATAATCAACCAAACATGGTCATTGAGTATGTAGATTTGATGTCCATCTCCGTTCCTCATCCAAAATACAACCATTCGGAATCTGACGGTGAGCATCAAAAGCAATTTGATAGCTTCTTGCCGGATCATAATTGCTCTGTACCAACAGTTCAGGAGGTATAGTCCTGTCCCGAATGTTAAGAGGTATCCGCGGTATCCCCTTGCCTGCGCAGAAAGGCCAATCATCACAAGCGATGTTGTTGAGCGCGGTCTGAGTCATATAGCCTTCTATCAAGGGTGCGACGGACATGGCCCGCTCTTTCAGCTGCTTGAAATGGTCTGATGTTGTTGAGAAGTCGAAGTCGACGCATGTGATACCAGTGCCGACGAAGGACGAGGCCTTCTGTGCGGCAATTCTGCGTCATTTCTTGGTTTGTTCCACTCGGATAGAGACTCGTTCAATATTTGCATGCGCCGTATCATTGAGCGCATGATCCGATTGGACCCAATCAGAAGGGGCACTGTACAAGAAAGCGCGAACCACCTGAAGGATGTCGCTTGAAATAAGCTGCTGAGGTTTGCGACCGTTTGATTCGCGGTTGTAGGCGTAGTTGACCTTCATCTTCCCGTTATGCACATGTTTCAACTGGTCTCCCCAAAGTTCTCGGGCTTTCGAGTCGCTGCCAGTAAATGCGAAAGTCTTGTTCCCGTCGCACTAATTCGCCCATCGTCCGAAGCATTCTTACACAGACTTGCCTTCTTCGATGAAGTGTACGATTTTATCTGTAGTATGGTCCAAGGCACCGTCCATTCTGACCTGGCCGACCTGCTGTAGAAACAACGAGATGTATTCGGCGGTCATCTGCGTGCCGTAAGAGAAGCCCATGATGCTGATCTTCGAAGCGGCGAGAGCAATGCGGGTAGCTGTCATATCTTTGACCACGAAGACAGTATCGGGATGCTTGACAAGGTTGCCGCTTTGAGCCAAGCAGCTGAGCACAGAATCGTGGTTTCGCTCGGAGAGCTTGTCGAATTCATCCCGAGGATTGTGCCATCTACCTAGCTTTTGCAGTATAATGCTATCGTCGTCGCAGTCCAAAGAGCTGCTGTATCCAACGTCGCGACTATGCAAGCCCATCGAGCAGCTTCTGGCCACATTTTTTCCAAGCAATTGGCGAAGGTTGGAATTCGAGCTCAACAGCGATAGCCATTAAATGGAACAGGGAAATCAGAAGGCAAAATTCGCACGAGTATTGTCACATGATGTCCTGCAAAAGGTTGCTGTGCTGTCAAACGGGTAGATCGACAAGAGCTATTCTAACCTACGTCTAGAGAGCTCTTCTGTGAGACACGAAGCTCGAAAGTGTGGCCGGCGGAAGCTACTGATCGTCCGTCACATGACAGAGTCAAAAGGAGTTTCCGCGCAAGTTGAGTGAGGACATGACATTCGGCGTATAGTCTTACTCTGAAGCTGTGGTCGATGTCGATGATTTGAAGATGACGAGATGAAGTCGATGTGTTCAGCAGGGAACTCGGACATCTGTCGGAGCCGTTCGGGCGATTGGGGAAACATCGGCACGTCTTTCCAACGTCATTCCATCTTCTCTCCGCCCACATCATCTCTCGAGACTCCACCGCGGGAAATTGTGGGTCGAATCACGGAAGGCAAATGGAAAAGCTTAGAAATCGTCCTTTTATATACTCGAAAGCTGCAGGTCCTCTTAATATCTTCTCCATCCATCCACATTGATAGAGAAAGCTCACTTGCTATCTATCTTCTCTCTTATCGCAAAATGCCTTCTGGAACAATGAAGGCCTGGCACGTTGTCGGCAGTAACAAGGACAACTTCGACACGCTCAAGTTTACCGAAGATCCAGTTCCAGAACTGGGAGATCACGATGTCCTCGTGAAGTGTGAGTTCCTCAAGTGAGAAGATTCAATGATGATGGCAAATGCTGATATCGAACATAGTCAAGGGCTCGTCTCTCAACTATCGCGACCTTATTATCCCCAAGGGCATGTACCCATTTCCTCAGCGCGACAACGTTGTTCCAGCATCCGATGGAGCAGGCACTGTGGAAGCGGTTGGCAAGTCCGTGACTCGTTTCAAGAACGGCGATAATGTCATCACGCTCTTCAACCAAGGTCACATTGCCGGCTCGGTCGACGAGATTTCTCTTGGTGGCGGCGTCGGTGGTGTTGTTGATGGTGCTCTTCGACAGTATGGAGCCTACGACGAACAAGGACTCGTCCACATGCCCTCCAACTTGAACTACCTGGAAGCTTCGACTCTGACATGCGCTGGCTTGACGGCTTGGAATGCTCTGTATGGCTTGAAGCAGCTCATGCCAGGTGACTGGGTTCTTACTCAAGGCACTGGGGGCGTGAGCATCTTCGCTGTGCAATTTGCTAAAGCTGCCGGTGCGAAGGTCGTCGCCACTACTTCTTCGAAGGAGAAGGGCGATAAGCTTAAGCAGCTCGGCGCGGACCACGTTCTGAACTACAAGGAGGACGAAAACTGGGGCGAGACGGCAAAGAAGATCACTGGCGGTCGAGGCGTGCAACACGTCGTTGAAGTCGGTGGACCGAACACCATGAAGCAGTCTTTGAAGGCCATTGCGTTCGATGGTGTCATCACGATCATTGGCTTCCTCGGCGGAGCAAAGGGCGAAGAGCAACCGACTTTCTTGGATGTCTTGACGAACATCTGCACAGTTCGCGGTATAATTGTTGGATCGCGACACCAGTTCGAGGAGATGAACCGCGCGGTCGAGGCGAATAACATCAAGCCAGTTATTGATGAGAAAGTCTGGAAACTGGAGCAGGCCAAGGATGCTTATCAGGTAAGGATTCGAAGTTTCTCCGCGTCAAGTACAGAATCAGATGCTAACTTTCGACTACAGTACATGTGGGACCAGAAGCACTTTGCTAAGGTTTGTATTGAGATTGACTAAAAACATAAAGCAAATCACAGCCCCATAATCAAAAGACTTTGCGAAAGCAGGCTCTTGGACCGCTCTCATCTGCTGTGATCCTGCGATTGGTAGAGACGCCGTCCCTTCTTCGCATTTGCTGTCTCTCATTACAATATGTGAGGCTTTCGGCCACAAGTACGACCGTCTAGACAGGTCATGGCCATGCTCGCCCTGACATGCCCCAGCGACTGTCTTGCAGCCGATCAGTCCTCCTCCACCATGTACTCCTTCCAAAGTAAGGTGCCCTCGTCCAATCGAGCACCACGAAGACGAGAAGTCTGAGCGTGCTTATCCTTGGCGTCAATCAAGCTCTTCCCCAGTCCAATGACCCCATCCAACGCAAAGAGCTCATCACCGTGGATTTTCCCAATGTGTGTGGCGTATACCAGCTCCTCTGCAATGACTCGTCTCAAAGGCATCTGAGGACGAGTGTTGCAGAATACTTCTTTCACCGTGTCTAGAGCGACGCTTTTGAAGTTGAATGCGTACAGCAGCGCGTTCATGATGGCGTTCTGGAAAGTCGGCACAAGATACTTCTCTCCCACGAGCCAGCAACGACATAGAGTGCGCGTATTTTTCGTTTCCTGCGATTCTCCCACCCACTCATACGTGATCTCGGGAAGTTTCTGGTGCTCGATCCAGTACAGCATGATCTTCCATGCTTCAAGATCATCGTTTGGAAATTCCAGAGTGACTTGAATGCCGGACTGGTTTGCGGTGTTCAATTCATTGGTGAAGTACCGAGAGGCCTTGCGAAGAGTATCCTCCGACACGAATACTGGATCCACCTCTTGACCGATGAGGATTTCGACGACTTGGCCGGTCTTGAGCTTCCTGAACGGAGTCAGCGGATTGAGAATAGCCTGCACCAGGTTCGCTCACTTGTAGTGTTGTTCTGCATCGGCACCTACGTCTGGCGCAGTGCGCTTCTCTGCGCCTTGCGCCATGCCGCTTGTGGGTAGATAATCGTGGTGAAGTAGTAGAGCTGACGAGCTTGGTGGATGTTGGATTGTTGATGGTGTGGATGGTGAGGTGTAAAGGTAAGAGATGGAGTTGACGTCGAGACCTAAGTATGGGTAGCTCGCACTCGCGGCAGCATGTGACATTGAGCAGTTATCTAGCCTTCGATACTAATCACATGAGCGCCTCAAGGGGAAAGCATGTGAAGATGGACTTCGTTTAGTATCTCGAGGTCCAATTGTGAAAGCACCCTGGCTGAACCCAACATCAATCCAAGTTCTCCCTCCAGTACTCTCATGTTTTGACCCAACTTGAGATCATTGTTTCCCTCTGATCTTCTGCCTTCGGTCCAGAGACTGGTAGCTGGCGCGGATGTCCTTCTTGGATCTCTCGTCCGTTGTAAGATGCATCTGTTGTGGTTCCAAGATTCCGGATAGTTGCACTCAGACTTCGTTCCAGTCAATGACTTTGCAGCGCTCTTGTACCATATACTCTCGCCAAAGGTCCAAGGGCAGGTCGGCACGATGATTGGGGAGGTCCTCAACATCAGTGACGCGGCTGTATACCTTCAGCACAGACATTGAACCACCCACAGCGCTTTCCAGAGCCTGAAGAGCCTCATGTTCGAGGAATCCTATAGATAGCTCAAAAGTCACCTCCTCGGCAGCCACCCGCCGCAGCTTTGAATCTGGTGCAGTGTTTTCAAAGACCTCCTTCGCCGTGTTGATATCCAACTCATGTGATTCAAGGGCACGGATAATCTCAAGCATGATCTTGTCTTGCAACGGGGCCATGAGGTACTTGTCAGCTGCGATCCAAGCACGACTCAGGGGAAGAATAGGTCGGGAGTCATCTAATCCGTCGGAATCCAATTCCTCGAACTCAATCCCCTGGCCGGTGACGATCCAGAGTAGTAGAATCTTCCAAGTCTGCTTCGTCTCCGGAAATTTCAGAGTGTCGCGCTGGCCGTTACCCAGATGGGCATGATCGAGTGCACCGCAGAAATATTGAGAGGCGCGGCGTAGTGTGGACTCGGGTACCAGAACGGGTGTGTTCTCCTCTTCAATGGAGATCTTGATCATGCGATCGCACTCGAGCTTCCTGTGGTAGCAATCAGCAAAGCCGTCATCCAAGTCCGCGCGTGTACTCACTCGAACAGCTGATCAGCCTGAGTTGGTACGGTTGCAGCAGTTTGCATCGTGCCTGCGGATGCCGCGATGCCCGCGCGATTCGATGTCACGATATATCTTGGCGAAGCTTGGGGTTCAACGAGCACTCTCGGCGTGCTATGCGAGCGTAGACAATCTCTCAAAGGATGTTTTGTTGTTGAGAGCGATTGTTCGACGTCGCGGTGTGTAGGTATCTGGTGGAAAGAGATCTAACCATCTCTCGCGGAAATAGATGCTTCTAGGGCGACCCGAGATGAAATCGCATGTGACAATCACTTTTTGTGCGGGCCGCAATGAAGCTCAAATGTGAATTTCTTGCAGGCCCCGATTCCATACCAGAAACGACAGTATAGCGCATATTCCATCACTTCGAGCTTCTGCGATGAATTGAGACATTCCTGGCTCGCAGAACGTGCCTCCAGCTGCAGCAAGCGGGTTGGCTGCGTGTGCGACTGGGCTCAAGTCCATCTTCCGACGCAGCGGTAGCGACCGATCCCAATATTCTCGAACGCGTCTCTTCACGAGCAATAAGCAGAGAGTAATCCTTTGATACTGCTGAGTGATACAGAGCTCGAGCCGACGAAGATGCCCATCAAGGTGCCCTCGAGTAACTACTGTGAGGCCGAGCTTATTTCAACTTCACTCTTCCTTTCGCCATATCCTCTCTCTTCTCTGTCTCCTCTCTCTTGCATCAAATCGATTTTGTATGTTTCGTTGTGCTTCCTAAAGGACTCGCCCTGGCATGGTATGCGGTCAGCTTACTTCCCAACCCTCTCTCCTGCTGAAAACGGCATTGTTGGGCGAACTGGCTTCTCGGGTCGAACAGCTGCGTCCGCAAGACTCCGAATCCAGGACGAATCTTTTATTTTACAAGTGTTTATTGCTTCCTATGAATGCGATCAGCTCAAATATGCCGAAGCAGAATTGTACGGCATCTCTGCGGATAATCCGGCTATTGCGGAGCTGTGAACGATCGCGTAGGCGAGCATACCATCACTTCGTCGAAATTCCTCATCTCCCAGACCAAACCTATCTCAGGATCTTGTTATCGCAGTATCATTGTCAGAATCGGCGTGCGTTGCCAATTACAACCCTTCTTCAAATCTACCTCCCAGGACATCGGAACTTGATCCGGCAAGCCAATGCGAAGCGGAGTATCAGGACGTCTGCAAAGCCCCCTCCGAATCCATGCATGAACCGCACGAGAGGAGCTTTGAGACCTTGCAGTCAGCAAATGGCGATGCCGTTCCATTTCCGGAATGAGAAGGACGTACTCGAACCCCGCTTGAAGCTCATGGATTGACCCTGGTAGGAAGGACCAATATAAGTTCCGTGAAGAGCTCACTGCCTCCTTTCCTCGACTTACTTCGAGTCTGTCAGAGCAAGGCCCATCAATTGCGCGAGAAAAGTAGACCAGCGAAAATGATCGGCCTCCACCCACTCATCGACAACGGCCTTGAGAAAGGCGGCCCGAACTTTTCCGGCGGAACTCTCGAATGCCACTGCCTCAGCAACCGCGTCAAAGTCGAGATCAAAGGCAATGTTGCTCACAACCATGCCTGTGGCTGCTCTAAGTGCTGGAAGCCATCCGGTGCGCTCTTCTCCGTCGTCGGCGTCGTACCCGTCTCCAACCTCTCTGTGACCGCCAATAGACACAAGCTCACCCTCATCGACTGCAATGCTGCAATCCAGCGTAACGCATGCAAAGACTGCGGTGTGCATATGTTCGGACGCATTGAGAAGGATCATCCATTCAAGGGATTGGATTTCATCCATGTGGAGCTGAGCACGGATGAAGGTTGGCAGGAGCCACAATTCGCTGCATTCGTGAGCAGCATCATTGAGCAGGGCTTTGATGCGAACAAGATGGGAGAAGTTCGAGGAAAGCTGAAGGAGGTTGGATTGGAGCCATACGATTGCTTGAATCCGCCTTTGATGGATTTGATTGCGGCATATACGGCCAAATCAAAGTGAGTGTCGAATTGCAAGATGGTAGAAAGCTCTCCGACTGACTTGGTAATTGACCTAGGCTTTAACTCCAAACGGTAAGAACGAATATCGATGCAACAAACGGCGTCTATACCTACTAGCATGCCATGTCAATGATGTTCGGCTTTCAATGCAAAGCATTCTCTTCGATGACGAACTCATTATGATGATATTGGACGAGTGAGATTTTCTCCTCGAATAAAGGCAAGGTGATGAGGTTGTGTGAGACGGACAGCGAAGACAATGGCATTCAAAGTTCGCACCTGAATGTTTACGCTACGGCGCACTATTTTAGCTAGCGCGTCATATGTCTCGGAAGTCAAATCCGACTTCATCCCTTACTTGCGCCCATATCCCACATCTTCTCCTCCTATACCATCGTCTTCATCGCTTCTTCCCTCAAGCTCATCGCAACACCCATCCTCACATGACTTTATCTCCACCGGCGCCTCCCACGCTGTTGAACGCAGCCTCTTCTTCGAAGCTGTCGACATATGAGATCTCGTTGAGGAACTCCGCATCGAAAAGGTCGTGAAATGCTGGGACTTCAGAGTAGTTCTGGTAACTGAAACGCTGCTGAGAGACGACACCGGTGTCGTTGGCATTCGGTCCATAGACGAAATTGTGGTGTTGACCTTGGCCCACAGCCGCCGGAAAATTATACGAAATGGGAAATTTCATCGCCTGGCGCTCATCCGCATGATAGGAATGACCATCGCCCTGGAGTCGATCGATGGCAGGTGACTGCTCCTGGCCGTAGCTGGGTTGATACTGAACTCCTGCGCTCTCGGCTTGGGCAGCATGCTGCAACTGATGGGCATTGCCTTGCGTTGCGATCATGGCGTTGAGATTTCCGGCCGCATATGGCTGCGTGTACTGATCTCCATAGTTCGTGTAGACAGG
The DNA here is from genome assembly GCA_963674455.1 of Lecanosticta acicola. Taxonomy (NCBI): domain Eukaryota; kingdom Fungi; phylum Ascomycota; class Dothideomycetes; order Mycosphaerellales; family Mycosphaerellaceae; genus Lecanosticta; species Lecanosticta acicola. The sequence continues at coordinate 214,218 of CAVMBE010000020.1, read as the reverse complement.
CGAGGGGTCTAGAGTGCTTTGAGGGACTTCTTGGATCGTACATATGCTACTGTGCACTTCATGCATCTTAGCAGACTGCGGTAGTGCATGTCCAAATGCTGGAGCCGGTGGCGGGGCTGGCCGGCTCCGCAGCTCACCCTGCTTCGACACTTGCGTGGCTTGACGAGGTTCCCTGGCTTTTCGTGAACGAGGCCGCTTCGTAAGAGCTGCGTTCAAAGGCGAGGTCTCGTCCTTCTCGAACGCCTGATTTGAAGATCTCTTCGCGCCACCAGACCAGGATGGGCTTTGAGCAGTAGTCTTGGAGGTCGGATCGCCAATTGTCGGGAGGATGCTTCTGCTTTGGACGCCGCTGGACTGAGTCCCCATCTTTGCAAGTGGCGTAGATGGTGGTGGCATTGGGAGCGCTGGTGAGGTATTCGACATAGCTTGTGCTGTCTGCTGACGTTGCTTCCCGCCCTTCTTACCTCCCTGCGCTTGAACTTTTGGCTGCTCAGAAGACTCCATATTGTCGATCGCGAACTTGAAACGCTTCTTTTTCATGGCGTTAGTCTTAGCGTTGTCGAGTCTACGCTTCAAAGATGCTTGCGGAGCGTGGATGATGTCCTCGCAAGCAGTACCACCGTCAAGAAGAGCTACGGCGATGAGCTTGTTCTCACGCGCAATGGAGACGATCTTGTCAGCGCGCTCAGAGCATGTCAGGGTTGTTTCAGGCTTGATCTTGCCCAGCTTCTGCTGCAGCAACATTAAGCGTTCCGGTATCCCGCCCTTCTCGTGGAGATCAATCACCTTCTCCATGATCAGAATTATCTGCGCCTTCGCCCATTCACACTCCTGGACGGTGCAGAATCGGTTCTGAACATCGATTAGAGCATTGGCTTGCTGGGCCTCGTAGAACCCTTTCTGATTTTCGTTGAAGTCAGCGGGAGCTGGGGCGTATGGGTGATGAATGGCTTCAAACAAGTCCTTGGCGTAGCTGTGGTTGCCGCATCTGACTTGCGCCGAGTCGTCAGGTCTTCCATCCAGGTCGAGTCCGCGATTCCCATCTAGGCATGCCCGGGCCTGAGCTATGGTGGAGGTGGAGTCGCCATAGACGTACTTCTCTGCCTCTGGGGTCCTCGAGAGAAGACCTCGAGAGAAGAACGTGGCTATGCTGCCCTTTGCGACCCTTGGGCTTTGGTGCAGATGAAGGTGGAGTTGCAGCGACGTCTGATAGCGGTGTCCTCGCTGCCTCGAGAGCTGATTTGTTCTCGTGCTCTAAGGCACCAGTTTGCAGAGACGTATATTTACTCTGCTGATCGAGACCAGCCGTTGCAATCTTCTGCGGGCTTGAGACGTCTCGAGAGCTGGCATCGAGTTTCGGAACCTCTTCCTCGGTCGAGTCTTGGAGGTCTTCGGAGTCATGGGGACGAGCAATGCTGGATACGTCTACGTGACTCCCGTCACCATCCTCCTGAGTAGCGTACTCCTTGGACGTATAGCGGTCGTCGAATAGCTCATCTCCGCTCTCAGACGCACCGTCTATTCCGTTGTTGAAAGGATCGTAGAGCGTCCAGTCACCGCCTATGACGCTTTCCATGTTGTCGACATCGAAGACCTCCTGGTTGTCGGGGTAGACCGCGAATGATAAGGCCATTTTCGTGATCACCGTCTCAATAGCTGGGAGAGCGCGTAGGTCGACTTTATGGACGGTTCGGATTGCAGGCCGTGTGTGAGATGTTCTAAGATGTTGATGATCAGACCACTAGATGTCGTGCGCTTGCTGAAGATATTGATGATCTGTGAGGTGGACGATCTAGACTGAGAAGAAATGTCGTTGGTCGACTTCGGTTGTGCTTGTTGGCCCGATGCTGACTTCTGCTGGAGATGATGTGGTAGGAAGGGAGGGTATCGCGAAGGCTATATTGTACTGAGAAGTGGTATTGGTATACGAGGAAAGGGTGAAGAGTCCGCTCAAAATGCACTGGAGGCACAATAGGCATTGTCAGATGCAAGGACAATAGGCCCACTTTTTTGATGTAAGTGAATGGGTATAGCAGCTCGAGCTTTCGAGCTGTGCAATTGGCTTGCGCGCGAGAAGCTCCCGCAAGCTATGTTTTTGTAGAGACCAGCGTGGGTATCTGGCCCCATGCCGGGCGAAGAGAGGCACGAATCTTAAGGTAATCCCTTCGGGTGAGCTGCCATGCTTGTTAGACACCAAAACTTGTCGAAAACAGTTGTAAATGCGATTTCCTCTGCTAGGAATGAAGCATGCTCGAAGTGCGCGCTTGATTCCCTTAGAAATAGGAAAAGACGACGGAGAAGTTTGCCGTCAGAAGCATTTGCTTCTCCTTTGGCTCACAACTTTCTCAATGACCGTGATCAATCTTGCTAAACGAAAGGCTCTAGCAAGAATCAACGAGATCTTTCCGTGCAATAAAGATACAGAAAGCAGAAACTGTACGCTAAAGGCGTCGAGCACAATGTTCTTGTTGTCGTTGCTATGCGTGGCTGCACTATGCTTTATTCCCTGTCACTGAGCTGAAAGTAGATGATGTGCCTCTATTCATGGCGCCCTATGCGTGCATGTTTGTTTGTGTGTTCGAATTTGCTTTGCATTACCTTGCTTTGGTAGCCCACGAGGGGGTCATCTTGGTTTGGTGATTAGAAGTAGGTGCCCGAAGACTTACCAGTTGCAGGCCGACATCAGCACGGACAAAGAGCACACAAGGAGGAAGAAAGGAATGCAATCAAGAAACGATGTGAAAGTTTTCTCAAATAAAAACCCGTTTCGATATCAGCATTGGATAGGTGCCCTTGCTATCTCTTGTTCATCGACACCATACTGAATGTCACCTCTGATCTTCTGAATGTCCGACCCCGGTCTTTCCACCTCTATACGACAGACTCAAGTCATTTCCATCGCGGCGTGTAGCAGTTCCCTTGTATAACGCGCCAGTCATTTCGTTCATCCTTCAGGAGATCGAAAGACAACGGCCATATGATATATCTTGGAACACACCGTCGCCATTGCTCTGTTGTAAAGTTCATATAGGTCCGTTCATCCTCAAGGAGCTCTTGGACCGTAGAGTGCTCTATATTTCCATGACAAAGCCTATACAGCGCCTCACTTTGGTTCCATAGCTCTGCTCGTCCTTTGAGAGCAATGCTACGGATCCAGACATGGGTGCTGATGAGCTGTCGGAAGATTTTCGTTGTTGTTGTTGCAGGTACTCTGTCACATGTACAATGCCACAGCCCAACATGTCATTGTGGGCTGCTTCCAGTCATGGCGAAGGAGAAACCATGCACGCTGGTTGTTGATGTTGTAGTGGATTCAACACAAGCTCTGTAGTGCTGCGAAGTTTTGCGCTGTGGCGGCATGTCATTACGCTCAGAGATGGTAGCCTCCCCGCAGCTGCACGCTGCAAGTCTCTCTGGCCGGTTGCATTACAACTCCTCCTCATCGTCGTGGAAAGCTCGGCTGTTGGGCCTCTGATTCTGGTCAGGGATACTCCATTGCTCTTCATGTGTAAGGGTGGGCCTATCAGTCAGGTCTGCGGTAGGATACTGTGTGCCCGGATTTGGACCATTCACATGCGATGCCTGAAAGTAGTTCAAGGGCGAGTTGGGCTGTTGTGATGGCTCACGCGACAGTCCTGGCAATGGTGGCCGAATCGTTGGTTGTCCAGTTGATCCACCTGGAAAGGCTGGATGATTCGGACCTGAGCGAAAGGATGCACCTGGAGACAGGCCTCCATAACCAGCGGCATAGTTTGACAGCTGGCTCGTGTATCTGTGCCCCATCGTTGAGCCTTTCCGAGGACCTGACTGCGTCGAAGAGCTTGGAACAGCGGAGCAGACATTGCTGCCGGTGTCGTTGGGCATGTGGTTGCGGTACGCCGGGCTCGAGTATGTTGCGGACATAGTGTTGTCACCGTAAACTCCGTCAACGTTTGTGGCTCGAGTGTCTGTTTGTATCGTTCTCTGCGCACGCATGAGTCGACCGTGCGCGGCAGCACGCTCCCGCTGTACACGATCCGCCATCGTCACGCCAGCTTCAGCTTCACCATCAGTAGTGGCGATCTCCTCTCTCTTGGTGCCTTGCTGGGGATTTGCAATCATCGTGCATTGTGGTGCCGTAGAGTTTGGCACTGGGTAAGAAGAGGATGCAGCCGGATTTGACGCCCCTTTCCTCAGAACATCGGCTGAGGCCTGCACGCCCATCGTTGAGGACACTTCTTGATCGACATTGACGTCGCCTTCCGCTGCAATCCTACTACTCTTACGTCGCTTCGGCTTTGGCTCATCTGCTTCTTCAGCAGCCCGCTTCTTTGACTTGGTGCGAGTCTTCTTAGGTGGCTCGTCAGCATCTTCATTGCCGTTGCCGATTGCTTCAGCAGCTGTGCCTGCTGCTCGAGCCAGCTCCTCCGCCTCGCGCTCCTCCTTCTTATTAATCTCGCGTCCATCGTTGACGTAGATGTTGGCCATTTCTCGCTGTAGACAGTCCTCTGGGTTCCGCGAGACATGAAGGTAGTCGCCCTGAGCAAGCCGCTTGGCAATAGACTTATTACCTCTCACGACGGCCTCCACTTGCAGAAATCGCGCGCCACATGTCAACTCCATGTTCGAGTAGTATCCAGAGGTTGACTTCGCGTACTTCGTCCTGTCGACGTGTGATTCCGGTACTCCCTCGCTGTGCACCTTGTAGATTGCTTCAGCGGCCTTCACACAGTGGTACTGCATCTGCTTTAACCCTCCCGGAGCCTTCTTCATTCGCTTCATGGCAGCGAGTGAGTTCCTCTGATTCTGCTTGAAGTACTCCTTGATTTTCTCGTTCTATTCCTCCTTTGGGGGGCCATGAGCGGTTTCCAGCATTTGAAACAAATCTCGCGCCTTTCCCAAGATTTGGCACTCTCCAAAAGTTTCATAGTCGTCACCGTCAATGTCGGGCTTCCCTTTAGGCTCTCGGTTAAGTTGAAACCAGTATTCAGCTTCTTTGATTGTGCTAAAGAACTCAGAATCGGCAGCAGAGGAAGCGTCCGGGGCTTCGTTGGTATCGGCAGATGCAGTAGCTTGTGGAGCTGTTGCTAGTGATGCCGCATCAGGGGGATCTGTGGCAGCCGTAGTCGATGAAAGCGCCTTAGCGGAAGTTGCTGTCGAATGAGCTTTGCGCTTTCTCTCTTTGTTAGGCCGATTGAGGCTCTTTGTTGACTGGACAATTTCAGAGACTGTCGGCTTCACCGTTGTGGGCTCGCCTGCAGCTAGAGAGTCGCGCGGCATGTTGAACTCGCCGGGCGCCATAGCTGTAGTAGCAACCGTTCCATCTTCATCGAAGGTCTGGAATACAGCACGAGAGTCCTGCTCGAGCTTTCTCTTCACAGAACCCTCTGGATTGTTGGACGACACGAATGGCTCCTTGGTTGGAGGATCGACGGATCGCGAGAGATCTTGATGAGATAGCTTGGACATGGTCTCGCGCTCCACGTCATTCATTCGATGATTGATGCGTGGCGGTGTGGACCCATTGTCGGGAGGCATAGCTCCGATGCCGCTCGCAGTATGCTCAGCGGCGGCTTTTCCAGGCATCAAAGCCACCTTAGGCGTAACAGGCGCGGCGTAGCTTACATTTGACTCGAGTGGAAGATCATAATAAGGCTCAAAATCTCCCCCAAGGTTCGAGTCGCCGGCAGTGCTGTAGTAGGGAGGCGTTCCATAGCGACCTGGATTGTACGGGGCACCTTGAGGCATAGAAGCTTCCAAGTAGAGTTCATTGCCGTCTGGGACGTTCTCAATTGCGATACCACCAGTGCTCAGCATATTGTTCTCCCCGTGGGCCTCCACACCGCCGCGAGCTTCTTCGAAGGCGAAGTTTTGTTGCGCTCTCCATGCAGAAACCTCTTGCCCCATTGTAGACATTACGTGCGCCAATTCGTCATTAGTGAGGTCGTCAATGTCCGGCTCGGCAGGCTCGAAGTCAGCTTCAGGGATACTTTCGTCAAGCATGGCAGCAAGACAGTCGAACTCGTTAGGGTGCTCGAGTTGACAGAAGCCGCAGACGCGAACGACACCGTCGGCGAGCGACTCGAATCCGTACTGATTTTGTCCGGTAGACATTGTGAGGTCGTGGAAGAAGAAGGAGAGGTTGATATTCTTCGGATTTTGTGACGGAAAATTGGAGTCTTAGAAGTTCGCGAAGTCTAGGGTGTAGTTGCATGGCTATCGCAGGGATCGTGAGGTGATGAAGCGTGCGCGCGGGTTTGAAAGGGGACTGGGGTGGTAACAATCGCATAAGTTGTTGTTGTTCCGTAGCGTGGTGGTTTGTATCAAAGTTGGTGAGATGTGAAGCGCTCGAGAAGCGCGTTCTCGTTCGCGCTCCTTCCCGATTAGGAGAAGCGTCATCAGCGTGCCATTCACGTGGATCAAGTGAATGTTCAGCGCTTCGTGACGTACCCTTACCCATCAATATTTGACAGGAGCCATTTAGATTCCCCGTCGTCAAGTCGCCTAGCCAACGCTCGAAATCACAGGCAATGCCTCCACGAAACGCTAGCGTACAAATCTGAATATTATTATATATTAAGGAAGAGATTGCCTGTAGATTCTACAATGAAAATATGGACTATTACAGGTTGTAGAGGCCGGGAATTCAATAGATTAATGAAGCGCTCGCAGAGTCTTATCACAAAGAAGGGTCGTGTCCAATTGCCTATAACCCCTTAGTCGAGTTATGAGACCTTAGTGGTCGTGTTGTGTTCTCTACAAACGTATCGAATGATTGTTGGACGGGATGCGGCTTTGTTGTCTCATTATCGCACTTGTCTCATGAAGCGTTCAAAGAGGCGTAAGGGCTTTGCTCTTACTTTAAATCTCACATTTTGCATTAAGCGAACAGACAGCGTAAGACATTCATCGATCGTATAAGTGGCATTCCCATGGCAGCATTGCTGAGCGCCGTTGACTCTACCTTGTCGGAGCGCCGACAGCTTTCAAGCTCTGCCGCTCACTTATCGGATCTTACGAAGTGCCGTTGCGCTGCTCCAGCCTTGACGCCTCTATAGAAGTCATGGTATTACAGCAAGCTCGTGTTTGCGAGACAATGCTTTGTTGTTGTCGACTATGAACTTGGACTTAGCGGTCTTTCACTGATGCCAGTGAATTCTCGCAATACCCCAAGTCACTCAAAGCCTTAATTAGCGACTTCTCCCCGTACAAATCCAGGAAAAAGCTTCTATACTCGTTGCTGGTAAAGCGATATCCAAGGACTCCAATTATTCAGAAACGCGGCCCAAGGCTTCTCCAAGACCTCTCGACACCATTTCTCTTCAGACCGACCCGACTCGACACCTCCAGATAATATATTCCACCCTCGAAAACACTGTCAGCCGTCACAGTCATGTCGGTTCCTTCTTCATCCGACGTCAAGACCTTCCGCACGCGTCAACCGCCTTCGCGCAACTTCGTCTGGAGACATGTGGTAGACGATGCGGTTCGACAAGAGCTCGATCAACAGGGCTACGAACCAGCGATCCATCATGACCTGACGCTCTTGGGCATAGAACCCGGCACGAATATCGCGGTTTGGAGTGGCAACCTGGTATCAGCTCAGTCGCCAACGGCAGAGTCGCCCGTAGCTACGTCAAAGAGTCGCCAGCCGGACGTCTCAGATACGGTGCAGGAAACGAACACCCAGAACGTCAGACACGAAGACAATTCCGAGCCAGGAGAGCATATAAATACCCGGAACATCGACCAGGCAGAAGCTGCCGAGCAAGAACAGCAAATCCACGCCGAGCGCAACGACCATATAGCCACCCCAGTTCCACAGGCAATAACGGAGATGCAGGCCCTTCAAGAAGCGACCATAGCCCTTGGCGGAGAAGTAGGCTTCTTCGATGGCAACGACTTCCACGAGTACACCCTAGACACGCTGCGCGGCATGTATCCCTTTCTACGCAGCGCTCGCATGGAGTTCGCAGCCGCTTTCGGCGTGGAAGACCCCACACTTGGCCCCAACGACGCTGCTGATGAAGGAGGAGAGTAGGCGAGCGCGATGACAGGTGAGGATCATTCCGAGTCCTAGTAAGGTGGTCGGGGCCAAGGCCAGTCTGGAGCCTGATCGCTATGGCGAAAGACTGTATCTTTGCTTGTGTAGAGGTCTGCCTGCGCGTCCTTTAACATAGCAAGATCCAGCAAGGGTCTTCTTGTGTATACGGCTACGCATTGAGGAGGGCGAGAGATAGCGTTGGAGCATGTCCCAAGCTCGAAAGGCCCGCATGGGCAGTCGGTCAGCTTTTCTTCTGGTGGACCATGATGGCCGCCTCCGGGCATTTGTATGAAGGCCTGAGGTTGTCGTGGTTTGCCATTCGACGCAACCCTCACCGCCAGCGCTTTTGGGTCTTCGATGATGGCAGTAGTTGCTGCGGACATAGTACTGCGCTGTACAATTAGCAGCATTACACAACATGGAACGTGACTTAACTCCCAACGACCTTGGTCTGAATGGCGCCCATAGATTTCACAAGGCCAGCCATAGCAGCTGGCTTGCTGCTTCTACAAACAGCTCAATGCCTATTGCCCTCCGTGCAAAGTGTTCCTTCCTCATTTACCGTCAATCGGTGACTCTCACGCGTTATGGTCCATTGACCAGGGATGTTGCAGCCGCCATATATCCTGGAAGAGCTCGGGAACTCTATCATATCTTGACACCACCTTTCGTAACGCAGCAAGACGAGGAAGATCCACAACTTCAAGTACACGAACCGCACAGGTCCTGGTAATAGCATCTTGTATAGCACTGTAGATCGTCTTCCGTCTGGTTCTCGTGCTCCCTTGGCTCTATCATCAGCTCGTGACTCCAGATTCTCGGCACTATCTCCACGGACTCGAAATCTCAAGGCCTCATAAGTTGATCACATGAATGATCAGGGGATGTAGGGCATGTGGGTAGGTATTTGAGGGTATCAAGCGAGGATCGCAAGCTTGCGAGCGGTCTGTACGGAGATAGCACCATGTCACGTCTCAAGTTGATGCTGGCTCCGTCTTGTAGACCGGCGCCGGTACCAGTATGTCCACCCTCGGCATGGCCGACCTCGGAATAGCCAACGGTACCGACATGATTCGCAACGCAGGCATGATTGTCTCGCTAGATCCCGATATTCCACTAATAGCTGATGTCGGTATGTCGATCCACCTGGTAGTAGCAATGCTGTAGCTCGATGAGACTGATTCTCCACAGACACGGGCTATGACGGCACCCTCGATGTAGCCATCACAGTCCACCAATACGCCCGCGCAGGCGTCGCAGGCCTACACAACGAAGACCAAGGGGTTGTCAAACGCTGCGGCCATCTCGCTGGCAAAACAACCATCTCCCACGAAGAATACGCCAAACCGTAGCGATATTGAAAATAGCAGCCGAGATAGGCGCCGATGCGCTGTTCTTCGAGACTCTGAGTTGTGTTGAGGGAGGAAGAAAGCGTTTTGTTGTTGCCGAAGAATGTGCCGGTCTCAGTTGATATTACCGCTGAAGGGAAGACGCCTGTAATCAGCTTCCAGGAGGCGCAGGAGCTTGGCTTCAGCATCGTGATTGGGCCTTTTGTTGGATTGGAAGAGACAATTCCTGCTTTGCGGTAAGTATATCGATGAGGTCTTGGCATTCCACCAGCTAATAAAGATCTAGAAATGCTTACCGAACGTTAATGAAGACGACGAGCAAGCCGCCCGTGGTCAAGCCTCCGATGGGTTCAAGTGGGCTGTTCAATATCTGCGGCTTGCAAGACTTGATGGCGTTCGACGCTGCAGTTGGTGGTCAATCTTTCATGAATGGTATATAGTAAAACGTAGCATGCTTCAAGCCCAAAGTTTTGCTGTTCTGGTGGACTCTTTTGTTTGCTCTCTTGACTTTCCAAAGCGATGTTGTTAGTATGCTGCGCTATGCGAACCACTCATTCTACACTGTCTCTTCGTGCTCGGCAACTTCTTCATACTTGGCCCCCTTTCCCGATCTCGAATCCTCCACGCTCAGCTCTTCTTCGTGCACTCGTATGTGCTTAGCACCTGGCCACCTTTGGGCTTCCTCGATGAAGACGTCGTCGATCTCTTCCAGAGTCTTGCCAGCAGTCTCTGGACACCAGAAGTAGACGACTGCACACCGGGTCAGTTTCCATGAGTGACAACGCACTAGTAAACTTACATATCACGGCAACGACACACGAAGTCAATTGCCAGAACCAGATTGGCCACCCAACAGACTGCACTGCAATCCCTCCTCCGAAGACGGTAGCGAAAGTCATGGACCATTCGCCTACAATACCTGCTGCTCCACCGAGATGTCTGTAGCGTAGCGGTGCGATCTCAGGTCCATATAGCCAAGGGCATCCCATCCAGCCTAATCCTGTCAGAAATTGGAATATGATGACGAACACCACCGCGGTCCACTAAGTGGCCAGAGTGGGACTTGGCAGGCCCTGCACCGCAATGAAGATCGCCATGGAGATGGTACCTGAACGGGTTCAGTTTTCGATAAATGAGGTATTTCCAATGCAACTTACATCCGATTGCTGTCCAGAACATGATTGTTCTCCTTCCCCAACGCTCGATTGTGAACACAGTGAAAATGGTACCAATCGCAAAAACGGTGTTTGTGACGGCAGCGATGGTTTGCTGCATGAAGGTATCGAGGCCGACATTCGCGAGGATGATCGTCGAGTAGTAAACCAAAATGTTAATGCCTGCACGCTCTGTCAGCCACGCACCCGCCAAGATCTGGGAATGCTTCATTGTACGTACCCATATTCTGCTGAAGCGACAGGATCAAGAAGCTTGTGCGCACTCGTCTCGCTGATTGTAATTTTGATCGGTCCCAGAAGAAGTCCAGAACCTTGATCCGCCCTTCCTGGTCCTCCAGTTTGATGGTCTCCAAGATCTCTGCCCGGGTTTTTTGGACTTGTTCGTCTTCAATGGGAAGTGCGTAGAGTTGGCTCAAGACTCTATCTCCATCCTCGATTCTTCCTTTGGAATAGTACCACCTCGGCGTATCTGGTAGCACCAACATGCCTACAAAACTGAGCAGCGTGAACAAACTCTGGAGCGAGATAGGGAATCGCCAACTCGCCTGGCTGTCCAGCTGCGTCATGCCCAGGTCTACCCAGTATGCCAGCGCAACGCCCCAGATCAAATATACGCATTGAATGGCAACTTGCGGACCGCGTTGAGAAGTTTTTATGGTCGTCTCGGACATGTAAGTCGGAACTGTGGCTGAGATAAGGCCAATGCCAAATCCACAAATGACGCGAGCCGTGATGATTTGAGCGACGGAGAAAGATGAGGCTTGAATAGCGCCACCGATGACAACCAGGACATCGCCAATGAGAATGCTCATACGTCGACCAAAGTGGTAGCCGACGCCCGAGATGACGAGAAAGATAGCCATGACCAGGCATCCAAGCCTAAAGGATATCGTCAGATCAATAACCGGACGCTGGGGAATCTCATCTCACGTGTAGGATGAGGCAATGAGTGGGATGATAAGGTTGCCTTGTTCGTTGCCCGTGATCTGCACTGCAGTCAGACTTTTGAACTTGGCCTGAGCATTGACCATGTCTAGAGCATACATTTAATCCAGAGAGGAATGGCTGCGTTGTTTGCACGCCACCAAGAACACCAGCGTCGTATCCGAAGATCAGGAAGGCCTGTGATTCTTCAGCGATGAACAATATATGTTGACGTCCAACACACCATCGCGCAGCTAAACGACATAAGCTGATAGAAGGCCCTCCCTTGGAGGTTCAACATTGTGCGAGGTAGCATGGTGGATGTCACAGGTGAAGTTGGCTCGCACTGCTAGGCATCCGTCTATGCGCAGCGTAAGATAAGCCTCCAGTTGTCGAAAGTGAAGTGTGAGATCTAAGGGATGAAGTGTGTCTTCTGAATTTCTGATGTGAGACTCCAACAGCGCCTCGCCTCGTGACGCCTGCAGGCTCCTTCCATGTCGATCAATGCTTCATTGGTAACGGACTCGCGTCGAAGGCACATGTTTCAAATCTCTGGAATTGCTCCTTCTTTTAAATTCATCCAAAGTGTCCATTGGAGCCAGTAACTCTAAGATAGAATGTCGAGAGTTGGGCACCTGGATTGCCCACGAACATCGGTTGCAAGAGGCCATCCAGAATTGCTAAGAGTGTGTCTGGCGAGAATGTTTCGAGAAAGTCGTCTCCTGGAGAGGCAGGTGTGGCGAAGGATAAGGTTATAGACGCGCCGAAATGCGGAGGCTCCATGCGGAGACGAGGAAGTGGAGACGGAGTTGCCTCCGGCCAATTGCATGATCAAAACACCTCGTGGCAAGTGATGGAACCCACATGGCATCGTTTGGCGGACATGCATGATCGAAAATTCGAAAGCATGGCTTCGCCAGTCCTGCTTTGACACGCTGGACTTGCTGTCCTTAGGGACATGTTAGTTCTCATCAGGATGTCCTATGGGCTTTGCGTCGGCCGGCTTTCACGGTGCGTCTCCTCTGGACTGAAACCGGCACTCGTTGATTCTCGATGAAAGCTGCATCGTCTTTAGACTCTTCGTGTGACTCTGGAGCCGAGACGTATATGACTTTGACGGCTTCCTGTTCTGGATTCGGCCTGCTAGTGACAGGATGCAACACGCGTCGGATACCGAGGGACCTGACAGATCGGTCGAGTAGGAAGGCGCCTACACAGGAAAAGGCGATTGAACAATCCGTTCCGTACAACAGGACGCGGAGAAGTGTTTGGACGAAATTGAAACGAGAAGAGACGCGTTCGAATGGAAAGAGGTCAAAACAAACCCTTGCACTGCCGAAGAAAAGCCGAGCTATGACTACTTGGATCTTCTCGCGGTCTTGGAGAACTCAATTATCCCGTTCGACATGCGCATGACTGGAACTGGTTGCGAGATCAAGGCATCTTACGGGATACGAGATACTAATATTACAACAAAACCGATCCCAACGAGCGTCTCCTTGACTTTGCTCCAACTGCAAAATACCTTTTTCAGCAAGAGCCCTCCAACATCTCCATTTCCGCCCTATTGTCTTGATTTCCGGAGAACGCGCGCCAATCTCCGGCCGTTCGATACTGGCTCTATCAGAGAGCAGCACACATGGCGAAGCTCTGCAGCCACGCAAATGTGCTTCCCGCCGGGACCGCTGCTGCGTAGACTGTTGACTGCCAGAGCGGGGCGAAAGTGCCTTCTGGGATCAGTAAACGCTCATCATATAATTGAAAAGAGCAACTCACCCGCCACTGGGCCCGCGGCGCCGAAGCCGAGTACAGAGCATACTCCCTGGAGAGCTGGCTGGACAATGAAGGCGAAGGGCATGATTGCAAGGGATTTGGTGGATTTGAAAATGCTTTGGTGGGTTTGTATGCTTCTGTGAGGAGAGCTCGTCTTCTTCGTAGGTGCTGTGGCTTTGAGGTGGTGTTTGAGGAAGTCGTCGATGAAGTGCTAATGGGGGTTTCGTTGAAGAACCAGCAGCAAATGGTAGGTATATGTACCTTTTCATGCCTAGCTGGATCGATGGAAGCCGCCAGAATACTCAAAGGTCATGACGTGAAGTTGGAGTATGCTGACGCAAGAACGCCAGGGGCTATTTCATGGAGCAGCAGCATAAGGGCATCTTGATCAGAAGCTCAGCTCGATCAGAGGAGAGAAGTCAAGATAGTCTTTGACAATATTCCAGGCTGACTGCTTGAGACAGAACGTCTATCGCTATAGCTCAGCTGGACGACTCGGAACATGCCTTCTCTTCGTACGCGAAAAAGCCGTACGGCAAATTGGCTTCCATCTTCAGCGCCAGATTCCGAATGCCCAGACGATCGCCGCAACGATACTGGCGATAGACGCAGCAAGCAAAGCTACCACCGGAGCAAGCAAACCCAACATGCCCAAGCTTGTGAGAGTCGCGAAAATGCCGCCGGTAGGAGTATACCCGCCGTACATCCAAGCTTGGAATCCGGCCGCTAGAGTACCTGCATCATGGTCAGCCAACCTCCAAACTATAAGGTCTCGATTGACTCGCCAGCACCAACGCCCACTGGTCCGAAGCCAAGAGTGAGGATGATCGTGATAATGATGGTGAAGGTAACGGCCCAGGCGATGATGACGGCGTAAACATCTGGTCATTTCCGAGTCAGTCATCAACTCGACAGGCTCTGATATGCGACTCACGAGGCTGCAACACCCACTGCACGCAATCTGCTGAAGCCGTGCTGATCCAATCCAAAACCACAGACCAGTATCTGGTGATGAAGTCCAAGATAGGGTTGCGGTCGGCTGCGAATTCGGCGAAGGCAGATGAGAAGTCCGGCTGGGAGGTGAAATTCAGACCGGCGACGAGGATCTCCATACTGACGGGTGCCATGATGCTTCGGAGACTTGCTGGCAGTGTTGTAAGAGCAACTATGTCGGTTTATGTTGTCCTCTGTCGTAGAAATTGCAGGCGGCTTCTGCGGCACAGGGTGTGGCTGAAGAGGCGAGGATCGAGGCGCGGCTCTAAGCGAGGATTGAACCACGACCAATTGATTTTGAGGCCAACAAGACTTCTTGCGAGTTGTGAATACCGCTCAAAACGTACCGTTTGCTTTCGAGACGCGAGGCTTCAGCTCGTGCAGCAGGGGTAGCTGTAGGACCCCGCTAGTTCAATTCAGTGTTGATAAGAGCACAGGCCAAGCAAACGCAGTCGCCCTACTCATTCTTCCCCGTTTACACAACTTCCGAACTTGCTGTCTGGAACGACAAAGGCTCACAGAATGGAGCACGGCGAAATTTTGGCAAGGTAAGTGCCCTGACGACTTTCTGGTCCCTTGATCTGGACAAGATCACTGATAACTTTAGCCTGAGGAAAACTGGTGAATACTCCGATCTCACAGTACGCTGTGGGGGATATCAGTTCAAGGTCCACAAGAATGTGATGTGTCTGCGCTCGAAGTGGTTCGCAAAGGCTTGTCAGAAAGAGAAATGGGCGGTAAGCAAGCAAGCCCTGACTCGTGACAATCGTCATGACTGACAACCTCCAGGAGGGCAAGGCTGGTGTCATTTCTCTCAAAGCCATCGATAGCCAAGCTGAAGAGGAGGACTATAGCTGTGACCATCCAGAAGCGGTCCAGCTCATGATCGACTACATCTACATGAACGACTACACGCCGGGCTCTTCTGATGCTGATGCGGATGCAATTGACCCCTCTCAGCTTGCGACCAAGGTTCCGACGCAAGATACGATGGTAATTGATAAGTCTGATATCGATGATGTTGCTGAAAAGTCTAGCGTCGCTACTCAGACTTACGAAGAGGATGATCTAGGGGGTTCGTTCAGCAAGAACCGAAGCAAGAAGGACAAGAAAAGAAAGCAGGCGAGGGTCTTCGGCTGGGGTGACGAGCCTGCGGCCTACGATCCAGACTTCTTCGCGGAGCCCTGTGTTGAACCAGAGCCAGAACCTGCATATGACTCGAATGGCGCATCCAAACCCGGCGATCGAGTAACCTCAGGAACCCCGTCAACATCTCCAGATGCTCTCACCATGCACGCAAGACTCTACGCCATGGGATCCAAGTACGACATCGAGCCTCTTCGCCAACTGGCGATGGAGAAACTCAAGGCCGCCGTCGAGGGCACCTGGAATCGGAGTGACTTTGCGGCAGCCATCGGGGTTGCGTTCGGAGCCACCGAAGACAGCGATCTGGGACTTCGAGACATCATGATCAAGACGATATTGGATTGCGCGGCGAACTTGTCGACCGATCCCGTCATCGAGAAGTCTATCGTTGTCGTTGAGGGCCTATCTTTCAAGCTGTTCAAGGAGCTGGGTTTGAGGAACAGTCAGGCCAAGAGGCGAGGCATGTACTGATAGGACACTGATAACGCCCGCCTTGCGAGAGGAGCCCGTCACATGCATGACTGACAGACGCCCCACTGGGGGACACTGAAACGTGAAATGTCGCCTCTTGGGCCTGACTTTGTCCTCGTATTGCGACCCCAACAGCAAAAGCAAGACAGCGAAAACCAGTGCAGAAGAACCGCCACGCTCTGCTCTATCTTTTGCACCTTTTCAGTTGTCTCAAAAGTTGTGTTGTAATAGACTATTGCCGCGGTTATGAAGCGGGATGTTGTGAAGCTGTGCTTCCATTTATCGGTTTGCTATCATGGCGCTATGTTGCTTGCAGTATGGATCCAGTGGCCTCCAGATGCCTCTGCCCTGAGCCGACAAAGGGATGCATTAAAAAATCATGAGCCTTCGTTAGTCAAGAGCCGAAATCGAAGTCTTTCCGAACAGAAGCTCGCTGCATACGTTGTTCTTGTTGACGAAATCCTAGGCTTGATTAATACGAAAGCAGCAACTCGTGGGATGTGGACCCTCCCCCGGATCCCACACTCAAACACCGAGCCGGGAACCTCGCAAGAGCTCGGAGTCTGATACCCGACAAAGATGCATGTGATCCGAAGCACAAAAGACGCCGAATGCTTGGGCACGACCTCACCAACGGCCGCCACGTGGAAGCATGCGAGCCGACAAGGTCACACCACAATGGAATGCATGGAAGTGCAAGTGCAAGTGCAAGTGGTCCTCGGTTCGGGGTATCTCGCTTCGCATGGAGTCTCCAGACGCTATCTCCAGACCCCACAGTAGTGACCCACAGACCCTTCTGGTATCCTCAAGGCTCCAGTCGCTAGACTACAACAGCGAAATACTCTCGAGGTATAAGATTGGGAGAAACCGGAAGTCCGTAAGTAGAAATGCGGTTTCTCACTTTTGCCGCGATGCCGTCAATCGATTCTGCTTAGAAATCAATTCATTGTTAATATTCCGGCTCATATTTCACAATCCCAATCCTTCGACGAACAACAGATGCCGTGCTAGCCAGCCATGCGCCGCACGAGATGACCACGCGGCACAACGCCGCACGCTGCCACCACCCCACAGCAAGCGAGCAAACAGATTGGACACATCCGGCTCGCCAGGCCTGCAAGCTGATCCTTTGGAGCCCCATGGGCAATTTAGCCTAAATTCCTCACATGGCGCGACTGTCACATAGAGCAAAGAACATATGCCGTCGCCCGTCCGCTTGATCCGAGTATGCGCCGAGTGCATGCTTGGCTTTAAGTCGACGGGTGCAGCGTTCTGTGGGTACAATCCATGGAGAATACAAAAGGGAGTAATCCCGTGGAGTTCTCCAGATCCGTCTTGTGGGCTTCTGTCGATCTCTTTCTTTTTCCTGGCCAATATTTTTACCCGTTGACTTCCCTCAAGATGGTAGGCCACGTCGGAGCAGATCCGGTCCCTGCACCTCACCATGCGCCTGGAGCAATCGATGTCTCTGCAAGGAGAGCCCAGTTCGCTGGACCATCGGGACTGAAGGGCATCATTGCGAATGGCAAGACGACTGCGATTGCGTTCTTCGCCTCGCTGGGAGGATTGGTCTATGGCTGTAAGTGGTGAAACGGTGTCGACTGCGGATGGTCTAGCTGACAAGACTTGCAGACAACCAGGGAATGTTTGCCCAAGTCCTGACCATGTCGTCGTTCGTCCAAAGGACCCAAGGCTTCGCTGCTGAGACTGGTATCCAACAGGGACTGCTCACTTCCATTCTGGAGCTGGGTGCTTGGGTTGGCACACTCATCAACGGCTGGCTAGCTGACGCTGTAGGCCGCCGCTTCTGCGCTGTCATAGCTTGTGTCGTCTTCGCCGTCGGTGTGATCGTCCAGGCTTGCACAGAGAACAAGGACTATGTGTTGGGTGGTCGCTTCGTCACTGGTCTCGGTGTCGGGTCACTGAGTATGATTGTACCTTTGTACAACGCTGAGCTTGCACCGCCAGAAGTACGAGGTGCGCTAGTCGCCGTGCAGCAGCTGGCGATCACATTCGGAATCATGGTCTCCTTCTGGATCGGATACGGGACCAACTACATCGGCGGTACTGGAGCAAGCCAGTCCGATGCGGCATGGCTGATTCCTGTCTGCTTGCAACTTTTGCCAGCAATCGTCCTCGCGGCGGGTATGCTGATGTTCATGCCTCAGTCGCCTCGTCACCTCATGAACTGTGGCCGTGAAGAAGAATGCCTCGAAACCTTGGCCAGATTGCGAAGTGCCAGCAAGGAAGATCTGCGAGTTCGGATTGAGTTTCTGGAGATCAAAGCCCTGAAAGAATTCGAAGTCGCTCGGTCCAAGGAAAAATACCCGCAATACCAGGATGGCACTTTCAAGAGCAATTTCATGATCGGCCTCTACGATTACCTTTCACTCGTGACAAACAAGTCACTGCTCAAGCGCTCCATGGTGGCGTGCTTGACTATGACATTCCAACAATGGAACGGCATCAATGCGTAAGCCTCCTCAGATATTACTCCAAGTTCATACTGACGTCTGTTACCAGCATCAACTATTACGCCCCTTTCATCTTCAACGACTTCAATCTCTCCGGCGACACCACTTCGCTGCTCGCGACGGGCGTCGTGGGCATTCTAGAATTCGTGCTCACTATCCCCGCCGTCCTCTATGTCGACAAGTTCGGACGTAAGACGATTCTCATCGCTGGTGGCATTGGAATGGCAATCTGCCACTTCATCGTCGCTGCTCTGATCGGCAGTTTCGACGACTCGTGGCCGCAGCACAGAGCCGCTGGATGGGTCGCGATCGTCTTCATCTGGATCTTCGTGGGCAACTTTGCGTACAGCTGGGGCCCGGTAAGCGGAACCGTATATTGTGCGGGAGACATCAGCTGACATTCCGGCTTGCAGGTTGCGTGGATCGTCGTGAGTGAGGTCTTCCCCTTGAGTATGCGAGCCAAGGGTGTCAGCTTGGGAGGAAGCGCCAATTGGTTGAATAACTTTGCTGGTAAGCGACGCCTCGCTTCTTGACGGCCTCGGGACTGACTTGTGATGATGCAGTGGGTATATCTACCTCACCGTTCATCGCCGCCAGCGACTTTGGCACATTCATCTTCTTCGGATGCGTCACAACCATTGGCGTCATCTGGGTCATCTTCATGGTCCCTGAGACCAAAGGCCGCACGCTAGAGGAGATGGACGAGCTGTTCGGCGAAGTTGGTTTCGCGCACGCAGATCTGCAGCTGAAGGCGAAGATTGAGAGAGACATTGGTCTCGCTGCGCTCCTTGGTGCTGAAGAGCCAGGGGAGAAGTCTTCGGATGAGAAAGTCGAAGCAGTTGACGGTGGATCCGAGGAACTGGTGGAGGCAAAGCAGTAAGCTTTAGATGTAGCACTTGCAGAACGAGAGTCCCAAAGTTCAATTCTTCTTGTGGCCGCAACATCCATATGGCTGGACAAACACATGTATCATTGTACTCTTGACCTCACTTCAGGCAAAACATCGAGGACTCCTTGATTGATATCCCGAAGCAGAATCTGTCGACCTAGCTTCGCTGCAGGAGATGCAGAGGGTCTAACATGGTGGATGACCCGATGAGAAGGCAAGGGATAAGAGGCAGTACAAGTATACATCTCTGATCGAAGACGATAGCGGTCGATATCTCTCAATGAAGTTGACGGTGGTGTAGGTGGTATGTACTTGTCAGAAGCAAATAGAGTGTGGAAAGAAAAGGAGAAATGTGTGTTCACCGAGCTTCGGCAAGTCTAAGCTCGACCTTCCTTTGCTCATCCGAACCACACTTCATGTTGCTCCCTTCACATTCTCTTCTTCATCCTCATCGACAACAAACTCTCTCACTCTATTTCTCATTGCCATTTCTGCAATCCGTCCGAGAGTCGTCAATTGTCTTAAAGAATGACAGTCACGTGTATTACGTGCAGATCCTCGGTCGAGCTCTCCGACTCCGCAATTGACTTCGGTAATCCTCGCAACATGACAGCTCGATATGAGTAGGTAGCTCGCGATGAGAATCTGATTTCATACTCTCTCCTCTCTGGGAACGCTACGATCATGTCGAGAGAGCTGCCTTGCCTAGGAAGTCCTCTGGAATACTCAACAATGGCAGCAGATTCGACCAGACCGATTCGCATAGCAGGTACATCTTCGTGCCCAATTCCAGAAATATCATGCTGATAATGTCTAGGTGCTTCCGGCTCCGTATCAGACCGCCGGCATGCGCTCGCCACTTTTGCAGCGAACCATCCCGACGACCCTGTGGATGTGATCATCGGTGATTGGATGAGCGAGGCAAACATGAGTACATCAGCACCACACGCCCTCTCTCTCCCTTCAACTGAATGGCTATCACAGCTGCGAGAGGTATCATGAAGTCAGAAAGCTCGAAAGCATCCCCGAACTCCACCGTCTCGACATACGATCTCGCACACACGTCTGTCAGCGAAGCCTACGAACCGACCTTCCTCGAAGCCCTCGAACCTGCCCTGCCCGACATCGCCAAGCATGGGATCAAAGTAGCAGTGAATGCCGGAGCATCCGATACGCAACGCCTCCACGCCGCCGTTACGAAGATGTGCAAAGCCAAAAATCTCGATTTGAAAGTAGCCTGGGTCAGCGGAGATGAAGTCTTCCCCGCCGTGCAGAAAGCAAGAGCAGAGAAGAGAAGCAAATTCGAAAACCTCTCTACCGGCGAAGTATTAGATGACTGGAAGTTTGAACCGGTATACGCACAAGCCTATCTCGGAGGGCTCGGGATAGCAGAAGCTTTTGCACGAGGAGCAGACATCGTAGTCTGCGGCAGAGTATCGGACGCCAGCCCTGTGATAGGAGCCGCATACTGGTGGCACGGCTGGAACAGGTCCCAAATCCACGAACTCGCAAACGCATTTGTAGCAGGCCACATGATCGAATGCAGCAACTACGTCTGCGGCGGAAACTTCTCCGGCTTCAAAAGCCTCGAACAGAAAGGCTGGCACGATATCGGCTACCCTATCGCAGAAATCTCACGGTCCGGACAAGTTGTCATTACGAAGGGTACATGGGGTGGAGGAGAAGTAAGCACGCAGACCTGTTCTTCACAATTACTCTACGAAATCCAAGGACCTTGGTATTTCAACTCCGACGTCACCGCCATCCTAGACGATCTCTGGTTCGAACAAATTGGCCGAGACCGCGTAGCATTGCGAGGCGTAAAAGGCGACCTGCCACCATCAACCACCAAAATCGGCCTCACCGCAAAAGGAGGCTATCAAGCCGAGATGCACTGGTTCCTGACAGGTCTCGACATCGAACCCAAAGCCAGAATGATGGAAGCCCAAATCCGCCATGCCTTGAAACCCTACTCCCAGAATTACACACGCTTCGATTTCACTCTGAATGGCGCCGCAGCTCCCGATCCCCCAAACCAAAACGCAGCAACCGTAGACTTTCGAATCCTCGTGCAAGCCCGAAAAGAAAAAGAACTTGCCACGAACAAATTCCTCCGTCCCATCATCGACCTCATAATGTCCGGATACCCCGGTGCGACGTTCCATCTAGATAGTCGACAAGGTTTCCCGAAACCCATCTACGAATACTATGTGACTCTGCTCCCACAAGCAGATGTGCAACATCAAACTCATCTCTGGGATGGAGCGGAAATAGAAATCCCACCGCCTCCGGAGACGAAAATGTATCCTGCTCAACAACCCAGCGAGCCGTCCGCAAGGAATGTGAAGAGTACAGATTTTGGGCAGACGGTGAGAGGGCCCTTAGGTTGGATCGTACACGCCCGCTCCGGAGATAAAGGCTCCAACGCAAATGTAGGATTCTGGGTCCGTAATCGGGATGAATGGGAATGGCTACGTTCTCTCCTGTCCATCGATACCATCCAGAAACTCCTCGGAGAAGAGTATAAAGCAGGCAAGAAAATCGTCAGTTCACGCGTCCCCCCCCTTTCTAAACGAAAAAGAGGTTGAAAACTCTTTACTAATTCATGTTCGGAATGCAACTACAGGACCGCTGCGAATTCCCCAACCTGCTCGCCGTGCATTTCCTCCTCCACGACCATCTGGATCGCGGGGTGAGTTGTTCGTCTTCCTATGATTTCTTGGGCAAGAATGTGGCCGAGTATCTGAGGGCGAGGTTTGTGGATTTGCCGGTGAGGTTTCTGAATCGCGGGAAATTGTAGCGTGAGTTTTGACGGGCTGCTACGATCATCAGCTTTGCATGGGTGGGCTCGGCTGTGTCGATTGGAATTTTTTGTCGGATTGCGGTGGTTCTGGCTTCTCTTGGGGAGAGGCATAGCCACCCGATCATGATATAGAGCCTTCGCTTTCCATTCTTCGAGAAGGGATTATGCATTCTGACTCTACAGGTGCCGTGACTTCCAAGCACCTCCAGCCTCTCGTAGATACGCAGCAAGCCGTCGTCGTCGTCATCAACGCCACGCCCACCAGAAGCGTTTGTACACGTATTGACCTTCTGCACCGTAAAAACAGCGTCTACTCCAAGAATCCACAAAGTCTTCATTCCGTCGCTGAGCTGTCCATTCCAAGACCATCCCTTCTCGCTTCCAATCACCATTCTACCATTCTAGTTTTCATTCGCAAGAGCCGGTCATGGCATTCCCCATCACCAGGCAGGCTGATCTCCCACTCGCCACCTACCGCGCGTCTATCTACTCGATCGATAGATCTGCCGGAAGCAAACGTCTAGATTCCTTTTCATCCAAGATATCGTATCTCTCTCTCTCTCTCACTTCTGAAATCGCCCGGTTGGTTGGTCGTGCTCCGACTCCTCTTACGCGAATCTTTACGCCCCCCTCCTCCTCGCGACGTCCACCTCAGACAGCAACCATTAAGCCCATCGTCGTCCTGATTTTGATCTTTGATCTTTGAATTGAAGCCAGACAGACTGAATGATTATATTAATAGTTCACGTTTCGATCGAGAACTGCAGTCTATTTATCTAACACAGCTCACCTCCATCGCAATCGCATTCGCAAGAGAAAAGGTCTCTCTCCTCCGTTCGAAGTGTCGTACTGCTGCTGTCGATCCCGTGCGACCTCCCGCAGTACAAGACTGCAGGTTTCGATCTCACGTCATTTACTGCCAGTCGGCCGGCTTCATCGGGCCGCTGCCAGTGAAGGACATTGGCACCAGAATCTGTGTGTCAGCTTGAAAGCCACTCGTGATCGGGATCGAAGACTGCGGATGCGGATGCAGCTCGGCTCAGCTCCAATAAAAGGTGGCGGCAGTCCCCATATCCATATCCATATCCATATCCATGTCGATATCGATGTCCATATCCACGTCCATGTCATGAATATGAGTGGAGAAAATCAAAGCATCTTAGCAGAGAGTAATAAAAATTGACGTGAAGATCCCCAAGCCCAAGCCCGCACGCACGCAGCACCAAGGTAAGGTACATGTAGAGCGAGATCAGAGGCAGCAGCAGCAGCAGCAATCGCGCTCTTCGATGGAAGAAACGTAAGAAAGAGTAAAACGAGACAATGACGCAGACCGGAAATAAGTAAAAGCATCATAAATGACATTGCGCGGCGGAGGCGGGCAATCCGGGTATCTAACTCGCTACCAAGAACAAAAGTGACATATACGCCGCAGCCATGCAAACATCCGTCCGTCCGTCCATCTCATTCTGTCGCGCGTTGGAAAAGTGGTATATCATCAGCATGTAATCGTCTCAGTATTTGCACGCACACCAATCAAAACAACACAAGGAACACGTCGAACTCGCGACCTGACCCCATTCCTTCGATCTCGCTCTTATGCATCTGGGTCAGATGCCATCCTATCGATCTCATCATCAGAAAGTCCTTCTTTCAGCCCCAAGCCCGTCTCGTCCGCGATCCGCTGGTGCACATTACGCACGTGGTTGACGAGGATAGCGAGGGCAAGTGCATTCCAGACATCGTAATTGCGCTCCTTGAAATTGAAGAAGGCCATGGGATTCAGTTCCTGGATCTCCGAGTCGGGCCGATAGGCCATGATGGCGACGACTTGATGCGAAGCGACGAGGGCGTAGAAGGTTGGCAGCGGGCATGAGAGCAGAGTACTGCGGGAGGAAAGCGATACCGGAGAGAATTCGACCGATTGCTTCACGCGCAAAGCCTCGCGGTACCGGCTCGCTAGGCGCTTGCACTTCTTCAGGGCGTTTGCCTTGAGAATGGCAGCTTCGGTGCCAGCGGGTTGGAATTCCATGGCGAGGATGGGGATTCTCGTGCGGTCATCGAATCCGGCGTCTTCCATGGCCCACTTGATGTACTTCTCCATGTGACGCTTAACTTGCTGTTCTGGCGCCACTTTACTCTGCGTCTCGATGCGATCGCGCACTCTTCCGCCCAGGTCTATAAGCCTATCGAGAGCCTTGCCAGCCTTGAAGTGCTCTCCGCGAACGCTTGTGATGAAAGCATCGTCGGTCTCCTCGAAGAGGGCATCCGGAAAGAACTTGTGGTCGAGACGGAGGAATGACGGTAGCAGTGGCTCGTGTCCCCGCAGCGCGATCCGCCGGATGAGACTGATGTAGTCATCATCGTAGCCTTTCGCACGGAGTTCGTCTTCGTCAATGTTGGGTAATGCAGACTCCTCCGGAATGTCGACGACGCGGCGTGTGGCGGGCGTGTACTCCTGGTTCTCGCTGACAACGAGGGTGTTGCCGACAGACGTGGCGTCCTCTTCCTCGGCATACTCGTCCAGCGTTGGAGACTTATACCTTGGGAAACGCGGACTTCCGGACGCATGGCGGAGGGAGCTAGTGGCTCTGCTATCGTCATCTTCGTGGAGGACTGTCTGTTGGTCGATGTAGTCGTCGTACCCGTGGTTGGCGCTGCTGTCTCTGTCTACCCTGCGTAGCTTGCCCATGCGACCTGCGCTGGGGCTCTCGATTGCATACTCTCTCTTTCTCTTACCGCCCACGAATTTGGAGCTTGCCTGGCTCGATGATGATCGCACGCGCCAGTTGCCAATCCTCTCCCCCGGACTCATAGACCGAGCATGTCGCGAGATGTCCCGAATCGATGCACTGAGACTTGAACGCCGCTTCATTGGACTCAGACGCGGAATTGCAGGTTTCTGGAATGCAGGCGGATCGGTTTGCGGCGTGGGGAGGGGCGTGGCCGCGGCGCTGTTGGCCTTGCGAGGCGAGACATAGGACCAGAAACCATCCGACAGGCGCTTGAAGAAGGTCATGGTGGCAGGCCGTAGTGCGCGGTGTGAAATGGAAATGTTGCGAAGTCACAGACGTTGTGTGTCGTGGTGCGATTAAGAAGATGGCTTGCAGGTGGCTGGCAGGCAGAGTGAAATAAAGGCTGCATCCGGCGCATTGAGCGGACAACAATGGGTTGGAAGAAAATTGATGTCTAGACGTTCATATGCGCCGGATGGAGGAAAGTTCACATTGTCGAGGGGACAATAGCTATTGTGGCATTGGCGACTGAGTGGGGAAGAAGAAGAGTAGAGAAGTGAAGTGAGGTGAGGCTGATGGACTGGAATGATGCACGGCCCTCCGTCCGTCCCAGAACGGCGGGTGTTTCAACAACGGGACCTAAGGTTCTTGCCGCTTTTAGCCTCGGCCGTGCATAGGGCTGGCGCATTGGCGCGGTCGAGCGTAGCTATGTACCTTATCGAAGACATTGATCTTGTCATTTCATGCTCTCTTTCATGCCTCTGCACCGGTCGTGTTGGCCTGAGGAATTCTTTTCAGACAGGTCGCAGTGTTGTGGCAACGGCAGCCCTCTTCGCGCCTTCCCAATACAGAGCTAGGACTGAGGAGTTCGCAGTGACAGGATCTACGCCGAAGCGGCTTGTTTTGCCGGGACAGCCCGCCCTCGGCCCGCAGCTTTAGTGCGACAGGGCAGCTCGGGTCGGCGTTCTCTCCAAACTTTCCATCCACCCAACACCTCCACACACTACTCGACACGCACCGACAAACTCCATCATATCACATCCATCATCGAAACACCCCACACCCCACCACCCTCCACCCTCCACCCTCCACCATGGACTACATGGAGCTGGACGACTACCCTCCAGCGACTCGCAGTCCACCACGTACACCACCCCCTCAGCAGTCCGCGGCGGCCGCACCGCGTCCCTCCACCCCCTCCCCAGCAGAAGCTCGCTGGTCACCTCCGCGCACCCGCACCCCGGACAAATACGACCAGCACCACGTCTTCGAAACCAATGGCGGAAAGCGCACATACGACGAATTCCAGGAACAGCAACGCGAACTAGCTCCAGGCCAACACAAGAGCGTCCACTTCAGTCCCCCACGCAACAAAATCCCCGTCTATCAACGTCAATCCAAATCGCTCTTGAAGCAGCGCATGCTACCCTACAGTGCACACCACTGCACTGACCGGCCGAGGAAGACGCCTGATTACCGGGTGCGGGGACCGGTCGTACCGCCACCCAGTGAGCGTCAACAAGTCTACCAGGAGGCTCATGACGAGCACCTCAGAAGGTAAATGTGTCCCCGCGTCCTACTCTAATACTTTGGCTAACTTCTCAAACAATAGAAAGCAGCTGTTGCAGCGACCACTACGCCAATCCAAGCCCACGCACCCAACACACGGCTACCACAGCTACAAAAGTCCCAGCGGCATTGAGAAACAGCCCACTCGCAAGGAGACTGCAGAGCTGCTCTCCAAATTCTCATCCCAACTCTCACGCTCTCACTCACGCTCACGAAAGCCTGATCTTTCAATCGACCTCAGCGCTCCCAAGCTCTTTCCACCTAGAGCCATCAGTCTGCAGCCGACCTCATCATCGCAGCGGGATTCGCCATCGAGATCAACCTCGCCATCTCTGCCGGAGTCACCATCCTTTCTGGAAACATCATCGGAGCGTCCGATTCTCCAGCCAAGACTGAGACGGTCCCCTCCGAGGCCCACCGCCACTCAGTTGTATCCCGATCTGGCACTAGACTTCACCCAACCACCAGAGCAGCCTGAACAGACAGCGGTGCGCAAGATCGGTGGAATCCTTGTCGCTGGCTGGCAGTATTGGTATCAGTGGGTAGTGCAGCCCCTCTACAACGTCTTCATCCTACGAAAAGACGCAAAGGAACGCGAGCTTGTTGCTGTCGAAACAGACACTACTGGACGCAAGCGCCGCGCGATCGCGATAGAAGACCTGGAAGACCTGGAAGACCTGATTCGAAGCACGCCATCGCCACAGCCAGGAGACGCCATCATGCCGGGTGATTTCCTAGCTCTGCCCTCGACAGAGGACACTCAAGTGCAGCAGGCTACGGCCGATGCAGAGCAAACGCTTGACACTCCGCCAGACTCCCGACCTGGCTCAAGTGACTCAGATGCCACAACCGACGGGCCCAATAGGCCAAACGAGAGCACCCTGCCGGGCTCTGCCGCAACTGCACAGGCTGATGAGAGCTGTGAGACACAGGAAGAGAAGGAAGCTCGGCTCGAAGAGCAAGCTCGACGTGAAAAGGATCTAGCGAAGCGCCGCGACTGGAACAGCCGCATTCCGAAAATCAGTGAGGAGGCATGGCGAGCCAAGACCCCTGCAGATTTCAAAGCAGCGCGCGTGAAAGATCTCGCTCTGCCATTTAATCCATGGACTATGGATTACACCAAGGAGCCCGTTCCCCGAAATGAGTGGGAACCCGACTGGACTGATGCAGAGCGCGAGGGAAAGAAGCGCAACCCTAACCGGCCCTCTGACGCCGAACTTGTGCAGCGGGCCAATGACGCCAAGCGAAGACTGCTCGAGGAGCAGATGCAGCGCCAGGCACGCAACCTAGAGAACAAGCGCGTTGCCCGTCTCCAGGAGGAAGACCATGGTCACAGAGCCGAGAATCCCTACACAACGTCTGCATTACTCGCCAAGGCCGATCGGATGGCGAAGCGGGACCGGAAGGGAGATGTTCTTGCAGAAGCCGAGGAAGCATCTGTCCCTGCAGCATCTACCCATGGAGCCCACGACAGCCATGTCCGGGAGGCGCAGGAGATTGTCGCAGGGGAGACGGAGAAGCTCAAGAAGCAGGCACAGAAAGAGGCCGAAGAGGAGTCGCGACAACGCAAGGAGGCACAAGAGAAAGAGCGCAAGGCTGCAGAAAAGGCAGCGGAAGTCTTTGAGGAGGTCGACTTTAAAGACAAAATCGTCAAGACGCTCAGTGAGAAGTGGGAGGATGAGGTCTCGAAAGTGATGCAGATCACAGATCGCACACGTGTCGTCGCGAAGACCCCCGATGGTGCGGAAATCACCCGATACACCCTGGGCAAGATCCTGCCGCAGGTCGACAAGAAGGGCAAGTCTCTGGAATCCCTCAACAAACTCGGCGAGGCCGGTGCGCCATCAAACTGGCTCGACGATGAGGCGGTCGTTGGCTTGTTGACGATGATTGTCACACGCAACAAAGAGCAGACCGGCTTCAAAGGCAAGAACGATGAAATTCCAGAGATGGCGCGTTTCCACTCCGGATGGTATACCAACGTCAAGACCAAAGGCATCCAGAGCGTAAAGACCTGGTCCAGACGACAGAAGGTGTCCGGCAAGAAGTTGCTGGGAGCGAAGAAGATTTTCTTCCCCATCAACACCGGCTGCCACTGGATGCTCCTCGTCGTCAAACCACAGGAGCGGCGAATCGAGATGCTCGACAGTCTGAACGGCCAAAACCAAGCGATACTTGGATATGCGCGCCAATGGCTCAAGATGGAACTGGGCGATGACTACGTCGCCGATGAGTGGACTGAGCACGACAAGCTGTCGACTCAGCAGACGAACTACGACGACTGTGGCATGTTCGTGTGCATGAACGCTCTTGCGTGCGCCAGGGACATTCCCTACTCTGAGTTGGAGGCAAAGCTGATGCCCAAGGCTCGCAAGATGCTGGTCGCACTCCTTATCAATGGAGGCTTCACCGGCGAATTTGACCTTTAAGGTCATTGTACACACAGCACAAACGACCGGGACTTTGACAGCGAAGGCGTTTTGGGACCCGGGGTGATCTTGTGATACCCCACGACGCGCGCACAAGCATGACGATGAGCACGAGATGGGAAGACTACGACAGCGAAGGCGTTTTGGGAATCGGGTGATTTTGTGA
Source organism: Lecanosticta acicola (assembly GCA_963674455.1). Lineage (NCBI taxonomy): Eukaryota > Fungi > Ascomycota > Dothideomycetes > Mycosphaerellales > Mycosphaerellaceae > Lecanosticta > Lecanosticta acicola. The sequence continues at coordinate 185,302 of CAVMBE010000020.1, read as the reverse complement.
TACCCCGCGACGCGCGCACGAGCATGACGGAGATCAGAGGGGCGTTGGTTTTGGGTTTGCGTTGTACTTGCTTTTTGTTTTTGTCTTTTTTGGTTTTTGCTTTTTTGATGTTTTGCTTTCTCGTTGTGTCCATGGGGGACATTGGGTTGGCGTTCTGCGAGAAAAGATGTGTACACACACACGAGAGGTTTGACCTCATGGCACCATGCTCCTGCTTCGGCGGTTGAGAGGTGTCCATGGGGTTTCTCCGCGTAACCGGTATTCCGGCCTTTTTAAGGCTGTCGAGTTGGTTGCGTGGAGGCGCTCTCCCCTTGTTGGGTGATCGGTAGGCCGGCTTTTCGCTGTGCTTTGGTCATCCAGCTACAGGGCGAGAGTGAAACCTCTTGTGTTGCGTACATGTCGGATGTCGTTGTCCTCCAGCCCCGTGCTCTCCCGTGGCTACCAAACTTGCTTACTTGTTTTGCTTCTTGCTTCTTGCTTTTGCGGTTTGCGGCTTGGGGCGTTGCGGCTCATCATGGGCGTGAGAACCGACGAACCCCTCCCGGCAGCAAAATGCGTCTGTACAGCGTAAAAACTTCTTGGTCTGAACAAAACTCTCCTGTGCCTTCTTCCGTTTTTCATGTTCTTTGGCGGTTCCATCTCCTCGACCTCTCGACCCCAGCTTCCGCGTTCCCGCCAGCTGACTTTGGCGATTTTGAGATCTCATGGAACGTCGGCAGTGGTCCGCCCGATGCAGGAGAAAGCATGAGATCTTGGCAACGCTTACTCCAATTTAGAAACCCTCCACGCACGACCCTCGCGGAAGTTGGAGATATACGACGATCAGTCCACGGAGGAGGGAAGTGGAGTGGCTTGGCTTGGCTTGGCTCTTTCAGGGGGAGGATTAGAAAGATAGAAAGATACCTTGGAAAGACCTCGTTCTCCGCCGAGGATGTTGATGTTGATGACGCGGGCGAGAAGGCTCTTGATTGGGAGAGGGGAGGTGTGAGATGTGAGGATTGCAAGGGGACTGGGATTGATGAAGGAGAGAGAGAGAAAGAGAGAGAGAGAGCGATCTTCCCGATAATCGCCGCTCTCTGACGACCTAGGAGGTCGTTTCACGTCTTCTCCAATTCGATCCCGCGACATCGTTCCATGATGATGTATTCGGCGCCACCCGCCATTCTCGCACGTAGCTCTCCAGCAGAAAAACCCGAGGAGCAGGCCCTCCCTCCAAGTCTATTTCGTGCGTAGTTAGTCCCTTGTTGCCACCTCGCTCGCAGTCGTGAAAGGGCGCCGGTCCAGCCAGCAGGAGGATTTGGGAAGCTTGGGAATCAATGACAGACTTCTCTCTCCTAAAACTCATTGTCAGCAGGAAGACTCCGTTGCGGTCGTCGCCCTGCGCTGACTTCTCCACGCTCGAGCAATTGCTGGGCATATATGGCTTTCGCTGCGCTGCGTCCGAGCTCTACGACGACGTTGAAGTTGAAGACGAGCCGTCGTCTGCTTGAGCTGGATATGCTCATTCTAGAGTCATCTTTCCGATGTGTGTGGTTGTAGAATGGTCCATTGGCATTGTAGTATTGACGATTTACTACGTTCTCGCGCGGGTCGGTGATGACTTCCTAATCGCAGGAAGAAGCGAGATGAGTTGGCATAGCAGTCTCTCCATCATCGTACAAAAGGTGTGGCTGTTGTTGGTACGTCGTGATCTGCCGGAAGCGGTTTCGGGAGAGTGTCTAGAAGACACGGCGCGTCACAGTGTTACTGACATGAAATGCCGGCGAATTTGGCGTTATGACTGAGCGTGCTGCAGTATGCATCGATGAATGCAAGAGATCGAAAGATTTCGTGAACTTGCAAATGTCGGGAGTAATGTACCTTAAGGTAGGTGCGCCTTCCCGCATCCCCATCGCTCGCCCCACACCATCATCACATCATCACATCATCACATCATCACATGTCAACAGCTTTCCGGTACTTCCTCGGCTCAATTCCGTCGCAACATTCACTCACCAAACACTAGCACCAAACTAAAACTATTCTACCAAAAATGCCTCACCTAACGCACATCGCATTAGAAATGAAGATGGAAAAGTCATTCCAATTCGCGATTCGTGGTCTTGCATTGTTCGACGCCAAGCGTCAAACAACCATCGAGGCTATACTTTGGAAAGCCTTGTAGGCGCCCTGATAGCGTCGGTACCCGGGCGATTCGACATTCACTATATACATTTTTCAACATACTCGTGAAAGCGAGAATGATAATTTCGTCGGTCTAAATTGGATTGTGCTTCCTTCATGCGCTTCCCTTTAGAAGATTACCTACTCAGCGCTACCCGAGCACTACCAAAGACCAGCACAGTCAATATAGTGCGAAGCGTACGTACGCAAATACTCCCAGGGAAAGCGTACCACATAACTCTCCAATCCACCCGCAGACATGTCTCGAGCCCGAGCCTTATTCAAAGCAAGCATTTAAAAAAGACGTTCCTTCGAGCAATAAGGAGAATCCCCCAACCCGCCCGCCGGCATGGGGAAAAACCTTCATGGCCATGAAGAAAGGGCGGAGAGAAGGCAAAGCGTATCTCGCCCGCGAAAAAAGGAGAGAAGCCAGTCAGAAAAACAACGAGAAAATGCAGCTCTCTAGACCGGACGAGCAGGGAATCCGAATCGAACGGTGAAAGAAGGAACAGAACAGAACAGAACAGAACAGAATAACCACTCGACTATTCCCGAGCGAATGAATTCCAACGTCCCAGATCCCGACAATCAAGGAACCCCTGCAGCGCCGAGAGAGAGAGAGAGAGAGAGAGAGAGAGAAATCCACGCAGGGTGAGTGAGCATGTGAAAGGGGGGTTTAGAAGATCCGATCACCAACCAACAAAACTTCAATCTCATTCCTTTTTTTTTTTTCCTCTTTTCCTTGCAAAATTTCGCACGCAATCAAGTTATGAACTCTCACATCTTTAAGATTCTCTCGGATGCAAATTTCAAATTAGTTACCTTGAGAGCCATTTGACATATGATGGACAAGACTTTTTTGTTGGGAAAGATACCTTTATCATCCAAGAGAGATTCCAGATCATCACTAAACCAGGTGGCTGGCTGCATGTCTCCAAGAATCATGCGACGCGACGCGAAACGGGTTTGTGGGGTTCTTCCACCATACCATACCCTACCCCTGCCTTACCCTGATAGAGCGAAGAACCCGGGCCGAGCTCATGGTAGGTTGTTTCGTAGCGAGCGGTGGATTGCGATGACGACAACAGCAGCAGCAGCAGCAGCAGCAGCAGCAGCAGCATTGAAAACGGGGTGATGTCGCGATTCGGTGGGAAAGCGGCCGGCGAAGTAAGTAGTGCCGGGAGAGAGAGAGGGAAGAAACGGCCAACAAAGCGGCTTTGCGTGCGTACAATGCCTCAAATCGAGGATAATAAAGAGGGAAGAGAAGGTATATACAAATCAAGAGCACCTCATCCAGTTAGTTCATTTCATGCCAGACCAGACCACACGTGTGTGGCACCTATTCGTTTTTTGAAAATGCGACAATGATCGCTTCCCTCCCTTCCCATGCCGTGGTACGCCCAAATTTTCCAGATCATCAATCATCACGGACTTCATATATGTTCCTCTATCCGTCCAGCGTACAGAGACAAGTCGAAGTCGTCCACCCCGTCAAGCGGTTCGCGATATCCGCCGCGTAGCAATGCGTCGCAACACCAGCCCCCAGATCCGTACCGGAAATCGAACCGGAATTGTAAATCCGTGCTCCCTTGTAGTATTTCGAGATATCATCACATCCTGCCTGCGCAATGGTCTGCTTCAATCCATCGCCAGAGCTGGTACCTTCGACGCCATCTTTGAGCTGCTGCGTGATCTGGTCCATGGGACATGGGTTTTGGACGTTGCTGCCGTCGTTGCACGTTCCTTGGCCGTTGTGGCTCTGCATGAGTCCGGGGTTGCGGACGCTATATTGAGTCGTGGGGGCACGGACGCAGCCCTTGCTCTCCTGCATGACGATGGCGAGGATGTAACGTGCGTCGACGCCAGAGGAAGATGCGACGCTGGAAATGGCGGATTTGAGGTTGTTGTTCTCTTCGTCGGAGTTGTTCGGGACGCCGAATTGAGAGCAGGATTGTTTGAGGATGTCGAGGTTGCTGGAGAAAGCGTCGTCGAAGGAGGTCCAGTCGGATTCGGAGGGCCATCCCGAGGAGACGTCGCCGTTACCCGTGTACATTTTGTATGTGTTGCCGAATCCGGCGCCGCCACCAGTGGAGGGTGCAGAAGAGGACTGAGCGGGTGCGGCCGAGGAAGTAGTAGCTGGCGGGGTGTACGCCGGAGCAGAAGGTGCTGCGACCGAGGAAGTGGTAGCTGGAGGAGTGTAGGCTGGAGCAGAGGGTGCTTCGACGCTTGAAGAGGAGGACGGCGCACTGGGAGCTGGTGAAGAGGAGGCTGGTGGACTGTATTCCGGCGGGCTGTAAGCCGGCGCAGTAGCCTGGGAAAGGGGTGCCGCGGAGGTGGAAGAGGAAGAGGAAGAGGAAGAGGAAGAGGAAGAGGAAGAGGAAGGGAAAGAGACCTGCGTCGCCATGGTCGTAGGAGCAACGGTTGGAGCAGCCTTGGGACCAGTGCCGCCGAATGGGAAAGAGCCAGATGCATAAGCAGGGCCACCAGCATATGCAGAGACGGTGTGTACCTTGGTGACGATGTTCATGCTGATGGCGGTTGGAAGCGCAGCACCAGAGATGACAGCAGGAGCGACGGTGCTGGTGTTGGCGACCGCAGTAGTGGGAGAAGAAGTGTCACCGGTGCAGGAGCCAAATTGACAGCCTGTACCGCAGTAGTCGGCGCTGGATCCGCAGTAGCCCCATTGCGAGCAGCAGTAGCCAGCAGCACACCCGAAGCCAGAGTCGCCGCCGCACTTGCCGAAGCCGTCGATTGGGAGTGAAGCGTCACGAGATGTAAGCGGGCTCGATTGGCCGGCGAGCGAGCCCACCCCTTGGATCAGGTGAAGCGGCGAGCGGGCCGGGTGCAGATGGTAGTGGCCTTTGGCATGAGGGATGGCAGAGACTGAGAGAGTGAGTGTCGAGAGCACGGAGAGAGCGATCCAGGAGTGCATCTTGTCGATTCTGGTGAGGAGGCTTGTTTGTCGGAAAGTCGTCGGGAGTGGGTAGGTAAGATAGTTGGTCTGGCTGGCAGGAAGCAGGGCTATCAAAGCAGGGCTATCAAAGCAGGACTATCAAAGCAGTGGCGTTTGTAAGGAATGTGGTGACAGACCAGTCTGTCGTGAAAGAGAGTGACAATGTCGACGAGCGACGTGGAAAGGAACGAGGGACAAGAGCGCAAAGATGAGCTGTCTGGTGGAGGAAGAGAGCGAACAACAGAAAGGCTGTGGTGTGAGAACTCAGAGTACTTCTATGGCCTACCTTGGGAGACCTCCTGACTGCCCGGTGTGCGGGCGAAGGAGTCCCTCAGCCGTACCAGCATGCAAGCAACGAATCGGATTCCGCAAGGACCTCCTTCCTTCCTTCCTTCCTTCCTTCCTTCCTTCCTCACGACGAGTAGTAGCAGCGGGAAGGGACCTCGAGTGGGAAAGGAAAGGAGGCAGATGCGCTCGGTGGAGTTGGATGTGCAGTGGTGATCCGATGCATGCAGGACGTTAGTCTGCTCGATTCGCCCTCCAATCACAACGCCCACAGCTGAAGTGGAAGCTGCACCTCGGGCTCGTCCGGCGGCAAGACCGCAGATCTATCCGACCCGGGTAAGGGTTCGATCCCGCGCTAGTACCAGAGGGGCTAGTACCAGATGGACCTGGTGCGCTGGGTGGGGATGCCGGGGATGCCTGCTTGCGTTTCACGTCAGCCCTCGAGTTTCACCACACGACAACCTCGACAAATCGCAGTCCGATTCCGATTAGACCCTCACACACGCAGACGCAGGAACAGGAAGTCGCCCCTTGCTTCTCCCGTCTGCACGCCCACGCCCACGCCCACGCCCACGCCCAGGCACAGGCACAGGCACAGGCACAGAGAATTCGTTTGCCAAGACAACACTCACCTGCCCTCTCCCGCTCCTTGGCCAGATCGTACAGGAAAAAGTCGATGAGTACCGCATTCAGTGTGTTGGCTGCCTCCGGCTGGCTCTTGACAATCTCGCGGCGGAGCAACTCCACCGCCCAGATGCTGCACCCGCTGTAATGTCCATCAACCAGGCGGTTAGCTAGCTGCATGCATCCTGCTTTCGGAATACGGCCTCGCGCCGCGTGGCGAGACTTACCGAAGCTGCACTTCCCAGCTATGCCCTGATCGCAGGGGCTTCATGTCGCGGAGGTGATAATCCAATGGAGGGCTGTACGTCAACACACCCAATGAATGCAATGCTTGCGGCACACGATAATCTGCAAGCGCACACAACAGATCGTCAGCCCAACACACTTCTGCCGCTTCCTCGCCATATCACATCTGCACACTGCCGCCGCACATATGCGCAGCAATGCGATGGGAACCTTACCACGTACCTGCAAACATCGTGAGGTGTCCAATGTCAACAAACTCTCCCAGTCCCCTCTGATTCAGTGCCGCCCACAAGTCAGCGACAAATATCTGCGCTCGTTTGAGAAGTCGCACTCTGCGGCCGTCGAAACGAGTCTCGTCCCGGAAGCATTCGAAGTGCTTGGCCAGCAGATTCACCAGCTTCCCTGCCGACTGATCGGCTCGCTGAATCATTTGCACAACCGCATGGTCTGGCCTCACAACATCCCGCGGCCGCCTGCCGAGTGCACATTCCGTGTCACTTTGCGGCACGGCGCCCTCGTTCGCACTTTCTGACCGCAAACCCGATGTCGCATTTGTATTCACCGGGGAACGTGAGCTGTCGTGAACTTGGTCGCTTGTGCCTGTGTCTAACGGAGGAGAAACTTGGTCGCTTGTGAGTCCGGAACCCGATTTAATCTCCACCCGATCGCTGCTGAGCGATGTGTGTGCTTTACCATTCGCGATCGCGTCGACTTCTCCAAGGGACAATGGCTGCGTCGATGAAGTCTGCGGGATAGTCTGGTCTTCCGCGTTTCCTGTCGAACCGTACGTCGTGGTCTCGGTGTTGTCCCTGTGCGCATCACTGGCAGGGCCGTCGATATCCATTCGCAGGCTCTCGATGTACTGACTTCCTTCTACCAGTTCTTCAGTTCCTGGTTGGGTGATATCCAAACGTACAGGTGCGTTTGCGTTGAAAGGCTCGGTGACACCGGCTGATGCATCATTGCGAACAGCTTCAAGGTCGTCGACACCGTCGATCGTATCCTCTCCGTCCGTCTCATCTCCAAAGCTCTACCAAGTCAGCATGGCCCGGAATGCGTTTTGAGCACAACTTGTACACACCTCGCGCAGGACATCACCTGCCTCTCTCAGGATTGACATCCTTTGCTCGAGCAGTGGGATTGGTTCTGCAGTCGCACTTCGAAAGACATGCTGCAGAACATCGTCTGTGAAACCTCGAGTACGCCAGTAGCGTGGAGTCGTAATGGGAATGGATTCGTCCAGTGCTCGTCGTAAGCTGGCAACGAGGCTGTTGTAGCCCGTCCACCGCTTGCCGCGGTACTCCACCTGAAAGCGCTCTTCACTTGACAGCTCTGACCAGAATCTGTCACATGTCAGTGTGCGTTGTCATGTGCGACCCTGTCGAGAGCACTCACGAGAAATTCAAGAGATCCATCGTGAAGACAAAATTGACAATGTCAAGCTCGGTAAAGCCCTCGCTCATCTTGGGATGCAACTCATGTTCACTCCAAGTCTCCGTGGAGTAAGACTTCTCCTGCATCGTCTTGTAGATCTCGGCAGCGGCGGCTTTGGTGCCATACATGTCGATGGACACGTCGATGGCATTGCTGTAGATGTATTCGGCATCTCTCAGGACACCTTTCACGCAGAGTCAGAGAGGGATAGGTTAGGGGGAATACACAGGGCGAACATGTACTCAGACGTTAAGCGCCGAGGGGTAAGATAGTTCCACATACCAGTGTCGCTTGAAACCTCGCCGTGGGTCGGTTGAGATATGCCTAAGCTTTGACGAAGGAGTTCAAGCAGTTCAGGGTCCGCTTCGTCGTCGCTCATGTCGCTTCTGTAGGCCTGGCACGTGTATATGGTCTGAGTTGATGGCGGATCTCGCGCTTTTGCCACTCGTGCAGGTGCTGGCGACTTTCAATTCCGCTTCGTAGACGTTGCATGTGCTTTGCGTGTGTCCGTGGGTGAGGGGATAACGGGTAAACGCGAAACAGAGTTCAAGCTACGGCCCCACACGCGAGGAAGCGATCTGAGTTACGACATCGCACCCGATTCCGAGCCGAGCTGTCTCCAACGTCGCCAAACGCGAGCGCAGTTGGCAAAAACATTGGCAGACGCACATCACCACCGACAAACGACAAGATCATCCGCTTACCACCTCCCGCGACCCGATCAGCGCACCGCCGCCAACCGACATCCGCTCCGCCTCCGTCGATCACCCACACCCGACCGTATCGCCGGCTGGATGCGTCACGACCGATAGGAGGCTGCTCAGCTCAGTCGCAGAAACGCAGCGCGACACTGTCTCTACCGAAACGCCGAGTAGCGAAACAACCATCACCAATACGCCGACACATGACGCTCACGATGCAGCGGCGCGACCGATACATCGCGCAGTCGCTAGGCCAGCTCACCAAAAGCGTCAAAGATAGCCGCGTTCTGCTCGTCGGCGCTGGAGGAATCGGCTGCGAGCTGCTGAAGAACCTTGTCTGCTGCGGATTTGGCACCGGACTCCCTCAACCGCAGGGTCAGAATGGCGACGGCGACGGCGACGGCGACGGTGCCGCTGCGAAGACAGCCGAGATCGTGGTCATTGACCTGGACACCATTGATCTCAGCAATCTGAATCGGCAATTCCTCTTCCGCAAGCAGCACCTCAAGAAGCCCAAGGCCATCGTCGCCAAGGAGACGGCTAGCCAGTTCAACCCATCTGTCAATATCGACGCGCAACACGCTTCCATCTTTGACAGCCAGTACAACGTCGACTTCTTCGAGGGATTCGATGTCGTCTTCAATGCGCTCGACAATCTCAAAGCACGCCAACACGTGAATCGCATGTGCTTGGCTGCAGATGTCCCGCTAATAGAGAGCGGCACGACGGGATTCAATGGACAGGTACAGCCGATCAAGAAGGGCATCACCGAATGCTACGACTGCAATCAGAAGCCGGTCCAGAAGTCCTTTCCGATTTGCACAATCCGCTCCACGCCGTCACAGCCCATACACTGCATAGTGTGGGCAAAGTCATACCTTCTCCCGGAGCTGTTTGGAATGAGCGAAGAGGAGTCGTCGGAAGTCGCTGTCACGGAGGGAGATAATGCGCAAGAGGTCGCCAAACTGAAAGAGGAGGCTGAAGCACTGAAGAAAGTACGGAATCTTCTGGGCAAGGATGAATTCGCGCAGGAGATCTTCAACAAGGTCTTCCACGATGACATTGAGCGTCTCCGGTCCATGAGTGAGATGTGGCAGAGCCGGACACCCCCAGATTCGCTACGGTTCGAGTCTGTCTGCATCGACTCGAATCCGGCTAAGCAAGGAGAGACGCTTGCCGCTCAAGATCAAGCAGTCTGGAGTCTACAGGACAATCTGAAAGTGTTCTGCCACGCTGTTGAGGCCCTGACAAAGCGTGTGCAGAATGGCGAGAAAGTCATCGAGTTCGACAAAGACGACAAGGATACCCTGGACTTCGTCGCGGCAGCCGCCAACCTCAGATCTCACGTCTTTCACATCCCTTTAAACAGCGAATGGGACATCAAGCAGATGGCTGGTAATATCATCCCTGCCATCGCAACCTCGAATGCGCTCACCGCGAGCTTGTGCGTCATGCAGGCTTTCAAGATTATGCGGAGCCAGACGCCCAAGATCAATGCGTACGCGCAGCCGACGACTAACAACGCCGTTCCGACCAACTCAGAAACGACGAATGGCAAGCCGGATCCCTTATTAGGGGGCGCCAAGATGGTGTTTCTGAACTCCAAGAGCACGGAGCGTGTGATCGCCAATGAGAATCTCTCTGCACCAAAGCCCGATTGCCCGGTCTGCTCGCCCTTCTATGCTAAGCTGCAGCTCAAGCAAGGCACCACGCCCACTCTTCAATCGCTTGTCGACCTTCTCAAACAGCGCCTGAACTACGAGGACTTCTCCATTACCGCCGACGCAGGTATGATCTACGATCCGGATTTGGAGGACAATCTCGAGAAGCCGATGAAGGATTTTGGCATTGACGGGACGAACACCGGCTTTGTCACGGTCCAAGACGACAGCAGCGAGCCCAAAGTCGACCTTGTCCTGAGCGTGATCAGCAAAGCCATTCCAGAAGACGACAGCGACATGATACTCCTCCCCGACACGATCGAGCTACCACCGAAACCCGGCAAGAAGATGGAAGTGAATGGTATCTCTATCGGTGGCGCAGACGCAGCAGTAGAAGTAGGAGCAGGTCCAAGCTCCGCTCCCAAACGAAAGCGCTCCGCATCGGTGGAAGAGGGAAGCGCTCCGAAGAAGGCCAAGGGCGAAGCCAAGGGTGAAGCTGCCGGCCAGGCAGTCATCGTGGATGAGGACGACGGCGCGATTATCCTTGACTGAGAGAGAAGAGAGAACGATACCCTCTGACTTTTTTGCAAAAACGGCGCAAACGACTTTTCAAGATTCTTCTGGATGGCATTTGCGAAGGCGCGGCGTCTTGGGGGGCCTTTTCCGGTGGTGAGAGTGGATTCGACGGCATGATATGGGCGATCTTCAGTACGCCCGCTTCCCCCCCCCCCCCCCTCTTGCTTGCTTGCTTGCTTGCTATGCAGTGACATAGTGTAAACGTAACGTAGTAAGAAGGAACTCCCTTTTCACTTCGGCTTTTGACTTTTTGGGGGTTGGGTTGGGTTGGGTTGGGTTTGGTGTGGAGCTTTCTCAGCCCCCGGCCCCGGCCCTCCTCTTTTCAACATGTGCCGCGACAGCAGTGCGGTGTGCTACTAGGGACTGTTTGGTGGTCTAAGGCTGGGATTCTAATTCCTCCTACTTACTCCTGGTGGGTTTGGCGGGAGCTAGCTAGTTACTTTACCTAGGATGATGTAACGTCTATTCGATGCGAGGAAGTTCAATGATTGACGCCCCCTGTTTCCGTTTATTCATTCACTTCACTTCATTTCACGAGCGCGTATTCAGAAGCCTTGCCGTCGCGCGGCGGTACTTCCTTGGAGTGCCCAATAATGGCTCTGAGAAGTACGACTTTTGCTTTTTGAGTGTGGGGTGCTGTACATGTAGCTTGCACTGATATTTGATCAATGACCTTTTGCGGAGGGGCGTTGCTTCGCTTTGCTGCTGCTGCTGCAGCTGCAGAGCGGATCGATATAAATTGCCAGACAACAAGAAATCCTCTTCCGCCCCTTCTGCTCGTCAATCGATGAAAATCGCACTCCCCGCGCAAATTCTCAATTCCCCAACGGCGACATGTATCCATTTTTCCATTTCCCATGTCCCATCGAGCTCGAAATTTGCAAATCGAAATCGAAATCGACACTCCTTCGGTTCTCCGTTTGCTTGCAACAAAACAACTTCGTGTTTACTTATGCCTCGAATCCTTAGGTACGTACTCTTCCTGGCACTCTACAGAATATCCGAAACAATTCGTTATATGTGAGTATTCGCGCTTGCTCTATTCCCCCCCTCAGAAAGAAAATCGAATTCGGAGCCGTTTTCTGTATGCTGTTCTACGCGGATTCGATTCGTGCGTGCGTCTTCACCCTCGCTCAACATGACCAAAAACACACTCTCCCGCAAACAACATAGCAATGAATTCGAACCATCAGAATGGCAGAAGAAGATCAGCACAGAGGAAAGGGGATGCATGTACATATAGTGTTACATTCAATATGTAACCAGCTGCGGTACTGGGTTTCCCTGCAATAAGAGCGCTGGGGAGTCAATTTCAAAGCCACCGCCCATGGGGTATCATCGTCGCTATGCTCCAAAGTTCCCTTGCCTTTGTCTCGCCCAAACGCCTCGCTTTCGCGTTTAATCAAATATTCAGTCTTCCACTCTCCATCTAACGCCCTGCTCCCCATGCAAAAGTGTTCTGTTCTGCCAAATGCCGAGTCTTCTGGCTGCCTGTTCACAGCTCTTCATCCACATCTACCAACTGAGCAGCTTGAGACCCCGTCATGCGCACGCGGTAGATGCAGGTGTGATCCTCTGCTCCCCAGTTCGAGACCACTCTGACCACCATTCGGCTCGTGGTTACCGGAATGCCCTCCCAATTACCATGCAACTCAAACTCCTGAGCGTAAAACTTTTGATGAATGTCGTAGTGGCCGGTGCCGAGACAAACCCAGTTCTGTTGGCCTTTTGGGGGCGCGCCGCATTCGTACGATTGCGAGATGTGGACTCGCTGCGCAAGGAGGTCCTTGACTTTCTGAGCTTCTTGAGGACTTTCGAGCTGAGCCCAGAATTCGAGCTCGCGAGGTGCGCCTGCGATGTCAAGAGTACCGCCTGCCGAGATGTGCTCAAGAATCAACTTCTCCGGGTAAACGGTGTGGCCAAGTCTGATGCCGAGCTGAGCTTGACCTTTTTCGTCCGCAGATGGAACGGAACACCAGCATTCGCCGAACTCTTTCCACTGCATCAGAGCTGCGATTGGCGGATTGCCGTTGGTTTGTGGGATCTGCAGCGCCGAAAGACCAGTTGCCCATATAAGCCACTCGGACCAAGTCGCGGGGCGGCCAAGAGTACGCGAGGTGTAGTGTGGATCCACAAGAGCTCGTTGTGCTGGGGAGAAGTAGTTGATCTCGCGCACTGATGCTTCCAGATTTCGAACAAGATGGCCCATGCCAGCAATCTTCTCCACGGTGCGGTTGAGTTCAACGCTCATCGGGAGGTACTTCTGCAGCTCTCCGATCATTGCTTGGTGGAGATCAGTTCGGGATTCGAGAGCTGTCGTGCGGTCTTGGAGGGCTCGAACTTCCTCGGTGTTGTTGTCCAGATGTACCTTGAGGTAATGGTTGATGGCTACCTGCGCTTCTGGGTACGAGAAGTTTGGCATGGTGTAGTTGAAGTCTACGTCGTGTAGAAACTGGTTCCAGCGATATTCCCACTCATGTGGAGGCCGTAGACTGAGGAATCTCATCCCGGAGAGGATCCTCTCCTGGGTACCAGCAAGGAAAGACGGGACTCGTAAGCTGATCAGTGCCATAGTGCCAGTTAACATCCATCCAAAAAGACCCACGGCAGAGAACAAGATCAAGAAGGCCAGTTTGGCATCCTTCCATGTGCCGGGAGTTGGGACTACACGTGTGCGGGCACGGGGAGGGGCAGAGATAGGTGCTTCTAGATCGATGTTAGGTCTGTTCAGGTAAAGGGCAGATCCTTGTATTCCAGTACTCTGGCTCAGAACAGTACTACTGGGAGCAGTCTGAGGCTTGAATCCGCGACGTGGTTCGTGGGGATCCGTGATGGACAATTCTTGAGCCTTTTCCGGACGTGCTGGTCTTGGCGGCGGCGGCATGTGCGGCGTGTCCGCGCGCGGTTGGCTGTCGAACGCTTCATCCACCTCTGCAGCGGTGGTGATCACCTGCTTTCTTAGATGCGCCTTGCCAGGGGCGCCGTAGGCGAAGGATTGTGCGGCCTGCAAAGCCGGGAGAGGTTCGTTGACCGCAGGAGTGTTGGCGCGCGAAGGGCGCGAGCGAGTCTGGCGGGCGAGGTGGGGAGTCGCGGACGATCCCCGGACAGACGACATCTGTGTGGGTGTATGTGGCAGGTTAATGCCACCGTAGATGTTGATGTCGCGAAGAAGACGCGTTCGGGAAGTCGAAGTCGAAGTCAGCTGGATAAACCCTCTGGCTGGGCTAGCGTGGGCGCTAGTACTCGGACCGTTCCCGTCTCGGGCTGTTCTCACGATGCCAAGACTTCTGTCACTGCGTAGTATCTCGAAGAGACGGCTCATAGATGAGGAGGATATTCAGATGCATGGACGCTCCCTGTGTTATGAAGGTCGATATGAGATTGGCCGGATCCGGAAATGCATTCCTTCCTCATGTGCCGTTGCTTTGTTTAGGTAGACCGCGGTACCTGCAGGAAGCTTCACTTAGTCAAAACCTTATCTCTGGAACTTCACCTCCCCAGGATTGCGTCTCCTTCCAGATTCTCAAACATATCAGCTTAGGCAGAGGCACTCGGCATCCTAGAAGCTGCAAATTGATACTGTGTCTTCTCGGGGTGTTTCTTGGTCGAGATTCCATGGAGTGGTCAAAATCCGATCACCCCTCACCTCAAATGCGACAATAGCGGAGGAAACACCGAGCGACTGAGCTCCTGAGATTCCGAATACCTCGAGTACCTCGGCGAGATCTGAGCTAACGGGTAGCCACGCATCAGTAGATCCTTAGAGGTAGGTAGCGCCCAGCGCGACGAACCGCTTCGTAACGCATTGGAGTTACCTTCTAACCTAGACGGTACACCAACAACCAGATACGCCTGCATGTCTGTATGTCCTCGAGGCAATCGATACCTCTGAGCCATCGGGTGGGACAGCGCTGAACCAGTACCGACACGACGGGTGAGACATTCCGGCTAGATGCTGTGGGGACCTTAGAAAACATGGAGAAGGCACATTTCCACAGCATTCGCTGAGGCCCAACCAATCTATGGCCTGAAACCCATCTCGACAATCTTGACCATTCCCGGGTTCACGGCAAGCCTGATAAGACACAATCAGCCGCAGTCCGTGCAGGCCATGCTTCGATGGGGCAAAATGGTATAGAAAGCTTCGAAAGTCTTCATGGTTCGACTTCTCTCCCACCAGGTTCCAATGGAAATCTCAGCAGCATTATATGTCAGACACGAGCCTTCCATCGCCGAATGATTCTCTCACCGCAACTCACTTTACATCAGAAGAAGTTCTCAAGAGTGAATCTTGGCGGCGTGGGCCAACTTGTGTTTGTGAGGCAACCGACGCAAGTATCTAAGATCATCTGCTTCTCGACATCTCGGTGCAGGCTCCAAATACTTTTCTCAACGACATTCGTGTGCAAGTACTGCAGTTGAAAGGACGGACGATGAACAGTCGCGCTGAGTACTGCTGCCAGCTGAGCTTCGCGAGTCCATCTCGGAGATGGTCTCCGAAGGCTGCACCGTCTACTACGACAAGAACACGATCGCTCCAGAGCTTCTTCTTACGTACAAGCAGATGTAATTCGAAGCATTCACGAAATATTACAAGCGTGTGTCCTTCGCAGCCTTCGAGGATGCTTCCGCGGTCTATTCCAGCACCCGCCTGATTGGGCGGAGGCTTGCCAAATTCCGGCCAGAGAACCGCCAGCCCATCACCGACATTCGCTTACCAGCTTCACCAAACACGACTAGTAAGCTGAAACTACCCGATCTCGACGTTGCTCAGCTCAAAACCGTCTCAGATTCTTCGAGTTTGACCGCACCTCTCCAGCGGGCTGTTTTGATCAGTGTCTCTGTACAGAGAATTTGAAATGGGGTCAAGCTAATAAATACAAGTCCCAATAAATACAAGTTCCACGAGGTCTTCTGGGTCAAGCATGTTTGAGAAGAAACTCGAATTCTCTTTATCGCACGTATTTGGGACCGGAAAAAGCAATAAACTTACTTTATAACACCGCTATACAATTCTTAAGAACGCACTGTCTGCTCTGAATCCACTTTGCCGTCCGAATACCACCAGGAGTTCTCCTGATATGCCTAAGCAAAGTCGACTCCAGGAAAGACGTCCACACCTAGCACCTCTCGAAGATGTAAACGCAGTATTAAGAGCAAATCTAGATTGTACAGCTACAACCGGAGATATCAGCTAGACAGGAAGAATTAAACTGAAGAGGTAGCACCATCTCCAAAGGAACCGCAGCACGCGGAAAAGACCAAGGACGATATAACAGCCGAGACATCAGCTACAGCGTCCGTAGGAAGTGGTCGGTAATACCCGATTTGTACTCGTCGTGCGTAGATGAGGCCAACAGCATCTGAAAGAGCTGCCGCTTAAAAGAGTAAGAGGTGAGTGGCGTATATCATACTAATAGAAGTGTAAACCTTTTCGCTTTGAGCTGGAAACCCCCATCTGTTCGATCCGATCTTCTGTTCTTCTCGTCCATTTGGAGAGTGATTTCGCGGCGAAGCGTCCTGCTAGAACGTGCAAGGCGCTCCGTTGTTTGGAGCATTCGCGCTGTAGGGAATGGTAGCTCGGAGGATCGTCAAGGTCCATGCAGACTCGAAGAGAGAATACGCTAGTGCCGTGAAAGCTGACGAGACGTAGTCACTGCTCGGAGATGCGGAAACAAATTCAACATCGGAGAGCAGATTCATCTCACTTGACAAGACGAGGAAGATGGAAATCCAGCGGAAGAAGAGATCGACAAGAAAGAGGCCCGCAGCCTGCCAAGGCGGTCATCATATCGTCGTATTCCTCCGCAACAGCAAGCTTACGGAATTCTCGTCTAGAAAGGCAAACTTCCAGCGCGAAGGACGTCTCAGGGAATAGCTCTGGTGCGGCGCACATTTCCATAATTTCGAGGTTCTCCTTCATCGGCAGTGTACTTTAGCTCTTGCGATGCCACGGAGTGCCTACTTGAAATGCCGGAAAGGCTTGCTTGGCTTGGCCTGTCCACCATGATGCGAAATCGGTAATGTCTTCGACTCTTACTATTACGTCCAGGAACGCCCCTTCCTTGTACGAGAGCGTCGCATGAAAAATCAACATGTGAACACAATGTCCAAGCTTCCGCCAAGATAGGGAAAAAGCCAGCCACGCCTGTGGCGCAGACAGCGGTCTCACTGCGTTAACCTCACGAGCCATCGTATGATCCTCATGACCAAAATCCAGGGAATACAAGATTTTCAAAGTAAATAAGCGGTATCATTTCACACAGGGTCCGAAGAAGCTGCAAAAAGTCGTACTGGTAGTCGGTAGCGCCACCCGTACTCCAACCCCAGACTACGAAGTGAGGCGAAATAATGCCGACCCCCTTTCGATGCTTCCGCCCGCCGTATACGATGTCTTAGGCCCGCTCTAGCCCGTCCGCGAAAAGACAGACCCCGGAAGAAACTCCTGAGCAATGCATGCCGCCGATCCTCGGTGGCCGCGGGTAGTTCCAAACTATCGCGTACAGAGCAAATCCCAAGTCCCAAAAATACATGTTCTTGCGTGCAAAGAAACGAAGCGCTGGCCTTTCCTCCCGTTCTCAGTATCGTCGTGATTGCGAGTTCTCCCAAGCAACGTCGCCGCGCTCCCAGCGACTCGCGGAGAATCGGCTGCGTTTGCGGACATATCTCGAGGCGCGGCGATATACTTTCTTGCACGGGCGATAGAGGAGCAAGATAAGCGCTAGGCCGAGGGCGGTCCCGAGGAAAATGAGTGGCCAGAGCCAGTGCAGAAAGACCATACCGTAACGCCCAGCCAGTCATTGTTCCTTCTCGTAACCTTCGGGCTTGGGCAACTTGTTCGTGTCGTACCATCGGTTAGTGCCTATAGGTGTCAAGTGTCAGTGGCGTCTGCATGTCTCTTGCATGTGCCGAGCCGTAAGGCTACGGGGGCGGAAACTCACATGAATATCCGTTCCAGTCAAAGTTGTCCTTGGGATTGCAGTGGCACTTGAGATCCAGTCTCATCTGCTCGCCTGTTGGACAATGCGTGAAGGGCACATGATAGTATGCGATGTCGTTAAAGAAGTGGATTTCGTCCTTGGACAGCATGAGAGCTGCTGCGATGGAGTGGATCGGCGCATCACCCCAGCGCTCGTAGAAGAACCCTCCCTCTCTGTCCAGAAAATCGAAGTAGTCGGTGTAAGCTCTGCTGCGCAGCCAGTTGAGGTTGCCAATCTCGAAGTTAGACCAGAAGTGGCAGTGGTTGTATGTGACTCCTCCGTCATCCGACAGAAATTGCATGCTGTTGTCCTGCGCGATGTGCTCCGGGTGCTCCTTCATGAATTTTTTGACGCTGTCCCAGAGAGTGGGGATAGTCTCGACATATTCGTAGAGCGAGAGCACGAAACTGTACTTCTTCTTCTTCTGAGCCATGAGCTTGAACGGGTCGTATGCGATGTCGCAGTAGAGCTCAATGGATGGTTCCACACGCCAATACCACTCATACTCAAGCATGATGGGATGGCGGAAGAAGAAGCCAGACTCGTATCTGCACATGTGCCTGTAGCTGATGCTGTCTCCGTATATGATCTTGCGCTCATGCATATCCTCTCTGACCTTCTTTGCCTTCTCTTGATCAATGAACTCCGGGAAGCCCCAATGCTCTTTGTCAATCTTTCCATATCTTGTCTTTCCCGAGGTGAGAGCGGTGGTGACCTTGATGAAGGTCTCATCGAAGTCGGCATCGTTAAGGAAGACCCAGTCGTAATTGTAGTTGCGATTGAATCGGTCCTCGACCTGTCGGATACTTCGTGAGATCTCCCAGACGTCGCTGTTTCTAGCGAGTGTTACAAATGTGGCGTTCAGGCGCTCGCCTGGAGCCTTTGGTGCTGAGAGGGTATTCTGGCCGATGCTAGGGTTGGGCGAAGTGTTGTGTTTCGAGGCAGCTTCCGCTACAGGTGCAGCGACTGGATTGACGACATCGCCGTGGAGTGCAGCCGCGTTCTGCTCGTCTGATACGAATGCGCCTGATTTGGCAGACTCATGTGTGCCCGTCCATAAGCCTTGCGACTTGAGCAAGTCTTTGGCGGATTGCAGATGTTCGCCGCTGAAGGTTGTCGGAGTCGGGGGTCTGAGGTAGAAGAAGAGGACTATTAGGGCGACAAAGGCGAGGATGATGTATCGCAAGTATCTTGTTGAGCCAGCCATGTTGTGAAAGTCGTCGTCGTCGTCGTCGTCGATGTGGTAAGCCGGCGCTGACTTGGAAGAGGGTTGACTTTCAGTCGAGAAGGCCTGCCCAGCGAAGCCGCGTTGGCTTTTCTTCGAGCTCACTGGCCGACGGGGATCCGTTCACGGCAGTCGCCGTCTGAGATTCGATTGCTGATCTCCTGTCGCGAACGATGGCAAGGGTAATGACTGACGAGATGAGTAGATGCAGCTGTCAGGTCAGCGGGAGAGTCGCATCGACCTCGATGATGCCTGAGGCTGTCGAGGGTAGCAGTGTTGTCCGGGGGGTAAAGAGTGCAATTGGAGTTGGGGAGAAGGGAAAGGACAAGTAGAGGAAAAAGAACGCGTGGTTGAGTGCGTGTCTTTGTACGGAGGTTCCTTGCAGGAGGATGGACACCATTCCGATACCCTATCCACGCACTATCATCGCACTATTCCATACCTTGCTGCTGCCCTTTTCCTAATCGCAATCCAATAATTCCCTCCCCCCTCCGCGGCCCAAATGCCGTTGTGGCTGTCTTCCCTCTGTGTGGCTGAGACGCTGCGGGAGCGGGACGTCGCCGCGAAGCCTAATTGCCAATGACTTCACGGCTGCGAGAACACCACAACCATAACAAAGTCCATTGCGGCAATCTGCAAACACCAACCTACCTATCTCTACACGCACACATCCTTCGCTTTATTTCCGAGCTGCTGGCCCTTCGAGCTGCCGGCGCACATGCGCTGCCATCCAGTCCATCGATTCGAAACAGAACACACGAGGCACACCTCGATCGATGTCTTTCTTCGGCTTCGACACCAGCTTGCCGCGCGACAAGCCAGCCGCGTCTGGCTCGCGCGGCATGTTCGATGCTCATGATCCATTCGCTGGTCTGGGGGGAGCTGCAGGCGGCCAGGAAGGCAACATGCTGGACTTTGAGGATACGTACGATGGCTTAGGCCAGCAGCTGCAAGAGTCTGGAGACACATTTAATGACGACACATTCGGTGGAGATGAACCTGTCACGAGGGAGGATGTCGGCAGGGACTTCGATTTTGCAGGACAAACGGCCAACATAAGGGACACCTTGTTGGAAGAGCAGATGCTGCATCATGCCCGACAGCCTATCCCACAGGCTCGCTCAGCAAAGCCAGCCAAGACTGGATACGAAGCGTACAAGCAGTCTGAGTACATTCCAAGGCTTGAAGCCGATGCATCCATCTGGGGCCAGTCTGTTGCCAAAAAGCCTACTGAACAGCCAAAGGCCGCCGCTGGTCCCAAGATGATGAGCCTCGAGGAGGTCGAGGCTGCTATGCGTCAGCAAGCAAAGCCCAATCCTCCTCCTCAAGCCGCACCGGATGTCCAAGCACAGACTCTTGGCTTGAAGAACATGCTAGGCCTTGGCGGTGCTCCCACTCCGCCAGCTCAACCTCAGGTAGATCAGCAGAGACCTCCGCAGATTCTTCAGCGCCCGCAGCAGCAGCCACCCCAGCAAACGCAACAACATGCTCTCGACTACAGTCTCCGCGCTCCGCAAATCTTGCAAAGGCAGCACTCCCCAGCTCAAGGCCGACCGCAATCCCAAGACTTCCACAGCCAGTCTCCTCAGCCCATGCAGTTCCAGCAGGGCCCGCATGTTCCTCCGCACGCAAGAGGAGCACCTCCTTCCGGACCAATGCAGCAATCCTTGCACGGCCGTGGACCTTCGTACAGTGGGCCTCCTATCACGCAAGCCCGCCAGATGATGGATATGTCTCCCCAGGATCGAGATGCTTACATGGCCGAAGAAGCCAAGCGAGCGAAGCGCAATCACAAGATCTTCATGCTCAGCAAAAACAATGGCCTCATGACTCCCCAGGACAAGAATTGGATAACACGCATTCAACTCCAGCAGTTACTGACCGCCACGGGAGGCATCGACAATGAACCGGGAAGCGAGGAGCAGCTCGCCGAAGACTTCTACTATCAGGTCTACGCACAAATAAGGGGTCCTCCCCGAAGTGGCCCCGGCCAGCCTCTCAATCAGTTCGCGCAGACATACCTCTTCCAGACAGGCAGCCGCTACGGCTACGGCCGCAGCCGGCATCATCCCCGCGGCGGCGACAACCACGTTCAGCGTATGGAGCAGCAGGTCGCTCGGGCTGTGGAAGCAGCGAAGGCACGACCAAAGAACAAGCAGCTTGTCATGGAGGGCTCTCTCGGCAAGATCGCTTTCAGCAATTCCAAGACGCCTCGACCGCTTCTTAACATCAAGCGACCCGAATCCGGGGCGCATCTGAAGCATCACGCCAAGCCCGCCGACCGAAAGACCACTCTTCGGAATATTGAGGACCTGTACTCGACATTGATGAGACTAGAGCATCATGAGCGCCAGCTACCGCCGCCACCGAATGAGGAGAGCCCCCCTGAAGCCATTGAGGGGCACATGAGATGGCGTAGTTCGATGCAAGAGCTCAACCAACAGCTTTGGGAGGCGCTCAAGGTCATGGAGCCAATACAGCCTGAGTACGTACCTTTTTCGCTTCATGTTATCGATCATGTGCTAATAGTAACAGCTCTGCCACACCCCACCCATTCATCCAAATCTTGTCGTTCAGCAAAGGCAAGAAGGCGATCCCTCGTGTGTTCAGACATCTTGACGAGCAACAACGCCTAACCATGATCACTCTTATCATCATTCACCTCGACATTCTGGACGTCATTCGCGACGCATACCCACCAGCTGACAATTCGCCTCTTCCGGCACGCGTCAAAGAGGAAGTGGAGCAGTTCAACAACACCATCATGCCCCCACTCTTTTCATTCATAAACGAAGCGTCGCTCAGCATCATCATCGGCCTGCTGGGTCTTGTCCTCGACCGAACTTTGGTCCAGGCCGTTGTCCGCACGAAGATCGGAGTCAAAGTGCTCACCTTGCTTGTGTCTCGCGCCGAAACATTTCGTCAGCAATTGGAAGGTTCAGATGACTGGCGACAGTGGCAGGACCTCTACTCTCGGCTGTTTGACACGATCGAGCCCGTTTTACCCTACCTTTTCCCCACAGACACCAACATTGCTGCATCAGATGACGTGCATATATGGCAATACTTGTCCACGATGGCGGTTTCGGCAAACCCTGACCAACAACAGAGGTTGGTCTTGGGTGTCAAGGATAGGGTGATGGAGACGGTTGGAGTGAGCAAGACTCTTCCAGAGGGAATGAGTAAGAAGCGACTGGCAGATGTCAACTTGTTCATGGTTGCCATTGGTCTGGATGTTGGTCTGCTTGGTTGAGCAACGAGAGGGACAAAAGATTCTCCAAAGTCTTAAGCAACGTTGAAAAGAGTTTTTAGGCATGAAACCACAATCCGAGTTTTCTCTTGTTGTTGAATACTATTGATATTCCAGCGTTTCCGCATCCTTTCCCGTGTATCACATGCAAGTATTGTAGGACATGAATGGCTCAGCAAATGTGAATATCGTAACGGGCGCAACCGAGCCACGAGTTTACCGCTTAGTCACCTCGAGACTTCACATCTCATCCGCGACTTCTTCATTGCGTTCTGACACGCCTCTCATCGCCCGCAACGGCCATCATCACTCTGGCGTGAGGCACAATGAACGCCGTCGATGCCACTGAGCGAACGGAGAAGCAGGGCGAGGCCGAGGCACCTTCTCTGCTAACCATCATTCTCGATACGAATCCGCACGCCTGGGCTCTACTGGACAACTCGTCATCCCTTTCCAAAGTCGTCGCCAATCTGCTGGTCTTCATCAACGCCCATTTGGCTATCAATCATGCAAATCGCGTAGCCGTCGTGGCCAGTCACGCCGAGCAAGCGGAATTCTTGTACCCGACGCCCTCGCGAACGGATTCGGCCGCCGCGAATGGCACGAATGGAGACTCCGCTGGCGATGGTGGCCCTGTACGACCGCCAGATGATGCCAACAAGTATCGTCCATTTGCGCATTTAGAACATGCTCTCACGAGCAATTTGCGACGACTGGTGGCGAAAACCTCTCCGGATGCACTGGGATCTACGCCTTCGACTATGATTGCCGGTGCGCTCACGATGGCTCTTACGTACATATCGAAGCAATCTGCGTCTCTACCAATGGCAAACACTAGCGCCCAATTCAACTACTCGGATCCAAACTCTGTCGCTGGTAATGATGTGGCTACCGACGGGTTGCGGGGCAATGCCATCATGAGCCTCACTTCGCGCATTTTGATTCTGTCTGTATCGGGAGATCTGGCGAGCCAGTATATCCCGATTATGAATTCGATCTTCGCCTGTCAGCGATTAAACATCCCAATCGACATCTTAAAGCTCGCTGGAGATACCGTCTTCTTGCAACAAGCAGCAGACGCAACAGGAGGTGTCTACATGGCGCTCAATGATAAGACCCGAGCCGGATTTCTCCAATATCTCATGTTTGCATACCTTCCTGACGAAGCTGCCCGCAATCACCTCATCGTTCCTGGAGAAGGCGAGGGAGTCGACTTCCGAGCTGCCTGCTTCTGCCATAGAAAAGTCGTGGACATAGGATTCGTCTGCTCCATCTGCCTAAGCATCTTCTGCGAGCCGCTACATGATAGCACCTGCTTGACCTGTGGAAGCCATCTGACCATGGCTAATTATGGGCAGAAGCCAGCTGTGGTGCCGAAAAAGAAGAAAAAGAAGAGGAGGCCGGTCGATGGTGCTGGGACTCCCGACAGTCGAGCTGGTACGCCGTTGCCGTCGTAGAGAGGCGGGACGCTACCAATGCGAGTACCGAGCGTCAAAACCGGTCACATGTCTTAGTATGCTGGGTGCTCGAGCAATTGACGCCCGTGCGAGCATCTCAGAAGCGCGTCATCGATATTCCCCTCCACAGTCCCCAAGAAGCTCGATCATCTTATCTCGACGACTTTTGGAAAGCACGTGCTCAATGGCCGCTTGGTCTTGCTCGTCAAGAGTCCAGCCGTATGTCGCTAGATTCCCCTCAGCATGGCCACTCACGCCCATCCGCGTACCAACAATCACCGCGCCCACATACGGAAAGTCGAGGACCCATCTGGTTGCAACATTTGAAATAGCAACATGGTGCTTGGTCGCAATATCTCTCAGCGCCTGCAGCAACTCTTGAAAGAGCTGCCATCCACCCCAGTTGACGATCATCTCGTAATACTTGCGCTGGCTAGGCGTGATGCTTTCGAGGAAAAGTTCTGGCTCTGGCCGACCTAGCCATTTGTCTGCGAGAAATCCTCCACAAAGGGTGCCGTATGTCAGAAGCTTGATATCATGCTTCTTACATGCCGCGCCCATCTTGGAAATTGGCCTAGAATCAATGAGCGAGAACTGGACCTGGTTCGTGTGTATCTTTATCCCGGCTTGGACAATCCCTTCCATCCGCTGGGTGTCAAAGTTACACAGGGCAAGCATCCGTACCCTGCTGTCCTCCTGCAAATAGCGAAGCGCATCCAGATACGTTGTATCCTCATAGTTCTGCCAGTGAAACTGGAGCAAATCCACATGATTCGATCCCATCCTTGAACACCTCTCGGTCACATTGGCCGCCACAAGCTCCCTGGTAATCTCCGTCGGGACGAAAACGCAGTACTTTGTCGCTCCGAAGGTTGCTTCCGGATCCGAGCATGAGGATCTGAATTTCCCAAAGAGAATTTCCGCATCACCGTAGTGGTCAGCCATGTCGTACGCCGTAAACCCCTGCGCGGCATAGGTCTGAAACTGGCTCTGGATGGAGGCTGTCGTGGACGTTCCCCAGGAAGGGCTCGAGAGCTGCCAGAGACCGGAGAAGAGTCTAGGGAGGACCCTACTGCCGAGGGCGAAAGTTTCGATTCTCGTGGAGAGCGGAGGGACAGTACATGTAATACAGGGCTGCAAGCCAGCAGCGTCTTGCATCGTCGGCGGACTGGCGAGCCCAAGCAGCGCTCTCAGAGATGCAATACTCCGTTCAAGTCCTCCTCCTCCTCCGTCGTGAGTCTCCAGTGCTTGGAGTAGTCTTTGCAACCTCTCCCTCTCCTCTCCCGTCCCCTTTTTTCCCGTCGTCGTCACCAAACTCTTCTGAACAGCCGTGATCCCCTGCACCACATCGCCATCCCCAATCCCCCCCCTCAGCACCACCCCGCCACCACCATCTCCCGCCAAAATCTCCACCGCTTCCCAACACATGCCACACCCCACCGTGGCCCGCACGATCCCCGCCGCCGCCGCCGCATCCTCCTCCTTTTCCGTTTCTCCTCGCGAAGCAGAAAAAGAAGAAGTCGTCTTCTTGCTCATCAGGTACTCCCTCGTCCGCGCTTCAAAGGAAGCCGTCACAGACGGATCCGCGGCGGAGAGCAGAGCTCTCAGAATGGAACGTAAAGCCACTGGGGGCAGGTTGGCGATCACGGTGTCCGTCATGAGGTTGACGTGGGACATTACTTTTGGGGGGCCTTGTGGCGGCGGCGGAGCTGGGTTTGTGGTGTTGTTGAGGGGGGTCATGTTTTTCTTTTTTCTCTCTTTTTTTTTCCTCAATCAATCGTTCTTGGTGGATCTAAGAGTTTGGCAACTTTGAAGATTTGCGATTTTTTTTTTGGCTGGCTGATTGAGATAGATAGCTGGTGTTGAGCCGGCGGAGTGCATGAAGATGGATGAATAATGCCGGGTTGGCCGGCGTGCAAGATGCAGAGCTTGGCCGGCCGGCGGTCTGACGCGCAAGAGCTGGAAGCAATCGATGACAAGAAAAGGTAACTTGAGAAACCAAATCTATGAGAATGATGAGGAGCCAATCAAATAAATAAATATGTTATCCTAGAAACCACACAAACGCGCGCAATCTGTCTCTCTCTCTCTCTCTCAACCCCCATCCTCGAACCCCTCACAATTCCCCGCCCCCGGCATTCTCCAACCCAAGCATCTTGTAGAAACCCACCTTGTTCGGCTTCCTCCCCAAAAAGTCCTTCAACATCGTCTCATAATCTTTACTTCCGCCGGGTTCCAGCACGGTCTTGCGATACCTCGCGCCCACCTCACTGGAAAAGGGATCCTGCTGGAATGCAGTCACAAAGATGTCGTCTGCATAGACCTTGCTCCACATGTAGGCGTAGTATGAAGCTTCGTAGCCGCCGCCCATGATGTGTGTGAAGGTGCTCTCACCGTGTCCGTATTTCCATTTCTTGGTATCGAGCACTTCGGCGCCGTCGAGACCGAACAGTTCCCTGGTCAGATGGTTCCAGACAAGCGAGGTGTCGACTGTCTTGGCGGCTTGCTGCGACGGTTGCTCGTGGACCCGCAGGTCGAAGGTGTCGTAGAAGATTTGTCCGAGCGTGCTATAGGCACTCAAAGAAAAGCGCGATTTGGCGAGGTTGTTGATCATCTCCTCGGGCATGGTCTCTGGGGGTTGCTTCAGGTCCTTATTGTCGTCTTTGTGGTCTTTCTTCCAGGTTTCAAGGTACGCGGGCGAGATGTGGGAGTAGTGCTTCGAGAGATACTTGATCACCGATGGCTGCCAGTTGTAGTTCTCCATCATTTGTGACGGCGCTTCGAAGAAGTCTGGTGGACAGCCGGGAGGCCCATGCAACCTGCTGAAACGAACCTTTGATGAAAGATAATGCATGCAATGTCCGAGTTCATGCAAGATAGTCTGAACTTCGGAGTGTAAGAGCAGCGACGGTATGTCTCCGGTTGATTTGCGCGAGTTGGCGGCAAGGGCTGCCGATGGATACGCCCTCGTGCCGTTCTCATACAGGAAGCCTGGTCGGATTGGAATTTGGTAGGCGCCACCGCCTTTACCCTCCCTGTAGAAAAGATCAAGATAAAGATAGCCGGCAAAATCACCACCCTGGGTGTTCCAGACCGAGAACACCTGCACGTCAGGGTGCCATACCAAGTCCGTGCCGTTTCCGGTCGGCGACAGATCGTCGAGGTCTGTGCCTTTGATCGGATGAAACTCGAACCCGTAGATCCTGGAGTACATATCCAGAATTCGTTGTATCGTCGAGTCGACGGGGAAGTACTCCTTGATATCGTCGTCGATGACTTTGTCCACCTGCTCTCCGTAAAGTCGGGCGTAGTAACCCACGTCCCATCTCCAAAGCTTGTTGTCGTCGAAGGTCCTATTCTCATATGTTCCAGGCGGAAAGCTACCGTTGGAGAGCTTGAAATCTCTCACTATCTTCAGTTGATCTTGATTGGGCTTGAAGAGCTTTTGGCGGACGTCATCGACAAACTTGTTGACTCGAGTAACATCATCTGCCACGTTGTCGTGAATTCGCTGCAGCAGGTCAGCCACATCGCCTGCGGAGGACGAACTGTCAGTACACTTACATATGCGGCGAAATTGGGCCAGCCCAAGATTCGAGCTCTTTCGTCTCTCAAGGCCACCATTTGTTGAAGACGATCCACGTTGCTGGGCGCCTGGTTCGCGATAGCAACGGCGACCTTCAGCCTTACACTGCCGTCCTTAATGTATGGTGCAGCTCCTGCTTCAAGCGGTCCTTTGAGTGGAAGACCCAGCTTGCCCTCGTCGGTTCCGCTACCCTTCTTCATCGCGTCCAATATGTCTTTCGGGACGCCATCGAGTTCCTTGGGCGTTAGCCACACGATGGTATTGTCATCGATGACCGCCTGTGAGGAATCGGTCTGAAGCTTCACCAGAAGGCGATCAATCTCTTGCAGTCGTGCAAACTTGGCCTTGTCCGTGAGACTGAGGCCGGCGTCCACATAGCCCTGCCACATTCCTCCCAGTATCCGCCATTCATCCAACGGTAGCCTCCCATCGACCGCTTGCCTGCGGGTCAGGGATACTGGATACTCATACCCATCATCGTCTTGGCCATTCGTCTTGTTGTACTTCTTGTACACCGCATCGATGAGTCGGAAGTACTGTGGGATGAGTACGTCCTTTTGGCCAGCCGCGTTGAATTTGGTGGCTGCGTCATTGGAGGCTTTCTGCAGCTCAGCATTGCCTACGGATTGATAGAGACCAATTGCACCAGTCGCAAGAGAGGCTTCGTCTTCGAATGAGAGGTATGGCCAGATGACGTTCTTCCAGTCGGCATCTTCCAGTTTCACCTGCGAAATGTGAGAAGGTGGTTGCTAGAGGGCAACGGCGGAGATTTCGCGACCCACATATACGCACCTCTTTGATTGTTTTGTCCACTACTGCCTTCTGCGCCGCGATCACCTTATCCGTCAATTTGGACAATGAATCTGGCGTATCGTTGAAGAGAATGGGCGTCTGCGGAGGCTTCTTGTCGGCGGCTGTCGCGAGGGAGAGGATGGAAAAGACGATCAAGGCCGAGCGTGACAGGCACGCGGGCGAGGACCTTGGGGGAGGCATTCTTCGCGTGCCGCACCAGCTGGTAGCTCTGCGCATGTGATCGCGGTCGCCAGAGGATTCGCCTTTTTATACATGCTTGCGATGGGGTATGGTCAGCTGGAATCACGTTGCAAAAGTCATGTCCCAATTATTGCAGGCTACCTTGCAGGCTACCTTGCATGATTCTGGCCTGTATCCTCGTTGGGCTACCGTTCTCATCGCGAGCTTACCAGTCGTAACAGCTCCCGAGGTGCCAGTGTCTGGATCATCCTATCCATACGGGATAAGCTCCTTGCTCAGGGCGAGGATGAGCCTGGGACCCCGTCCATCGCAGCAATGTGTTATGTGTTATATGCTGTGGCATGATTCTGCATGGCATGGCATGGCATGGCGTGGCATGGCATTAGCATCATGCAGGCTCTCCATGTCCACGTAGATGGATGAAGTCCAGGGTGTTGAAATAAGATGAAATGTGAGATGAGATGAGATGAGATGAGATGAGACGATAGACTAGGCTGACGGCGCACAGACCACCGCGCATCACCGACAACAGCAAGATACGTATAGCTAGCACACGCATACAGCCAGATATTATAGGCCAGATACTATAGGCCAGATACTATAGGCCAGTATCGCCATATCGCCCGACACTGCACAACTCACTCACGCATAGGTCGGTCTGAATAATGGCATTAGCACGGGCCGGGCGTTTCGGGGCGGGTAAACTAGTACAGTAAGCAATGATGGAGATGATGAGCCGTAGTATGTTAGCACGATCTAGGCGATCTACCCAACTAATGATAATATAGAAATATACTGTATAAGATCCCCCTGAGGCACGGACTACACCCTAACATCTTCGGTCATCATGATGATCAAGCTCTTGCGAGTGCCGGGCTAGAAGCTCGGCATACCAGGGTTCAATAATGGCCGAGGGGATATGTACTGATGGAGGGTTCGTTTCAAACCGACACTCGGCCAAGACAGCTGCAAGTGCTATGCTAGACAGCTGCGAGTGCTAGACAGCTGTAAGTGCAACACCACTCCAGCACCAGCAACGGAAGGCTAAGTCACATATTTACTGCACGAACCACAACTGGATTTGTAATCGACACGACAATGGCCGTGCATCGGAGAACATCCCTGTCGTCTACTCAGAAGCCTATCCAGGCACCGGAAATTTCGCCACCACAACCCCCTGTCATGTTCACTCATACTACAGTACACAACTGTGCAACGACAGACTACTCCGCAGCTTCCAACCACACAGCTTTCCTTAGCCAACATCACGGCAGCGGCCTACTCTGAAGAACTGTGGATGTCACGGCCACGGGTCTTTTTGTGCGTATACAAAGGCACCTTCTAGCCAAATCCGACCGGTCTCCATCACTTTTCTCTAACAACACAGCGGAATCTCATTCCGAACATGTCCAAAGCGAACTTGGGAAACACCGTGCAATTCTCACCGCTTGAGAGAACACAGACCACGGACTTTGAACCAGGAGACCAAGAAGCTATGCTATCATAGATGACACGAATCGCCGAACTGTTAAAGTAAACCGTTCGTATCCTCAACGCGAACTCTGCTATCCGCTGGCCTTGGCTCAATGAAGTCGACGCTGTCATGGAGTCTGAATCTGGCGGTCAAGTCAACAGATCGGTCTCGCGCGGGAAAGATTGCTATTTGGCGATCTCTCACCTAGTAGTGGGAAAAGCTACCTCTAACTCTCCCAAGACGCTGGACGATACAGGACAGATCATCACCTCCGATCTTCAAATCCCGTACGATGAAGCGCTGGAGGCGGGATCCAAGCATCTCGACGCAAATGGCGTTGAGCCACTGTTTCCTTCTGGCCATGCTCTGAGCTATTCGATTTTTGAGCTTGGCGATCTCACAGTCCGCTCGCTTCCAGGGCAACGCCACTGTGGTGCGTACCGTAAGCTTATAGAACAGGGAACGAAGGAGGTCGTCGTGCATATCTACATCTCCTACCCAAAAAGCAAGCTGTTACGGCGCCAGCGAAGATGCCAAACGGCTTTTTCGGAAAATCACACTCCAAACTGGCTGGCGAGGAGACAGACGTCGATCTGAAAATGAATCAAAACCCGACGATTTGAAGGTCTGAATATCTTTATTTATATCTATGAATGTATACCCTTTCTGATAGCTCTCCCTCGCACCAGAACAGTCGTTCTCCCAAGTATCATCAACGCCATAGTCCGCGCCGCACCAGTACTCTCAGCTATGGGGCCAGTTCTTGCATCTCCCTAGCTTCGCGAGATCACTCCATGGGTTGGCCGAAGCACCACGACTCTTGCTTCGAAACCAACCGCTTCGGAACACCATGTAATATATCGCAGCGAGAGTGAGTATACTTTTCACACCACTAGTATTAGTATACCTACTTCTCATTCTTCAAGCAGCTCTAGTACAGTACAGATTTCGGATAATGTATTAACGTGAACCCCACGACACGACACGACACGACACGACAATCGCAGATATAATCATAATAACAAGATAGAATGTGTGGGTATTTGCACGACCCTTTTAAGATTTCCCCTGTCCATGGATCAAAGAAGCAGAGACTCGGTAGATAAGTACCTTCACCTACTTTGCAGAAAGAGAGATTAGACTTTCCCAAAAACCAAGACCAAGTCCAAGTCCACCTTATTCCAAGAGCCTTGTACAGCCCTATACGGCATAAATGACTTAGGGCGCACTATATCTCGTTCATCCTGTTCTGGTCTGTTCTGTCCTATTCTGTTCTATTCTCTTCTACGGCTACAGCCTTTTCTCCCCTGGCTAGGCTATTAGAGCGGGTCACGCCCGCTTTTTGCCATATCATCTCGACGTACGTTGCGATATGAAGCGTATGTCTTGTCAACCACCCGGGGGGTTTCCTTTACCTTCCAGAACTAAGATTAGATGCAGCCTGGAGTCTGGGTACTATAGCTGGTTGGATGTTTGACAGGTCCGACGGCGGCTTCGTTTCTTGAGACGGTATGGCTCTTTTGGAGATTCAATCAATCGAGCGCGAAAACCCGGTAAGAGAAAGAGGAGGCAATCGAGTAGAAAGAGAAATTCTCGCGGTGGGTGGAAAAACATGGTTGTTACGAGGTTTTCGATAATATAATGTTGATCTTTACACAAATCTATCGCATTACCGCCCCCCCCCCAAAAATGCCCGCCAAACCAGGAATGACTCCTCGCGATGCAAGACGAAAAAAAAAAACCACTTCAAAACATCAGAGAGATCCGCCAGGCTCAAACGGAGTTTTAGATATAGTCAGCCGCAGAAGGCATCGGTACCCTGCGCTTGTAATCCCCACCATACCGCGTGGTCATATTGAGGCTCGGCGGCATGACGCCCTGGTTGCCGGCGCGGTACTCGGGCGGAATCTCCGGCCAGACGTCCACGCCGTCCATCGCGACCATACCCATCCCCCCCGCCAGGTGGATTTCCAAGTGACAGTGGATCAACCAGGGACCCGGGTTGTCGACGTAGTAGCGCAAAATCTGCCAGCCGGGCATATCGGCAATCGTCAACCAGGTATCTCTGTAGCCGGGGTTGTCGAAGTTGAAGAGGTGGGGGGATTTGTCATAGGCGTCGTGGACGGAGGTGTAGTTCCAGACGCCTTCGCCCTGGGCGATGCGGAAGGTCTTGGAGCCGTGCTTGTGGATGGCGTGGGTGAAGGGCTTGCCGTCGCCGTAGTTGGCGCCGACGATGAAGACTATGTCCACCCAGGTGGCGTTGTTGGTGCGGAAGACGAGGCCGCGGTTCATGGCGTCGGTGCCGTTGGGGTTGTACATGAGCGGGTTGCCGCTGAGCCAGTCGATCGGATACATGATGAGCCCTGCTTGAGTGTTATTGATCTTGTTTCCATGCCAGCCGCCGACAGTGTAGGAGTAGGAAGAATTGGTGCGACCGGCGTAGAGGTAGACCTCCTGGTCGGCCAGAAGCTTGGGAGGCGGGACTTTGAAGTTCTGATATTGGTTCGGGTAGGAGCCAATGGAGTCATTGAGCACTGCCCACGGCATCAAGATGGAGACGTTCTTGTCTTCGACGGCCGCGCCACCGTACTGAGTCCATGGTTCGGTAGGACCCCATCGCTCTGGTTGGCCCTTGTAGCGCATGCTGGCGTACGCGCCAATGACTTGGGTCGCACCGTAGTCTCCCAGGTCGATGTTGTACGTGCCCCGTTTCTGGTTAAGGTGTACCATTGCGCTGTATCGCTCGCCAGCCCAAAGGTTCAGCGCCTGTACTTTGACGGGTGGGACGTAGTTGCCATTGATCTCGTACACCCACATGTCGTGCTCGTCGATGGCGGGCTGAGGTGTCTTCAAGGTGCCGGCAGCAACCCAGTTGAAGCTCACCCACTTGTCTTCTGGGTCTACCTCAATCGTCTCCCTTGATCCATACGATGGAACGCAACCGGACTGTACTTTGTCCGGAATCTTGGACTCGTTGCCAAGATCAAGCCAGATCTCGTCGATGGCTGGCACGAAGGGCAGGCACCCTTTGTCAGAGACAAACTTTGGATCAATAGACTCTTGAACGCCAGGTTGCGTGTGGTTGATCAGGAAGTCTGTGCCCGGGCAGTACACACTTCCTTTGCCGTTGAGCAAGATACTGTCGGAGCAGAAGAGACCGAGGTTGGATGCCAGAGTATAGTTCCAGAGCTCATCGGATGTATACTGTTCCCAGTCGGACAACACGAGCAGTTTCGGATCGCGAGCCGCCCTCTCCATAGCGGCAATATCCGAGCTGTCGTTGCTGATCATGTGGAAGGGAAAGTCGGTGCCGTTCTTGGGTCGAATGAAGATGGCGCCGTAGAGACCATCCATGAGTGTCATTCTCGAATGCGAGTGGTACCAGAAGGTTCCAGCTGGTTGGGCCTTGAAACGATGTACGAATTCGGTGTTGGGAAGAATCGGAGTCTGCGACAAGCCTGGAACTCCATCGCTCCAGGGAGTCTTCCACATCTGCATGCCGTGGAAATGGACAGTGGCATCTTGCGACATCTTGTTGCGGATTGTGACCTGATGATGATTAGCTCAGGACTTGAATGCACAAGGGATGCAAAAGACATACCTCGACGTCGTCGTCCTCATCGAAGATCAAAGCCGGACCAGGCATGCTGCCGTTGACATAGATCATCTCTCGCCATTGTCCATTCGGAGCACCCAAATCCCACGTCAACTCCAACGACGTCTGCACAAGCTTCGCACTGGTGATGGAAGGAAGAAGCGCGACGGCAGCAAGGCAGGCCGCCGTAGACCGGAGGAGACCCATGTTACAAGTAAACGTCGACAGCTGTTGTGTTCTGCAGCGATGTCATACGGGTATGCGCAGGAAGAGGAAGTGTATGTTGCACTTGCTCCTGTGGTGCAGCTCCAGACATCTTATGTTGCCAACGGCTGCAACGGCAGTCGATACCCATTCGGCCAGTCGTGTTGGTACTCTTCCCAATGAGGCAGATCAGTTCTCGAATAGGCATCTGAGTCGAGATGGGAAGCGTGGCAGCCATGTGCGCGGTGCACGGTGAATCGGTGTTGCGTAGATAGAGCGTCGTCGGTACTCATGTGATGCCCGAATGGGAAGAGATCCTGTTGCGTGTCTCAGCTCATATGGAACACCGACGGCTCGTGAGCGAACAGCCACCGCGGCAACCGCAAATACATGCTGAGGCATTGGGTGAGTAAGCAATTGGAGCCCGAGTCGGAATGCAATCCTCGCTGAGAGCACGATTCGCAATTACTAGGAAGTCTCTGGATCGAATGCGCCTCAGGCCACCAACCGAAGAGGAGAATCCCCATATCAAGCGCATCTTGTGGTCTTCTTCCACAAAAGTCTCCATTGCATTCCCATCATTCTCCAATATTCACAGACAACATATCCACAACTCCAATCACTCCAAACGGACTTGATGCCGCGTTCGCGTTCGTGAAAAGCGATAAAGGATCGCGTTGTCGGTATTCAAGATGTTCTCGGTGTTGAGCAGAGGTGATGTCGTCGCGGCTGAGCTCCGAAAATAGATCTTTCAGCACCCACATGCTAGCTAGTCCCAAAGAGGAAAGAGTCGAGCTTTGATGGAGATGCAGCAAATTTTGATGGACTTCCTTTCATGCACGATGCAAGCATTGAGCAGGTCTTTGTCATCACAGCTTATTCCGATGGTCAGAAGCTGAAAGCGTTGATGAAAACATCTTCCAATAACATCACGAGCTCACGTCTCATGAATTCAGAAGGCTACTCCCTTGGCAGAACCATTCAAACATTGAAACCAAACCACCAAAAATCTGACGTCTCCCAATCCCAAGCAGTGTCTAATGTCTCACCAAAAGGAGATGAATGAAATCGAGCATAAGGTAGCGATCCGCATTGATAGAAAAATCAAGTATCATAAGAAACACGCGAACATTATTGCAGCAATTAAACAACGAACAAGAAAAACTTCCATTTCCCACTCTATATCAAAAATAAAAATAAAAGAACAAAAATGCGAAGAAAATCTATTATCCAACACCTTGCCTTGCCTTTGAGAAGAGCTATGCAAAACACCAGCCAGCCCCGATGCCACAGACAAAAGAAAGAACACGACACAACACTATCCCCCTCCCTCCGCTTCTTTCATACCGAATCTCCCGAGCCGAGGTGCCCTAATCCCTCGCTCGAGGCAAATCCACCATGGAATCCACGGGGGTCAGGTCGCACAAAGTGAGACACACAATGCGTCCGTCCAGGTCGGGGGTGCCCTAATAATCAATCCCCTTTCCCTTCCAGCCTTGCACCCCACTCGTCAAAAGAAATCAAATTCGCAAAAAAAGTGCAGATGAAAACCCAAGAAAGAACGCCTTGATTGATGAATGAATTCAATCTGCAGCCTCAAGAGCTCATGGCCTCTCCGATGAAAGCGCTAAGCTCCGCGGCCTTGTCATTTTTCATCCTATCGACCTCGTCAGCACATGCAACCAGAATCTCACAGGCAGGAGAAAGCAAAAACTTACATGGTGAAATGATTCGCATTTTCCATCTTCTTGGTCGCAAACTTCGCTCCGGGGAGCAAGCCATCCCAGCCGTTCGGTCCGAAATCAGATCGATTGCTGAGAATCCATTTCATCTCTTTCGGGTCCGTAGCTAGGAGTTCCGGCATGGGCTTGTCCTTGCAGACACCATCCGCAGCCCAGATCGCGAAAGTCTTCGGCGCGGTACCGGGCGCGAATGGCACGGCGCGGTAAGTATCCAGACTCTCGATGAATGCCAGGAAGTGCGGGAGCAACCAGGATGGAGGGGGACGAGTGCCCTCGCCGAACAGATTCAACCCATTGAGGAACTGGTAGAGCCGCGGTGGGAGCTTACCAAGACCAATGGGGAAGGGAGAGTCGAGGAGAAGGAGACGTTCTACCTTCTCTCCAGCAGCAATGAGTTTCTGAGCAGCGTCGTAGGCACAGATCCCACCCGCGGACCAGCCTCCGAGAGAGTATGGACCCTGTGGTTGACGTCGACGGATTTCGGCGATGTATGGTGCCGTCAATTCGTCGAGGCGAATCTTCTCCAGCTCAGCAGGAGACTTCTGGAAAGGACAGTTGAGACCGTAGACTGCGACGTCTTTGCTGATTTGAGGAAGACCGATGTAGGAGGATGCGGATCCAGAGCCGTCCGGAAAGAGGAATAGCTTCTGAGTGCAAGTTGCTGCGGACCCTTGAAGCAGGACAGAACTCGCTGGTGGAAGAACCCTAGCTGGCTCGCGTGGCACCTCTGGAGCCGATGGCTTGGCAACAGCAGTCTGGATCCCAAGTGTGGCTAGGACCTCGTTGAAGGTGCTGCAATCGGTGAAGAGGGTCGATGGAATGTCAGTGTCAAGATACTCCCTCAGCCGGCTCGTGAGGTTCAACGCAAGTAGCGAGTCAAGGCCAAGCTCGTTGAAGTCGGTCGGCCCAGTGATGTCGCCAAGTTCAACTCCAATTTCTTCAGCGATAACCTGGCGGATACCCTCGATAGCAGAGTCGTTGGCCGTGGTGGTGGCTTGCTCGGGCTTGTCACCGCACTCGCTGGGAGCGGCGGTAGGAGCAACACTGGTCTGCGCAGTAGATGGCGTGCCAGAGCCAACATCTGACCAGCTCGATGCCGACCAGCTGGAGACAGAGCGGGACATGGAGACGCTGGAGCAAGAGCTCTTCACGCTCGATGAAGGTGGGACGGGAGCCGAGCCAGTCAATTTGTCGAGATGAGCAACAAGATCCTTGACGGTCGCACAGGTGATGAACAAAGAGCTGTCGACCTCAAGACCCAGCTCTTCGCGGAGGCACTCGGCCACGGTCAGGGAGAGCAGAGAGTCGAGTCCGACGTCCTCAAATGCAAGCTCTGGCTTCATCTCGGTGACATCCACCCCGACCTCTTTGGCAATGATGGCCAGGGCAGCAATCGACTTGCTCGGCTGGGAAAGCTGAGCAATAGGAATCTCGGCAGGCTTGATCGACTGTCTTCTCTCCATGATGGTTGGCACCTTTGGTGCCACGGCAGCTGCTTTCGGCGCGGTAGCCTTGGCGGGAGCTCTCGCTTTGCTTGGGTCCAGACCATCAAGCACCTGGCGAGGCACGCCTTGGAACTTGACGCCAGTGTAGACAGCAACAATCTCATCATCTTCCATGATGTAGACATCGCCGGAGTACAATTTGTTGCCGAGATGGGCCATGCGGACGTAGGTGTGATAAGTAGCGGCAGCAGAGAGCTTCTTCGATACCTGCATGGCGTCCCAGCCGTGGTTGATGAAGACCTGC
The DNA here is from genome assembly GCA_963674455.1 of Lecanosticta acicola. Classification (NCBI taxonomy): domain Eukaryota; kingdom Fungi; phylum Ascomycota; class Dothideomycetes; order Mycosphaerellales; family Mycosphaerellaceae; genus Lecanosticta; species Lecanosticta acicola. Next base: position 148,404 of record CAVMBE010000020.1, on the reverse strand, counting down.
TTGGAAGAGTCATTGGTCATGTCAGCATTCATGGTGAAGCCAGCAAGATGACCCAGGCTGTCGATGCAGTACGGGCTGAAGAAGAAGTCCTCCGCTGGTTCAGCTTGGAAGCGTACACGAGCGGAAGACTCATGCTCCAAGCTGTCAAAAGCGACTTGTTCCATGCCTTGGTAAGGCTTGCCGTAGTCAACCAGCGCGCTGAAGAGCTTGTAGGCAACATTGCGCTTGACAATCTCGACGTTGTCGCTCTCGGAGGTGTGGAGCGTGTTGATGCGGGCCTTGACGAGGTAGGCACTGCGCTTCCAGTCACGCGACCAGGCTTCCTTATCCTCCAGCTTGATCATGCACTCGCAGTGGTCACCCATATTCTTGCCGACCTCGCTGACGCTGGAGATCCTGACTCGCACTTGGCGACTGAGGACATCCAGCTTGGCAGTAGCCCGGTAAAGCTGCTTGGCACCAGTAGCTACGAGAGGACGCATCACCTTGACCTCAGCCACATTCAAGCCGATGGTCGGAGCCAGTTGCTTGGCCTCCTCGGCAAGGTAATTTGCCAGTGTAAGACCAATGTCGGCGTAGAGGGAAGATGGGCACAACATGATGCCATTGACCTTGTGGTTTTGCACGACACCTGTGAGGGCCGGCGTGGAAATGTCGGACTCAACCTCGATGAAGTTCTCAGACTCCTGGATGACCTTTTGTGCCGAGGCAGTTGTTTTGAAATTGGTCAAGATCTGGACGGGTTGCATCTGAAGCTGTGGAAGCGGCTGCACCGGGGGAGTCTCGCCCTTGTCAAGAGTGAAGTTGTTCTTGTACTGAATCCAGTGGTTCTTGGCGTCCCACGCGTACTTGGGAAGTTCAATGACATGAGCCGACTCCTTGAAATCGAAACAATAGGCCGACCACTTGATGTCCACTCCAGCCGTGTATAACGAAGCCAGAGAAGTGGCGAGCACGCTCCATGGCTCTTGCTTGATCGAGGTGGATGGCACGGCGACAGTCTCAGAGCCAAGGATGTTCTTCAGCATGGTGGAGCAGACGGGATGCGGCCCAACCTCAACCCAGATCGTGGCCTTATCGACAACACCAGCTTCCAGAGCAGTAGTGATGGCGCCATTGAAATCTACAGTGCCACGGCAAGCATCAGCCAAGTATCCGTGACCGAGGCGTGAGCCCTCGTTGATGACTTGTTTAAGCAACGGCGAGATATATGGAACCGTAGGATCGGCGAACTGCACGCCCTGGCACTTAAGGTGGAAGTTCGAGAGCACTGGTTCGACTTGGCTGGAGTGGAAAGCGTACGGGACGTTGAGACCAGTGTGCTTCGTGCGAGAGGCCATTAGAGCCTCAAGCACGGAAGCGACGACCTCGTTTGGTCCACTCAGGACGGTGTCGCTTGGTCCGTTGATGCAAGCCACTTCTGGAAGATTGCTGCCAAATTTGCTCTTGAGCGTCGAGACAGATTCGCGGACACTCAACATGGCGTGAGTCTTGGGCGTGCACTTCTCCTTCAGGAGGGTAGCCCTCGAGCCGACGAGGAAGATGACTTCGTTAGGCGACAAAACACCGGATGCATGGAGGGCAGCATATTCGCCAAGGCTGTGACCAATCACAGCGACTGGCTCCACTCCCCATGCCTTCCAGAGCTTGGTCAGAGCCATTTGAAATGCAGCATGGCCGAGTTGAGTGACAACTGGGCTAAGCTCCATGGTATCGGTCGTGATCTCTCCGGTGAGAAACCCAGTGAAGCTCTCGAAGCCAAGATCTTGAGCGACCTTGTCATATTGGAGGACGTCGTAGCGGAAGGAGGAGAAGTTGTCGTAGAAAATCTTGCCCATGCCGCTCTTGAGCATGCCTTGACCAGTGAAGGCAAAAGCGACCTTGCGCTTCTTGGTTGGCTTCCTTTCTTGTTCGATTGCCTTCTGCAAGCCTTGCTGTACGGCGACCAGGTCCGTTGCGGCGATACCGACACGGTGATTGTAGTGAATTCTGCGAGCAGTCGTGGTGTATGAAAGCGCTGGCAGGGATGCATTGGGGTTGCTCTGAGCCCACTGAAGCATTGCCTGGAGATTCTGTTGCAGAGCGTTCTTTGACTTCCCGGAGATAGTAATAACTTGAGAGAGACGGGCATCCTCTGTTGGAATGGCACCACGAACTGGTCCGTCTTGAAGCAGAACAGAGCTGTTGCCACCGGCGGCCGAGAAGTTGTTTACGAACGCCACACGAGGTCTGCCATCGGCATGGCGCTCCCAAGGTGTAGTCTTGAAAGCGATGTGCAGATTGCGCTGAGCAAGATCGGTTGGGAAATTGTGATTGATCTTGGTTTTGATACCTGCGAACCAGTAGTGTCAGCAGAGGCGAAAGAATTCAATATGGAGAACATACCGCAGTGAGGAGGAATAGCAGACGCCTTCATCATGAGTAGAACCTTGATAAGTGCCGTGACGCCAGACGCAGACTCAGAATGGCCAACATTGCTCTTGACTGAGCCGACATGGATCGGACGGTCTCCGCGCTGCTTCTGGTCCTGTGCGAAGACCTGAAGCATTGTTCGCATCTCGGTGGCGTCTCCAGCCTGGGTACCAGTGCCGTGCATCTCCACGTAGCTAACGTCACGAGATTCAAGGCCGGCGGAGTTGAGCATGTGATTGAGCATAGATACTTGGGCGCCTATCGAGTCATTAGCTGATAGTCGAATTGATTAGAGGAATCAAAAGCTCACCGGTATGCGGGCGTGTCATGGACTCTGCCTCAGCGGAATGGTTCGTGCTGGCCGATAGAATAATGCCGTGGATGGGATCACGATCAGCCTCTGCATCTTCAAGTCTCTTGAGGATGATAGTCCCAATTGCATCAGCACGGCAATAGCCATTGGCGGCATCGTCAAAGGTGTTGCAGTTGCCCGTGGTGGAAAGGAAATGACCGCGGTCCAGGCCGGCGAAGTTGTCAGGATTCGTGATGATGTTTACGCCTGTTGGAAGGTCAGTGGGTTCCTCAGACACCAGGAGCTGGCAGGATGGGTAGTGGCTTGACGACGAGATGTGCGTTGGGGATGGCTTGTGCCTTTGGTATCTTACCTCCTGCAATCGCAGTGTCGCAATCGCCCTTCCACAGAGTGTTGCAAGCAGCATTGATAGCTGCCAAGCTGGAAGAGCAAGCAGTGTCAATACTGAAGCTGGGGCCGCAGAACTTGAAGTGATAGTTCAGACGTCCAGGAGTAAAAGCGCGATTGCCTCCAGGAACTGCAAAGTATGTGATCAGCATGTTGTACGCCGATGGGTAGGATGGAATGCTCACTGAAATAGGTATCGACGTTCTGCCCCGAATTGACCTCTCTCCAATCGTCGGAAGTCATGCCGTAGAAGATGCCAACACGGTCACGGCGGGTAGACTATTCATGTGATCAAAAGTTAGCAAACATCCGAGGCACCCCGAGTATACATAGGGATTGACGTACGTTTGTGGCATCAGGCACCATTCCCGCCATCTCCATAGCTTCGTATGCAGTGGTGATAGCCAGACGCTGGGCAGGGTCTGAGTTGGCAGCCTCTCGAGGACTCATATTGAAGAACTTCTCGTCGAACAAGCCCGGCTGACGAATGAAGCAACCGTGCTTGACCTTGCTGGTATTACGTCGCTTTCCAGTAGGGTCCCAATGGGCTTCGGCATCAAATCTGTCCGCTGGAATCGGCTTGTGAACGTCACGTCCATCTTGAAGAAGCTGCCAGAATTCGTCCAAGCTGTCAGCTTCTGGGAAACGACCTCCGAAGCCGACAATGGCTAATTTGCTGTGGCCCGGGTTGCCAGTAGCAGTAGCCTGTTCGATCTTCCTGCTCAACTCCGCGATATCTGTGGCGACGTCAACGCTTGAGACGCCGCATTTGGCCACGGCGGTGGCCACGCCCTGCAACGCAGTAGCAGCAACAGGCACAATCGTGACCTTGCTGCAATCGACTCTCTTTGCCGCGTCCGCGAGCGAGCGGGAGAGATTGTTCAGCTGGACCGGCTCAATCAGAATCTGACGCAGGGCGAAGCGCAGAGCTGAACCAAGATCGCTGATTTCCTGTGGGAAGAGAAGTGGCAAGCTGGAGCTGCGACGTTCGAGGATCTCTTGCTCTGCTGCCGAGAGGATGTTGGCGACGTCAGCGTCGCAGTAGAGCTGCCCAGTATGATAGGGCGCATAGATGGGCAGCTTCATTGGCTTGCACTTGCTCAACTCGGTAGTCTCCAAACACTGACGAACGATGCTTGGTCGACCGCTGAGAGTGATGCAGCTCGGGCTTATTGCGCTAATGTAGGGCGAGATGGTCGTTGGAATATGCTGTATTCCGGTCAGTGATTTGCTTTCCCCTTAGAATCGGTCCATGGTACTTACCTGATCCTGGCAGAACTGGGCGATGGCCTTCTCTACAGTAGCCTGTGAAGCCATGACAAGCCATGAGCACGGCTCCGTCTCCCCCTTAAGGACTCTAGATCGAATCTCGTGGGCTCGCATGCCAGTCCTGAACGAGACTAGTACCGTCTCGACGGCAAGTGGGACGAGGGACTCGACGCTTTGCGCGAAGCTGACCGCAACGGCAGCGAGGACTCCAGTACAGACACCGGCGGTTCGAACGTCAGATGAAGATGGGTATGGGCGGTCGCCATCTTCGTAAGCCCTGCATTAGTATGTTAGAATGGGTTCATCATTCACAGGGAAGAGTAAACCAACGCAATGAAGCTGCCGAGCTGGTTCATGGAGTGGAAGGCCGACTCGAGGGCTGGGTGCGGTACTGATAGGGCGTAGTCCGCAAGCAGGTCGGGCAGGGAGGCTGTGTTTGGGAAATCGGAGCGTTGCTCTTCAGGCAAACGACCGATGGCATGTTTGAGGGCAAAGTGAGAGCGCTGGAGGAAGGAGGTCAACAGAGACTTGTGCTTGATGTTGATCAGACGACGCAGCGAAGCATTGAAGCCAGCAGTCTGGTCGCCAAACACGAGCAGCTGCATCTTCTGAATTTGCTCCATGAATAACGAGGGGAGAGGTGCAACGGATGGGATGATGGGGTATGAGTAGTGGCGGTTCAGTCGTGGTAGTAGTGGTCTTTTTGTAGGGCAGTAGCGAATGTTGCTAGAGGGCATGCAGGGTGGAGGGCAGGGTACGTGGGATGGAGGGCTTGTTGAGGAGGCTGCAGGTGCACTGCTGTGGCACCAAGTTATATCAAATGGACACGGGCATTGACTTCAAAAGTCGGCGACAGGTACGTTGTTGCCGTGTCTTGGTTCCTCGATGAAGGCCGAGCGGATTGCGTAGGCAGCATGGCTGCGGTGGCAATGGCCGGTTTCGCAATTGTGTAGACTTGCTATTGCCGACTCTAGACGAGAGGCTCGTCGATGAATACGTCCAGTATGGTAGCGTCTCGAGCCCAAAATTCTCGGCAATAGATAGCACGCAGTAGGCATGTGTCAGCTGAGACCGAAGCAAGACGCGGTAGGAAGCATGTGTACGGCGTGAACTGGCCTTGGCGGGTTGAGTATCCGAAATCGACGAATCCCGAATCCGGGCTGAGGCTTTCACGGGCTAGAGTCTGCTGTGTTGTATCTTCCTCCACGCCTGCTATTTGAAGAGCTGTGAGACCGTGCGTCTTTTGGGGAAAAATTGCTTATGCCAGTCATCAATATGTTAGTGGTTTTGTGTCTTGCTTCCAGCATAGGCCATTGTTGAACGTTCTTATTGACAACGCTGATGCTCTTCGATTCTACAGACAGTAGAGATATGCCAAGGGGGTTCAAGCCGCAGAGCTCAGCCAGACCGAATTATTCGAGGCCTTTGGACGAGTGAAAGCCATCTGAATAATCAACAGTCCAGCGGGTATCTGTGACGCTTTTTTGAGCTTCATGTAATCGCAGTCAGCGAATGTTACAGCAAGGCGAGGCATGCTCTGTAGTGTCCTCTGATCGCACATGATCTCGAGAGAGACCCATCGTTTGGGCTTCATCAGACGTCGAAGACTTCCTTTCTCGGCGATGCAGTTCATGAGCTTCCTCAAGAGCAGTCCGTGTCATCTTCCTGGATCGAGACGCGTTGACATTTTCGACGCGTCGGCACGCGTTTGCATCATTGCCTGCAACGAGGCTGACTAGGGAATGTTTGTCATCGTTGGACGCCAAGCCCTGCGTTCCTCTAGCAATAGAATGGAATACACGTAGGCGATGGTGATGATGACGAAGAGCGTGAGGGGATGAGCAGAGGAACATGAATGGTGAAGCTGTGGAGGAAGGAAGGAAGGAAGGAAGGAAGAGATGTGGCTGCGGGTCCTCCCGGACGAACCTCGGCTGTGAGACCGAAATAGCTGTGCATTTGTGTATTCCCGATCGCGCAAGTTCCCAGTAGTGAGCTACACGTACATCCACCTTCACCGGCACTGCATCATCAGCGTCCCTCTCCGCAGCTCGCTGGATGATGTGAGCACAAACGCACTGCGAGATGCTGCTTTGAGTCCGTGTCGATCACCTGTTTCATGTGAGACCCGTTCAGCACGCAATGGCTGAACCTGAACCCTCGGCGACAGATGCGGCGTGAAACAAGGCCATCACCGCCCTGAATATCCATCCATCGGTCTTCACCATGCAAGACAGGCACTCGTCACGCCCGACGGCGACAACGTCCAAGGCGTTGCAAGGAGCATACTAAGCTTCCTGGCGTCCTTGGATCGAAGATAATAAGCACCGCTGGGTTCGCATTGGCAAACTTGGCATATCAAGCATTCCACTCACTCTCGCCTTCTCCTACCGTTCACGCAATTCTCTAACACCCATCAACCGCCTCTCCCGTCTGCACCAGCGCCATGAGCACCACCCAAACCGTCACCGCCACTTCTGTGGCAGCCGAGAAGCCGCTGGGCGGCAAGGCCAGACCGGACTTCGTCCCTCGAGGCAACAAATCCTCCTCTCCATTGACCACCACCCTGTTCCTAGGACTGCGGATAGGAGACTGCTTCTTGCAGTATGGGTTGCTCGCGCTCGGTCTGGCCGACCCTCTCATCCGATTCCTGGGCGGCAATGTCCTTCAGAAGCCCTTGGAATCCGTGCACTTCCCCCTCGGTTTGACACCCTACCGCGCCGCTCTGCTGGTAATGGTCTCCATGGCCGCCCTGAAGCACGTGTGGTTCGTCCTGTGTGTGGCACAGGAAGCCTGGACCGTCACGGGAGCTCTCGCCGTCGGCTTCTTCAACGTCTTCTGGTTCAGCACGAATTCCCTCTTCTTCCTCACCACTGCGCTCTCCATTGCCTCCAACACGTCTGGCGTCGAGGATATGGGCCTTGCGTTCTGGATCGGTTCGTTCTTGTACTGGGTTGGCATTGGAGCCGAGACTCTGGCCGAAGTCCAGCGCAAGCAGTTCAAGGTATGCTCCATCCCTGTACTCTGACGCGACGAGGCTTGTTCGTGTGAAGAGACTGATCCAAGACACAGGACGATGCCCGCAACAAGGGCAAGTGCTACATGGGCGGCCTGTTCTCGATCTGCCGCCACATCAACTACACCGGCTACTCCCTCTGGCGCGCTGGGCTCGGCCTCGCGACGGGAGGCTGGATCCTGGGCGCCGTCACCTTCGCCTTCTTCATCTGGGACTTCTCCTCCCGCGCCATCCCCGCACTTGACGCATACTGCACGAAGCGAGTAAGTCCGAGAGAGAGAGAGAGAGACATTCGCCCTGTGATGAGCCGTCTACTAATTCGCACGCCCTTTGGCAGTACACTTCCCAGTGGGCCGAATACAAGCGCCGCACTCCGTACAAGATCCTCCCGGGCATCTACTAGATCCTGCCCACGGCCCGGACACCTCTCGGACTCGATTCGGACTCAATCCCGAGTCGCGATGAGCAGTCCCTGGTGTCTTGGGAGGACTTACACAGAAACTACGAAATCTTCTTTCGAGGAAGTGCAATGGAGGAGAACACCGTGGCGGAGTTGGCTGAAGTACTGCAGGAGCAAGCGGAGTCCAAATCGGAGTTCAACATCAACATCAACTATCATCAACCGTTCTTAGCGTATTATAGACTTTCGTTTTTGTTTTCCCCCAAACCCCTCCCCCCACCAAATGAGATGAGCACGAGCACGAGCACACACAAAGAAATTGAAATGGAAAAACGACCTACCTTACCATGCTATTGAGAATCTAAAATTGGAACCCACCTCTCTTCTCTTTTTCGTCCTCGTTAAATCTTCCACCGCTTACTCACTCACTTACTCACTTACTTACTTACTTACTTACTTACTCACCTACTTACTCACTTACTTACTCACTTACTTACTTACTCACTCACCTACTCCCTCCCTCTCCCTCTATACTATATATACTCTCCGCGCGCTCGCACGCAACAACCTGGAATTTCCCTGGTATCTAAACCCCGAAACAACGCCTATGATACCGGGGCTGAAAAAAAGAAAAAATCGCTCCCCGTCCAAACGTGGCAGAAGGCGACAAATCCCGAATCGGGCTTGTGTGTACACTTACCTTACCTTACCTTACCTTACCTTACCTACATTATTCCTTATCAGTGCGCCAAACGGAGGCGTGACTAGTGCATACTTGGCATGCATCGCATTTTTTGTGCATGATCCATTATTTGCTGTCATCACTGTAATAATCACTGTAACTGTAACTTGTAACTGTGACTGTTTTTGTTTTCTCGCGGAGAAGAAACTTGGACTTTTTTCTTTTCGGAGAGCAAGAGTAAGAGTAAGAAGAGCATGAGAGCGAAATTGTGGTGGATATGCACGGAAAGGTGTAGATATATTTTTTCGTGAAAGAATCCATAGCCGTGATCATGGCTATGGCCGTGGCTATGGCTATAAGAATGGAAAAAGTCGGTCGCGTCTGGATGCGGAGTTAGTGGAGCGAGAGGCAGTAAAACGTAGGTACATCACAACGCCTTGCAGTAGGGGTTATCAGACTTCAACCCACGAGCAATGCAGGAAAAAAAAAAGTGGAGCAGGTTCGTTGAAGGACAAGAATCTCTTTGCTACATCATAGATTTTGAATTCATATCTTCGCATCCTGTTCTCCCTCCGAGGGGATTGCTTTGCTATGCTATGCGCTGCTCTGCTGTATCTATACTTCTGTTTCCTGTCAAAAAAAAAATTTCAAGACCGCGTTGCCCCATCCTTGCGCCTCGCCAAACGTGAACAGACAGACGAACGAAGGAAGAAAAATACCCACCTCTCCCATCATCATCATCATCAACACCCTGCACTACTGTAGATCGCGGCTCTCTCATCCAATTCGTCCAGACAAGTCTTCAGTTCCATGCTCAGGGTGTACTTCAAGAGTGCCGATTGAGGCGGAGCGAGCGTCTCTTCCGGATTGGCGTATTGACAGTACTTTGCCACGAAATCGTCCATCATCCGTGACGCTTTGGTGATCTCGCTTCGGAGGACCTGTAATTTGAAGCGGTGTTCGTCTTCCGCGTCCATGGTGTAGACTCCGAGTCGGAGAGGAGCCGCGAGGCCGATTCCGGGCGTGGAGAGGGGAGTGGTGGCAGAGCTCGAAGAAGGAAGATGTTGTTGGTGGTGCATGCCGCCGAGAAATTGCACGCCTTGTTGCATGTGCATCATGCCGTCGTTGGAAGACTGGTAAGAGCGGGGGAGGGCGGTTTGGACAATGGTACGATAGAAGCCGAGGATGGAATGCAGCATGAAAGCGGCGTTGAAGACAAATTCTTGATCTTCTGCGCAGGAGCATTTGAGGACGGTGGCGAAGGCTTCCAGAGCGGTGCGGTGGAGCATCAAAGCTTGGTCCAATGTTTGAGCCAGCGGAGGCTGTGTGTTGGCACATGGGCTGCGACGGGAAGCTCGCCAGAGTTCGTGAACGGTGAGGCAGACGAGATCGGCACAGCAGGGGACCTGTCTGCTGTGCGTGGTGTCCGGGAAGCCGGAGGTATATGTTGTGCGAGATGGGCTTTCAGAGCGTGCGTTGAGGCAATTGGGGTATTGCATTTGGTCGAGCGAGAATGGGTTTGCAGGTAGGCTATTCATGGGTGGAAAGTAGCTGTCCGAGCAAGCGGATTCGAGGTCCATGGTGAAGGGATCGCCTGTGAGGTCGGCCTTCATGTCGGCCGCGTTGAAAGCTCCCAGAGGCAATGGGTCCATGGCTGGCGCAGATGTGATGTGTCCTTCGGTCTGTTGAGGATCGGGTGACTGGTCGCCCCGGGACATGCTGGCATCCTCCGAGTATGTGGAAGCGGTGTCGCTCCGGACGTGAGTTGGTCTTGAGTTCTTGCGAGAAGAGCCTTCGCCTTGCTTCTTGCCCGACTTCTTCCGTAGAGATCGCAGGGAGACAGTGTAGTGGCACGGTGGAGGAATGCCGAGTTCCTGGCCTATGGAGACACATCTGGCACACGATGGAAGAGCCCGATCGCATTTGACTTTGGATAGGGCCTGCTCGCTTTGTGAGCACAGTTTTCAGTGGATTGTGGTAGAATGTCTGCAAGACTTACGCATCTATCGCATGTGCCCTTCATCTTGGGTGCTTCTCCTTGCCTGGCATTGTCTGACGCTGGTACAGAGCGACGGCTCCTGGAGTCTGATGAGATCGAGTGGCGATTCATCTCCGCGGCCAAAGTCGACGAGGTTGTGGGTGAAGTGTGGTATGGTGTACGAGGATGTGAGGGTGAAGAGGTGTGGAGATCGGGAGATTATCGGGAGATTACCACGATTAGGTTGCTCCTGGAGAGATGCTGGATCGAGTGGTGGATCGAGTGTCGGATGGAAAGGGTGATGAGGTAGGTTGTAATCGGCATGAGGCAGGCAATGGCTTATATCACACTGTTGCCAGCCGCGGCCAGCTGAGTTTCGCATGGCAGCCATGGACGCTATCCGCACGTGGGACAAGGATGTACGCACAGGTGCGATCTCCCGAAAGACTCTCTCGAAGACGCTCAGAGTTCGCCGGTAGGAAGCAGATGCGCTCTGGTCCTACCTGATTAATCATGGTCGCTCCACTCGTTGGCCCTAAAAATATCAGCTGCTTCAAGCTGCTTCAAGCTTGGCGGTGCCGAGAGGGTCCAGTGTGTAGGCGCTTGTGTAGCTTATTGCAGATGCTTAGATGCAGATCTCCCCAGGTCTAGCCTCTCGCGCCAGGAGGGTGAAGAAGCAGGCACACGTTGGCAATGCCGCGGAATCCATGAGGGATTGTCGTCAGGATCGTGTGCAGATCCAGTGCCCTACTGTGCTAACCATCTCCCGGCGAGGTGAATGAGTAAGTGGAATGGGTGTGACGCAATGGAAATGTGCTCCATCCCAGAATATTCGCCCGAGCATCGCCAGTGTGTGTGTGTTGTGTGTTGTGTGTTGTGGAGAATTGACCGGTTTCCTGATCTCTCGGCTGTGCCCATCGACTGTGCGGCTGAGAGCTGCCGACACCGGCTGAGAGCACGGGGCCAGCCGTCCGGGTAGTTCGCACCTCACGCGGGGCGGGCCGAGGATCGGATCCACCCAAGCCAAGATCCCAAGATACCAACACAAACAGCGCTTCCTTCGCTCCAAGTCCCTGCATCATCATGCCACGCACATGGCCGTGAGCACCGAAGCACACGTATCGTATCACCGCGGCGTCGACAGTGCACCCGCCACACCACCCACTCTCGGCACTCTACTGCCACCACCCAAGCACACCACCGGTCAGACTGCGGCTACGGGTGAGGATACGAACGGGGCTTTCAGTGCGCCTCATCCTGCTCCCCCACCTGCCTCCTCTGGCGTAAGAGCAGCAGCAGCCGGTATACCATGGCGCTGTCCGGTCACGCAACAGCGCGGGCTTCGACCATACTACCATACACCGACTTTCGCTCTTGCTCGACGACAACAATAGAACCAACACATGAGAAGCGTCGATACCGAGGTGAGAGTGCCAGAGACAGCACACGTCTACTTCGGTTCGGGGATGTCAACCGCTTTTGGGAATTGGGAGGCATTCGAATCCGACACCGTGGAAGACAAGTCGGAGTTCGAGATCTCGCACACACGTCCCACTTCCCCTCGTCGCCGACCACAGCTGCGAGCACCACGCCACGCGCGGAACCAACCCTGAACACCTTCGCATGAGTTTCACCACCGCGGCATGCCACACATTCAGATCTTGCACCGCAGCAGGAAGGTGATTGATCACCTCTCGTCAACTTCACCGACCAAACGCAAGTGCAGAACCATCGACTGCGGTGCTTGAGACTTTCGCCCGCCATGTGCTTCTCACCGTCTGCCATGCACCTCGCCGATCTGGTGTGACAGCTCTACACCAGCTCAACAATGTAGCCCTCTACCCTGATGCCGGTGCGATATGGGACACGCATAGTCATCACCGAACATCGATGTTCAAGCTGAGTTCGGATGGCCTGTCACCTGCATCCCAACTTCTCCCGCTCTTCTACTCCTCAAAGCTGCGGCTTATTCCCTCGGCGAGATGATCGCCGCGTCTGACACGTGGACGCTGATCCCAGGTGCCAGGTTGTCGTCATCGGTTGACAAAATTAACACAGAAGATCTGAAACGCGGACTTCGAGTGGAGATGGTAGATCTAATGTTCCGGAAAGCTGTCGTGTGGTATCATGAAGCGAAATCCAACCCACTCACCAACGCCAATCAATGCAACCAGTAAGCAACTCCGTCCGCCACATGCCAGAATACCGCTCCACCCGCCGACACGGAGCTTTCTGTGGCGCTCACCCTGCGCGGTCCTCCAGCCTATGTGGTCCCGCGACCAGATATTCCAAACCCAGCAACGATCAGGATTCGCTTCTCCTCTCTCCGCTCTTCGCTTCAAGGCACCAATCGCAGGGCTTCGCGTCCAGTTGGACCCTTTCAAGCTTTCGTCCTTAGTCCCATGCCAGCCACTTTGACCCGTGCTGCAGCAATGAAGCATGCGCCAGCAAGGCACATGATACCAGCGAAGATCTGAACTCCAACATAGCTGCCATTCCAACTCGCAATGAGAGCACCGCCAATCGGACTCGAGAAGAGTGCTCCCACTGCGAAGATGGCATAGAAGGTACCGGTGCGGATTCCCAGTTGGCTCACTACAAAGCAGTACATGTCAGCAACGTGTTCCCGAAACACTCGACTGGGCTGAGCGACTCACTATCTGTGGTAATCTCGGCGATCACCGCATTGCACATGGAAACGAACGCGCCGCTAAAGAAGCCAAAGAAAGCCGAAAACAGGATGATGGGCGCGTTGGTCGTCGCCGGCAGCCACATTGCTAGAATCAGTATTCCTGTCCATCACCACGTGTCAGTCGCCCCGCCAAGCAAAGATTTACGGCAGTCTCCAAAGCTTACCAGTGATGAAGCAGGTCGTGATCATGACGTTGAATTGCCCAATGTAATCTGCCAGATAACCAGGAATGATACGGCCGAACAGGGACACACCATTGAGGATGCTGACGAGATAAGATGCTAGGCTGGCGCTCATGCCGTAGTGCATTGCCTCGACTGCGGCGCAATCGTGTCAGCTTCGAAATTCCTTGTCTTCTCGTTATAGAAGGGCTGACTTACCTATTACAAAGTTGAAGGGGATGAAGAAGCCCAGTGTAAACAGAAAAGCGCCGAAGGTCACTAACGCGAACGGCACTTCCTTGAGTGGATCCAGGAACGCCGTTGCCACGAAAGGTTTCGGCCGTGGCGGCATTCGCGAGGTAATGGTGAAGTTCGCGATGGTGAGGAGGTATAGCATGAAGAGGGCCGTGATTCGCAGGCTCCAGCCAAAACCCACATCGTCAATCAACTTCTGTGTCATAATGGGCAGGATGACACCTCCCAGAGAACTGCCGGAAGTGACGATACCTGAAGAGCCGACAGGTCAGTACGTGCACGATTCCGCTGAAGGGGCCAGGAAAATCGGAGCACTCACTAAAAGCAAACCCCCTCTTCTTGAAAAACCAAGTCGGAATCGTCCCCATGGCCGCATAAAACAACAAACAAACCCCCACGGGACTCACGATCCCCTGCGCAATGATAAATTGATAGTATTCCTTGCAGAGACTTGTCATCAATAACCCAAAAACATGCAGTATGGTTCCAGCGAACAACAACCACCTTGGACCATACCGATCCAGGAGATCTCCTGCCCAGGGGCCCAGGAAGAACATCATGAACGCTTCCAACGAGGGAATCCAGGCTATTTCGGACGAGGTATATTGCGCGAGTTGATGGGTCTCGTAGTATGCTTGCCAGACACCGATGGTGTTGATCCAGCCGAAAGAGCAGAAAAGCGTAAGGAAGGCACCAAACACAGTGAGCCAGGCCTGTGTTCCGCCGTCTGGGTTTTCTCTGGGATTGAAAGGAGGAGAAGGAGGCGTTTGAGGTGTGGCCTTCTTCGCCTCCTCCCCCGATTCCAAGTCTCTTGAAGCTCCGAGGTCCAGGTCGTTCAATTTGAGGGACGTCTCGCTGATGGAACTGGGCCACCAGTCTCCTCCGCGGTTCGCGAGGATCGTCTCTGTGCTTTCATGTTCTCGTCGCCAGCCGGCATGGCTGCTGCTGCTGCTGCTGCTGCTGTTGTTGTGGTGGTGCGAAGTGTAGACTGGATCGTTGCAAGAACACCAAGGACATCGACTGGCATCCTTGTCGTCTTGACTGTATTTGGAAATCGAACTCCGTCGGGAGGCAGCGATGCTTCTTCCTCCCGGGTGAAGACCCGTGGCGAAGGCAGTCAACATTTCTCCCATGATGAACTAAGTACGTAGTGATGTTTTCGAGAAAGTTGGGAACGACGACGACGATGACGACGGCAGATCTAGGAAGTAGGAAAGAAAGAAAGAAACATGGAGGCATAGAGGTATCCCCCCCATTGTTGCGTTACACGTGGCTCAGAGGCGCTGTGACTGTGCGTAGCGTAGGAGCAACCGCCAAGCATAGTGAGTGCGTGCGTGCGTGTGTGGTCCATGCGTCCGTGCGTCCGTCCGTCCGTCTAGGTGCCATGTGAATGAAATCCCGAAAACCGAAAAAAAATGCACCTTTTCCGAGTCCGAAGTGTGAGGGACAAAGGGAAATCATCCATAGTATGATAATAGTAATCCGGCAAACCGAATTTTCCGTGCGATGTCATTTTTTGTAGCAGCTTCAGCTTCAGCTTCAGAGAATATCTCTCTTTTCATCCATTCGTCATCATCTTTCGGTGACACTTTTTTGCTTTTGGTCCCCATCGCCGTCGTCGTCGTCGTCTTCGTGGCCGCCGCCGCTCCAGGTTTTCGCTGTTCGCTTTTCGGTGCTCGCCAGGAATAGAAATCCGGTGAGGAAGATTTTCGCCGCCACTCTCCAAGAAGGGGAGGACCAAGGCTTAAGGGTCGGTCGGAGAGAGCTTTCAGAATAATACTAGGTAGTTTTCCATCTTGATTTTTCCAGTTTAAAAAAAGAAAGAAATTCTGTTGGAGAACGGTCCGTTGGCTCTTCTTCTTCTTCTTCTTCTTCTTCTTCTCAGAAGTCCTTCCACCTTCCATCCATCCAGCTTCTATCCAGCTTCACTTTCTTCTTCACGTCTTCGAAATTTCACCACCGAAACCAACCCAAATCTTTTCGCAGACATTCCAAAAAGATGGCCGTGGATTCCTCCTCTAAGCCCCAGCCTCAGCCTCTCTTGTGCTGGACCGTCTGCGGATATCGCAAGCCCGGCATGAGCGAGGAAGACTACCACAGGTATGTAAACATTTTCTGCACGATCCCGGCGCAGTTAACACGGCAAGCGAAAGAGGTTGATGCTGATCCCAGAACCCACCCGTCTAGATACCTGAGCGAGAACCATGGACCGCTCGTCCGCGGTCTGCTGGCGAAACATGGCTTTGTGAGCTATACCATTGTAAGTTTTGGAAAACAAATTTTTTCCCCGTGAGCTGAAGCTGAAGGGGTCACGCCAGCGGCACAACACGACCTCGACGCGTTCCCTGATGGCGCACATCTTCGGCCCGCAATTCGCCAATATCGCAGACTACGACGCCGTCATCACGGCCACGTTCCGCGACATCGAGAGCTGGGTCGCATTCAAGGGGGATCCGGAGTACAAGGTGAAGATCATGCCGGATCATGAGAATTTCGCGGATACCGCGCGGTCTAGGTGGGTTCCAATCATCCTTCTCAGAATCGGGAGGAGGTTTGAGATGATGAGATTTTTTGGTGGATGCTGATTTAGAGGCTAGGATGACCATCGGCTGGCTCGAAGATCATGTCTGGAACGGCCGGGTGGTGGATGCTCCGGGTAAGGGGCAAGACAAGAGCCGTGGGGAGGTTGAGAATGAGTGGGCTGAGAACGAGAGCAAGGTTGCCCGGGAGAAGGAGAGCGCCGGCTGGTTGTCGTGGTTGAGCTGGTGGAGGAGGTTTGTGATCTAGTTTTCGTGTGTGTTGTTGCATTTCCAATTCCAGTAGCGTTGATTAACAGTCGTCCACGGTCTTCATCATGTCCTCCATCCCTGATTCCCTAGCACAATCCCCACTCTCTTCACCACGTGAGATCACATGATCTACCCTCCTGATCACTCCAATATCCTATCCACGCACATTCATCGTCCAGGAAACCGCCAGCTGGAATTAAAATTCCGCGGCCCATCCAGAGACTGCAGCAGAGAACCGAACGCGGGCACGGGGATGTAGACATTTATGTCCAGCTCGGAATCCGAAAGCCGTGGTGATTGTGTAAGTCAACGATCGGACAAGTCCTTCAGCTGATCAAGGCCCACATGCCTTGACCTTTTTTGGTTAGATTCCTCATAGCTTACGCGTCTAGAGATAGCACAGAGACGATCGATACGTCCTCGAAGGTGTACATTTGCCGTGGAGAGAGAAGAGGATCTCCCTCGACACGATGAGGACCATGAGGTTCATGGCCGACGAGTTCAGCGAGCTCCTCGTTGGCTCGCGGCGTAGCTTATTCAATTGCCATCATGTGGAGGAGCACAGGGTTCGTTCAGTCGATGACTCGCCACCTGCTCCACGCTCTCAAACGTTCTCTGTTGGTTCTCCATTGGCATTCTACGCCCTGATTCGACCTGTCTACTTTGTCATGAGTGACTCGGCAGCACTAAAGATCCTGCTCAAAGCCAAAGCCTGCCCAGCGGAGGCCAGCACGCTCCGGGTGCCGATATCATGTGCCATGAAGGCCGTGAAGAAGCGTAGCGTCGGCGCAGAAGCTGCCCGTGAGACCGCTCTCACCAGGCTCATGCGATGCTTCGGAGGAAGTGCAAGGAGAGTCTTCCTGGAGCACCAACGTCCTGGGCACCGGCTAGTACCTTGCCGCCATTGAGGACCCTTAGCTCACTCCCCATCAGCGCCACGACGGCCAGCTCGTACGCGCTCTTGTGACCACGACAATCGCAGAAAGGCGCGAGCTATGCATGCTTCTTGTGGTGAGCGTGCAGGTGTTGCAACAGGCTAGTCACCTTCCGAGATGACTGGGCCAATTCACCATGCCGCCTCGCGTGCTAGTCGTGTTCGTCCAGATAGTCCAGACCAGGAATCGGCCACCGTCCTTAGCGTCTGCCTCGACCAATGTCATTGTCGTTCGCGGTAGGATCGATGGCTCCTTAATCCAGAATGGTCCCCGTTAGGCCCGTTTGACGAGAGTCGACAGCGGCGTAAGCGATCCCAATTTGTGGACAACATTGCGCCGTGAGCATATCATCAATGGCAGCTTTCTCCCTGGATCAGATCCAAGCCAAGTAGACACCAACAGTCGAGATTGCCCTCAAGGCTGGAGAGTCGAGTATAGCTCATATTGGTATCTTGACACAACGAAGAATATACACGTACAGCAGCTATGCTAGGCTCTTCAGCTCATCTCTCCGTTCTCGGAAAACCTCTTGAGCTTCTCGCTCTCTTCGGCTGACCAATGCGACCTCTTCTCTTAGCTTTTCGAGCCGCCCTTGGATTCCAGCTTCCTCGGCCACTTGGGCTTGGCGTGAGACTTCCGTGTCCAGCCTCGTTTGGGCAAGTGCCTCACTGGCTTCGAGAATCTATAATGGTGTTAGTCAACATTCATTCTACTATTGGGAGCACCTTTATTGTGAGCTCACCTTTAGCTTCAACTTCTTCTGTCGTTCCAGGTATCCACCATGATGTTTTGCAAGTTTCTTCTCAAGGGCATTGCCCTTTTCGGAGGCCTTTGTGATGTCGTCCTGAATAGTATCGAAAGCCTCCGTGAGTAGCTGTTCTTCATCCAGCTCATCTTCGGCATAGCCAGCGAGCCCGGGGAGAGCTGTGCTTGCGTGAGCCTTTTCCCATTCTGCTTCAAAGGCCTTGCCAAATTGAGACCGCTCCATGTCCTGGCCCATGTCAAGGATGACTTCCAGTTGAGCCCGTTGGAGCCTGTCATCATCGAACAATTCCAGAGGCTTAGCTTTACCGTTGAGTATGGCCCCTTTGAATGTCTGTGCATCATTCGCCATCAGAAGCGCAGCTTCTTCTGCAATTTGCCGCTCTACCGGGTCCTGTATAACTTTGGCAGCCTTGAGCATAGCAGTGATGTCGACAACCTTTGGTCGTGGTAGTCCTTTTTGCACTACTTTCGTCTGCCGCCTGAAATCTGCCAGGGCCGCCGCATGAGCCATCTCAGCATTTCGCTGATCACGAACAGCCGCATCCTCTGATCTAAGCTCCATAGAAGTAGAAATCTCTTCCCGGTCTCCTGGCGTAGCTTCAAGTTCCCATTCATTTTGCTGAGGCTTCGGTAGACTTGCCAGTTTTCCACGGAGTGTATTTCGAGTTGCCTGCTCGCGTAATCGGACGTCTCGCGGAGTTTGACCAACAAGTTGCATGGAACCATCCTCCTGGTTGAGGTGAAAGTTATCTCTTGGTGTCCTCAATGGTGTGGCACCGACTGCACTCCCACCATTTTGTTGTCGGAAGGGAGTTGCCATGGGATTTGGAGTCGCCGTTGCTTGCTTCGAGGGAGCAATCCCGCCGTAACCAGTAGTGGCGCTATTTTCCACCACCGCGGCGTTTTCGCCACCAAAGAGTGCGGATTGGGTCTGAGTTCGAGCCTTTGCATTTCGTAGTTCATTGGCGATTCTGTCCTCCTCTTGAGGCGCACGGGGCGTTCTGATGGGTGTTGCTCCAACGGTGTTCGAGTAGTTGCTGACCAAACCCCTCGTAGCATCGTTCTCGCCTTCAGCCTGCATATGCGCTCGCTCGCCAGACATGCCCATCTTGACAATATCCTCAAGCTCACTCTCGCTGACCTGAGGAGCGGGCAAGACAAGGCCTCGTCGCTTGCTACTTTGCTCGGCCTCTCGAATTCGCTGCATTTGCCCTGCCTTGGCTGCTGCTGCAAATGCTGCTGCGCCGCTATCAGACTTGTCGTTTTTCCTTCGCTTGTGCTCTTGGGCATTATCTTCTTGTCCATCACCCTTTCGTTTGTTGGCCAGCTGCTGCTTGCGAGGATCGAACTGCTCCCGCGCAAATTCGTTCTGCGTCTGTTCATCCTGTGTATCATGAAATCCTGCAGCAGGCGCCTTTTCGAAGGGAATATCGGCATTGTAGTCCATTTGACCTTTCTTCTTGGTCGTGACCTTGATGTTGATACCAGCGCTCTTCAGCTCTCTCCGCTTCTGTAACACAGCCAGACGTCTACTCTCCTCCAATTGTCTCTCCCTGGCCTTGCGCTTAGCTTTCTTTCCCTGCGTGTTGGCTAACCGCGCTCTTGCTTCGGACAACATCTCTTTCTCATCCTCATCCATATCGATAGTGTCTGGTCTCGCAGGTTTGCTCTCCGGGTCGGGATCCAACTCCCCCGGCCTGAGCCTTCTCACATCGTCTGCAG
Organism: Lecanosticta acicola; assembly: GCA_963674455.1. Classification (NCBI taxonomy): domain Eukaryota; kingdom Fungi; phylum Ascomycota; class Dothideomycetes; order Mycosphaerellales; family Mycosphaerellaceae; genus Lecanosticta; species Lecanosticta acicola. The sequence continues at coordinate 128,631 of CAVMBE010000020.1, read as the reverse complement.
ATGGTGCCTGAGTCTCTCCTCCTTCTGGGCCAGCCAGTCCAAACTCGGAGCTCTCGCGCGCCTCTGCCTCATCAAGAAGCTTTTGGTAGCGCTCCAAACACTGGGTGGCCGTGCGGCCGACTATGGGGGCAATCGTGCGCCATTGCGTCGGCATCAGCTTGGCCAAATGCAAGAGCTTCTCATCCTCTTCCCTGCTCCATTCAATCTTGCGGATACCCGGGTCCAGCCATTCCGTCCATCGCGCCTTGCACTGCTTGGGGGTCTTGCGCGCGAGCAACGAAGACACACGCGCCCACTGGTTGAGACCGTATTTGGAGACCGCAGCCTTGAGGATCTCATCTTCGATATTGGTCCAAACTCCTCCCTTGACGACGGGCATGTTGGCGGCCAAAGGAACGAAAGATGTCGTTTTGCGGACGATCAAGATGATCTTGGAATTCATGTAAGGGAGACGCGAGTCATTTGAAGCCCCTCCTAGCGCCCGCGCGACTCGATTCCACGCTAGCGCCAACTCAATTACATCAGACAGCATCACAATCATTCTTGAAAGAGTTTCCACTCGAACATTCAGACATGTTCCGAATTGAAAAGTTCCCCTTGGACAATTCAAAATAGGGTCGAAATGCTTTCGCGAGCACCATTGAGAGTTGCGGTCTTGAGAAAGGTTGCAACCTTCAAGCCAGCTCGAGGCACTGCAACATCCAAGGATACGCGACCATCAGATACGCCTTCACAGGATGACCAGAAGCTGGAGAAGAAGGCCCTCGAGGCTGAAGCTGCAAACAAACCGGAAATGACACAAGCTCAGAAAGACAAAGAGCTCATGGAAAAGCTTGCTGGCATTAGTGGAGAGGGTGGCGAGGCCGGCATCGAATATGAAGATGGCAAGCCGGTGGCGATGAAGCGAGGCGTTAAGAACAACATGTTCAGATTGATTTGAGATTACAGCATTTACATACAGCGGGAATTCATTGACCTCCTGATGAATGATCTTATATTCCGGCTCGGATCCAGTCCGACAACGCGGAATAAGCGATATCAACTGTTGAGATGCCCTTCTCATATTCGAGGATACTGGAGCACGAGACGAATCGACAAACGGCGGCCCAATCATCTCTGAGAGCAAAATCTGCCCGACGCGTAGATGGCATTCTTCAGGAAAGGAGAACCTGGCTTTTCACTGATGGACACTGTGTCTTTGTTCGATGAATGAGCTCCTACCACCCTTGACAAACCACCTCTCATGCTTTGTTGTATTCTGACACCCTTTCACTGAGAGCGAGATGGTTGTCGAGACACAGATGCTGTGCTCCAGATGCCGCACGAACGATATTCAGCATGTCCTTGGAAGTCCGCATCAACGCGAATGAAGATCCTTTTGCCGACAACAACTACACGGTGTATCGATTTAGTCGCACGCAGATTGAAAGAGCGTTGAGACGGGTAGATGAGGGCAAGACACATCCGCCCTGCTACTGGCCTTCCGACATCGTGTCGGGAGGGGTCCCGCCGAATGTTTCGCCCGAAATGCAGCAATTCTGGGCCGACCGAGCTGTACACCAAAGTTTGTCGGCATTCGTAACGGGATACGAATACTGTCCGTGGTCAAAGAGCTGGAATCGTGTGCCGAAGATGCTTATACCTGAACGACTTGGTCCTACAGAGCCCCCTATCATCGAAGCTTTTGAGGCGCCAAATTACACTGGACCGTTTCGAGGTATGTCTCAGGATTGGGCGATGTGGTTTGGCCACTGGAATTGCTCGCAGTGTTTTCAAGAAACACCTCCTGTCTGCGATGCTTGTCGTAAGGTTACGCTAGCCGTGCCATTCTCCGAAATGACTTTTGATGTTCGCTCTGGAGCGATATTCAAGGCACCAGCGTGTCTCCTCGGGCGTTCCGAAAGAGACCCTTTGTTTAAGACAAATAAGGCACACCGCAGCGGACAACAAAGACGTTCGAGACATGCATAGAACCGGATGAGAACAAATGGTTGGAAACTTCTCGCGGCCATGATATCTTGTAGATCGTTCGAACGGATCGACTGTCCATTACCCAAAACACCTCCTGGAGACGCTGGACGCCTCGATAGCAATTACGGAACAAACAAATATGAGCGCTTCGTCTCGCGATGAATACCGCAAAGCCTTAAGGCGGTCTGAGAAGAATCATCACTCGCACAAAGCACCAGACAATCGGAAACGCAAGGCAGACCCTCCCGCAGACAGGATTCCAACACTTTCGCAACTGGCTGCAAACGTCCCGCATCATCACGCAGACACTGGTGATCATGTTGCGAAGAGATACAAAGGCAGCACTTCCATCGATGAGGCACCTGCACCATGCTACTGGCCCTACGACGTCGTTTCGGGCGGCATACCTCCACAAGTACTTCCAGAGCACAGTGCATGCTGGAACCTCGACGATGACAAGCAAAATTTACGACAATTCTATCGCGAGTGGAAATGGAATCCATACACACATGCTTACTGCTGGCGTCCAGTCATCTTTGACGAACACAAGTTCTCAACACCGGACCATCGAGGATGGGCTTCTGGGCGTAGCATGGTGTGGGTGCGAGACGGCCGAGATATCAGTCCGCGGCGACGACCGACACCGGAAGAGATGAATGAGTTGGAATGGCAAGATTTCTCAAGTAGAGTGGGGTTGCTACTGGATGCTGTGGATGAGCAACAACAGGACGACGACAAGAATGACAGATAGAACGACGTGTAAGGCGAAGGTGGATGCTGTGTACGTACGTTTGATCGCATGGATCTGCGAATCTCATCTTGGCAGTTGTAGATTTGCCTCCGCATCGATGAGCACGCAACTATGTTTTATCAAAAATAAACCACATTGCGAAACGTTTGACGACGCGCATTATGAGCTATATGTTATATCACTTTGACGACTCCGTGCGTACGCATGCATGCATGCATGCATCCATAGGCGAGATACCGCAAAGCTCTCCATTCATCCAGCCAGCCAGTCGCCAGTATGTAAGGTAAGGTAAGGTAGTCAGCGGAGAGAGCCCGCTCGTCATCGCCACGCGGAAGCTCCAGGAACGAAGGCGCATTATCGATTGCGTCGCAATCATCGACGACGCCTCACTTATTACCCATCGCTGATAACGGAAGTAACGGACGCGTGACTTCTTGGGCTTCCAGCACAGAAAAACGATGCATTGCATGCATGACGTTCTCTCGGATAACTTCGGAATGGGGCGTTTGCACTGTCACCACACACATCACCACACACAGACACACTGCATGTACACATTATTGCCATGATTTCTTCAGAAGGAGATTTCCTGCTCGCGGTCGGAAAATCTGACCGATGTTATTTGATGCAATGGCCAAGAAAATGGGGATTGCGGTATTAATTAGATGGGTTGCTTCATCCAGAGTAAATACGCCTCACTGCTTTGAGAAAGCGAACAATCAAGAAAGAGACCGAGGCACATGCCTTTTTTCTTTGAGATCTGTGTGTGTGACATGAGACATGAGACATGCACGGTTGTTTTGCGGACGAAGAGCGGAATCGGATCGATTTCCAAGCCAGCGAGCAAGCAAGCAAGCAAGCAAGCAAGCAAGCAAGCAAGCATCACGGGGAAGAATAGCTGCCGACGTGTATCGATAGGTAGATAGGTAGGTATCAAGACGTGATAATGTAAGCCAGCCACGGGTGGATTCCTTCGCACAATGAAAATTTCCGTATGGATGGATAAGATCCACTATATTATTGTGGGACATGTGAATACCTCCGGGCTCCATGCAGACCCGGAAGTGAGATGGATGCAGCCATGAATTCGAGCACCAGAACTCATTGAATTACTTCTTGTTGTACATTACTCATCGTCGTCTCTTCCTCAGAGGAAGAAGGAAAGGAGTACGTACTCCTTCGACTGCGGCCCTGGTGCTGCTCATCACACCAATCGCGACGACATCTCCGACAAGGATCCACGAAAGCGATCCTAGTCTACCAAAAAAGTGACGTCGTTTACAAATTTCGCCGCGATGAACCCAATGCTATAACCCGCCTTCGGCACGACCATTTGCCAGCTTGCTAGAAAGATGGGATACCTTGACCGCTTGTCGTGGCTCTAGTGGTCTTTTGGCCAATCCGGACGGACTTGCGTGTGGTTGTTGGTTTGCTGGCCTTGTGATCGAAGATCGCTGATGCTGACGTCGCTACTCGTCCCGGTGATCGAGATTGAATCGGTTGATTCCCGTTGACCGACGAGTGTAGCTGGCAGTCAAGTGTTGCGACCAGTATGCGATAGAGCGGCGGCAGAGAGCCAGATTCCATAGATCGGACTCTTCGTCATTCATAAACATTATCCGTCGTGTCGCGCGTCGTTCATTACTGCGTTTGCGTTGCGTTGCTGGAAGACGAAAACAGATCATTCTCATCATCAGAGCACCCTGCCTACTTTCCCGCTTGCGTTCATGTCTTATTATTCTTGATGAGCGAGAACCCCCGTACGCGGGTCTTGATCTGCCGGATTGGCTGCATGGTGAAGTTGGTGGACGACGAGCTGGTGGTCGATGTAGGTGAGCTCGACCGTTCGCTGTTGCTGCCTATACTTGTTTGCGATTGCGAGCGGGCCCGGGTCTCGTTGAGGACATCGTCGAGAGAGACATTGGCGCGTGAGTATGGAGTCTTGGTGTTGTCGAGGATCTCGACGAATTTGGAGGAAGTCATATTGGTCGTAGCGTCGTAGTGTTGATCAAATGTGAAGATCGTCGTTGTGTCGTGAGACAATAGTATGGTGTTTTAGAGGCCGATCGGGAAAGGCCGTGGCGGTGAGGGACAACGGGACGCGATGAGCACGCGTGGGAGGTGGCACGCGGGAAGGTATAGTTATAGGCAGTAGATGGACCGTGACAGGACAGGACCCCTCCAAACAAGAGGCGTCCATCGAAGGCACGCGGAGGGACGAGACCGCAGGGTCCATGTGCAGGGCCATGACAAAACTGCGTCACGTTGCCTGTCGCTGTTTCGGCGGACCCCTGCAGACGGGCGCCGATGGTAGAGAGCAACAGGTGCCGATTCGGGTAAGGAGCCAGACGACTCCACGCTGACGAAAGGCTAAAGCTGCCGCGTAGCCTGAGGATGGGAGCATGCCGGCGGAGCACAGCATGTGAGAGTTGAGAAGACGTGTGGGAGAAGACGTGACGACGCCCCGTGGCAGGCTGCCGGTCACGCCCGCTCACACGCCCGACAGCGGAACCCTCACCTTGTGCTGCAGGACATGACGATGGCAGCGAGTTGGCGCGGCACACAGGGCAACTTTTGTCGGTCGAGATTCGCAAGCCGCTCAAGAGGTTGCCGCCGTTCGCTGGGATCACTTTGGTCCATGTGCCGCAATCCATGCGACGATTCTGAGAGGCTCATCGGACGATGCAAGCATCTGGCACCGCATCAACGTGGGCTTGTGTCACTGCTGACAGACAGCGCTCTTCCGTCCCAGTTGTGATGATTCCTTCTGCCTGCCAATATTGCTGTGGCTGCCTTGAACATCGTGACATCTCCATCCTTCACGTTGTCGTCGACTTTCCAACGACGCCGTCGACGACAGAGGCGTTGAGAGGGTCTGGAAGCTTGGTTGCAGATCATTAATAAATAGATCTCGAAGGATCTATCCGCGGCACTCTCGCTCACCGACACCGACAACCGAGCACATGGGCAGACTCTGCACCGCGAATACTGTTGTCTGCACCTCTGCGGCGGCTGTGGCGGCATGGCAATACCCCGCTTGCTCCTTCGTGAGGGCGGATTGCCCGCGAGGTCTCCTCGCGACATGTCGGTTGTTTGTTGTTGGTGGGAGCCGACGGGGTCTCGCGCTCAGTCTGACTACGCGCCGCGCCGTGGCCACTTCCCTCCCCTCTGCGACCAGGACTCGTGACAGCATCTCGAGACACAACTATCGAAACCTTCAGTACCGCTACCGCGTTTATTCGGTTTGCGCATACGCCCACTCACCGACAATGCGGCGATGTGGAATCCAATCTCGGTGCTTGCTACGAATGAGCATTCCCTGAGCAACGCATGACAGTGCTGCTCGCGCACTCTTCGTGCTGCCCACGTGCAGAACGGGTCGGGCTTTTCATAGACTTCCACGCGCATGTACTCTGCCGTTGTAAGATGGTAATATCTATTCGACGTGTTTCGTGAGTAGAAGAGCTGATTCATATCATACTCCAAAACCGCATCTTCACATGCATCTCCGGCCTCCAAACATGCCTGAGTTGCATGCAAGCGAGGATGTTGACAGGCGCCTGGGACCGGTTCATCTATGTCGGGACCAAGAACCTGAAACCACACAACATTAGGAGCCAGGGATAGGTGTTGTCGCGTCGAGGCGCGGTATCAGGTGAGATGTCATAACACCACACGCGTTCAGGTAGGTGAGGTGAGAGGTGCAGAAGTTGGTATCAAAGCGGAAAGAAGCGAATGCATTCGTTCCTTCGCTGTTGGGTGACAAAGAAAGCCGTCTTTACCAATGCAGGAGTATGGTTGCATATTTCTGTTCAAGATTTAGTGGCGCTTTGTTCGGAGTGTGGTCAGCTTCGAATCGTTCAGCCTCAGATTCATTACCAGATTTCATTGAACCCGTCAATCAAGATTTGAAGAATTCCGGCCATCAATGAGGTCGGACTTGGGAGACAGCCAAGGCTATGTCACCACCCAACGACACATTCTGTGGCTCTTCGTGGTCCGTTTTGTAGCTTCCATGGTATCTTATCCTATACCAAATATCGACAGCAATACCAATGCCAAAGTCGCTACGGCGGTGTACGTCATGTATCGCAAGATGTCAGAATAGGCCAGATTGACAGCGCCTTTCACCGCGGAGCTTTCTGCTGGAATGCCATTGATGATGAACTCGCACACCGAGTTCGGGGTACAGCTACATGTGCCGCGACGACGATGATAATCCCGAGAAGGCAGATTCGGGATGCCTCGGACTCCATGTACGACGAAGATTCCCGGCCAGGACCTGTTCACTCCTCGTAGGCGGATCATTATTCCATAGCCGAGGAGTTTGATCATGACGCCGGCGACAAGGAGTCACTTGGAGCCTTGGATTTGGTACACGATCAGGCCTCCGATTAGACCGCCAGCGGCCTGGGTTAAGCCGTTGGTGTAGGTGAGGTCTGTTGCGGTCTTCACGCCCATATCTTGGACGACGATGGCCCAGGTGGACAATTCTGTCGACAGCTGAACGTATAATCTTTTGGATGACCAGGAGTGAGACTCAAACGACTGCAAATCGTGGAGAACAGGAGTCATGTAGTTGGCATAGCTCTCCAGTACGCCCTGTCTATCCATGCGAATAGACGGGAGTGTGGGAGGGTTCTGAGTGAGTTCTGACACAATATCCGGGACCAGATTCGTGCGGGTGGAACATGCCAGCTCCGCATGTGCATTGTTGTACCGCACCTCATGGATGGGTCCACGAGACTGAGCGTTGGTCTTGGTCTTTGGTAGAGGTCTCTCCGAGTAGATGGGTGGAGAAGAAGTGGTCAGCGTGAGCCAATCACAATGCGTCTTTACTAAGCGACGCGGGAGCTTCCGAAGTTAGCGTCAGAGTCGACACCTCACCAACTCACCTGCGTTTTTCATCTGCAACAATATTACAGTATATGTTTGCTATACGAGACGCACTGGCCAAGCTGCGATGCGTAGATTGGTCAATGCTTTGATTTGCGCTGCCGAGACGCGCTCTCAACTTGTTTCGCTGAAGACACGTCCTGTCTACGCAAATATACATATAGGCAGATATGTATATGCAAAACACTTACATCTCCCTTGGAAACCTCCATCGAACGGCTTCCAAAATTAGTGTCACTCCTTCCACTGCTCTCGTACCGGATTCCAGAAGCGACCTCTCACAAACGTGATGTCGGAGATGTCGGAATCTGATCCGCTCGACCCCACCTCAAATTGATTATCAGTCCCGACAGACCTGCGACGCAAGCTTACTAGCGGCTACCTAGAAGAGTGTGTTCCCGCCTGGCTTTCGCTCGACTATCTTCCAGTACACTCTGGTTCACCGCCCGTCTTTACATCATGACGATACAGGCTCCATCACCGCCTAACGAGCACGTCGATACTTTACAAAGAGCCATCGAAGGACTAGACAGCGAGCTCGATCCTTCATCACCAGACACTATCCTTGATGCCGCTATCCGCAGCGACAACAAGGCTCTGGTTCGCCAAACAATGCGGTCGATGAAGGGCACTTCTTTCTTACCTTACAAACGATTAGCGATCATACTTGGGAAGTCCGAAATGCTGAGGACACTACTTGAAGTGGATGGTGATCTCGACGACGAGAGCGTCGTGGAAGCCGCGCTTGAATGCAAGGACTGCGCGAGTCTCGATATACTCCTCGATTTCGGGTGGCGTATCAAAATGAGGCTAGGAATGGATTCCTCACCCCTTGAGTAAGTACAGTATACGTGGCTACCTTTTTTCGTCGCTAAAAGATACAGCTTTGCCGTAGATGACCTAAGTCTCACGCAATTCCTAGTCCGACGAGGCGCCGACGTGAATGACCGATCTAGCCTTGACGAGTCTCCGCTTTCACTAGCGATTGGTCGCGGCAGTATGGATGTTGTGCGATACCTCATCGACGAGGGAACAGATCTCACGCATGGTACAGTAATCTTCTGCATTGTGCAGCAGAGCGGGTTAATCAGTTCGAAGGTGCCGATCTAGTCGAGGAGTTGGCGAAGAAAGGAGCCCGCGTAAATGCCTACCGCTTTCATAACCGGACAGCATTTCGATGGAGAGGTCTGCGCAAGCAGCCGACTGCCTTACATATCGCATCGCGAACCGGAAACATGCCCGTCGCAGAGGCGCTGTTCAGATACGGCGCCGACCCATACCTGCCGATGCTTCAAGCTAGCAAATTGACAAGGCCATCTTCGTTCGATATTGCACTGGAAGAGAAGAACGCGATTCTGGTTGACTTGTTTACAGGAAACCTGGCTCCAGCTAGAGTGACATGCGGGAAAGGAGCCTGATGCGGTCGCTGGCATTAGCCAGAGCCAAAGCCAGATGCATCGATCCGACCTTGCATAATTTCAAGTTCTGGACTAAGCACAGAGAGCGCAACTCGGAAAGTCGATGGCACGGATCAAGTCTTCCGGGCGCGAGGCGCTTCCGGGCGCGAGGCGAGATTCAAGTCTGCCTGTGTATCTCGATTTCTCCGGATCAGGTTCGTTCGTACGACAAGTAACATCCATGCGACGCTCACGCTTACGCGGTCGTGGCTCAATTTGGTTCATTGTCTTGTCGGATCGCTACCTCGTTGAAAGGATCATACGCCATCCTCACTCCGGCTCTGCCAGGTCACCATCTACTTACCGCGAATGCCGGTATTTTCCATCCCACGCACCACACCACGTACCACATAAATTACATTCTCACACGAGTGCCTATCACCGAAGCTGATGTGAGCGCTTTTAGGCCAATTGCTGTAACATCATGTTCATGAGAAATGGGGACCTTCGACTCGAGTTCTGCGCTTCTCTACCGTTGCTGGACCTCATTCCTTCGGCTACCAGGTCTACGTTTTTCTTTATAGATGGATCCGTTTTCACCATCCTCGGCATCCCGTTCGGCCAGCTCATCGATGACCTCAACTCGCCAATACTCTCTGATGATCGGAGCATATCATGAATGCAGTGAGGTTGAGGTCACTTACTCGTCGTTGTGGGACGTCTCCAGTTTGGCGTCATGTGCACCTTTATGGGATGCTGGATGCATTTCGGTGAACGATTACCTCGTAGGCAGCGAAGAAAAAAGCTCGCTGGTCTGTTGGTCAAGATGGCAGCAAGTGGGAGAGGCAATTTGTGGTCGAGTGTGCAGGTACCTTCTAACCTTTTCCACGACGGAGAATTGCAAGATTTCCGATCGCTGCCGCGAAGATCACGTTCGCCGCAACTTGGACAGCATGAGATCAGCAATAACGAGCCGTCGAGATAACCTCGCGATCTGGATATGCAAAGACGTGGCAGCTCAGGGAGATCCCTGGTCAAGCTCGAGGACTCCGTCCACAGCGCATTTGAAGCGTCAAATGGATTTCGAATTGGCTGCTTTGATTAGAGGGCTCGATCTCAGTTTAGCCCATCCCACAGATCATAGCCATTCGGAGCGAGCTTTTGCAAGTTGCTATTGATCTTGTCGATGCTTCAACTCATCTCCTGTGGTACGGCTGGAGTCTTGAGGCCTCGAGAAGTGCTGTAGCCCGAAATAGGTTTACGGCAATAAGTCCTCGTAGTCGTAGCTTTGGGCATGATCTCGAAATGTAGCAGATCTGGTGTTGTTGAGATGGATTCCATCCCTTCTAGAATGTTATGTCATGTCCAGGAGAAGAAATATCGCGACGCGTTTGAGTTTGGAGGGGCCACTAATCGATTCGGGCTAGCTTAGTTATGTGGCCGGTGGACCGAGGCTCATGACAGTATCGAACCCCGACCACACTTCATGAGCAAGAGCAGTACACATTGTAGGAGTCGTTGCGAGTCTGACAGTATCCCAACGACGGACTCTCCATCTCCTTGTCCAGGCGAACATCCTCCGTAGTGCTTGATCATGACATCGGCAGCGAAACAGCGAGTTCAGGCGCTCAGCGAGCAGCTGAACAATCCACCCCGAAGCCCTGGGCAGTTCGAAGACATACCAAAAATCCCCACCATAGCAGGCGACTCCAAAGGACCGTAAGTCTACCCGCTGACACCCTTTCTGAGGACTTAGGGCTTTTGGCGACTGTCACATGTCTAAGACTGCATTATATCATCCCAAGCTCATAAACCCTACTCGGCCCCATTAATCACATATAAGAGCTAACATCCGTCCAGTCGAACGAAAGACAAAGTCATCATAATAACAGGCTGCAATTCCCCTCTCGGAATCGGAAGAGCCTCAGCCCATCATTTCGCCAACAACGAAGCAAAAGCAATCTTCATCTGTGATCTCAACCCGGAGCATTTAGAAACCCACAAACGAGAGATCAACTCCCTTTACCCAGGAGTAGAAATCCTTCCACGAGAAGTGGACGCCGCCGATGAAGACCAAGTGAAAGGCGTGGTAGACGAAGCCTTGGAGAAGTACGGAAAACTGGACGTTTTCTTCGCGAATGCCGGAATTTCGATCAACCCGAAGAGTGTACTGGAAAGCACCGTGGAGGATTTCAAGAGTACGATGGAGATCAACGCTATGAGGTAATGTCTTCCACTGCGATGCATCGCACACATATGAAGAATGTAGACTTACTTAACCCACACGTACAGCGTCTTCCTCGCCGTCAAGCACGGCGCCCGCGGCATGCTCGCCACCAACAAATCGAAACCCTACCCGGGCGGCAGCATCATCAGCGTCGCCTCCTCCGCAGGCCTGCGCTCCAACGCAGGCCCCACGGATTACTCCGCCAGCAAAGCAGCCGTCATCAGCATCATGCAGACTTCCTGCTACCAGCTCACCGGGACCGGAATCCGCTGCAACGCCCTCTGCCCGGGCATCATCGAAACCGGCATGACGAGCATTATGTACGAAAGGGCGCGCGCACGGGGAACAGAGAGGAAGATTGGACAGTTGAATCCGCTCATGAGGGGCGGGATAGCGGATGAAGTCGCCCGCGTGGCGTTGTTCTTGGGCAGTGACGAGAGTAGCTATATTAACGGACAAGCAATTCCCGTCTGTGGAGGCTTGACCGCGGGACATCCGTTTGTACCGGGAAAGCTTGCGTAGTTAGTCATGGAATCGAAAGCGAGACGTGAGATTCGTAAAGCTTCGGTTTCGAATCCTCTTCGATACTGCCCGTATGGATGACATGCGAAGGAGTCAGCACGCAAAATTCCAGAAGCGTGCCGAATCGATCAGGGGACCGATCTGCAGAATGAACTGGCGATCATTAAACATGTGACAGTCCCTGCATACCACGAGACAATCGACACATGCGTGATCCGTCAAATCCTTCCGCATGCTGAAGAACAAGCCAGGGAATGGCCATCTTGACTCCTAAGGGTCTTCCGCCAAGGCATGCATCTTGCCTGCATTAACAACAGCACGCCGTCTCCTTCGAACACATCATTTTGATTTCGTTGAGAGCAATATCGCTAGGAAAATAGATATAACTTGCATGACAGGATAGATTAGCAGATTATACCGCAACACCTCTCCGTGCCCACCCGCCTGGGCCCCTCCAGGCATACAGCCAAAGACCACAAGCAACCCAGACGCACACTGCCATGGCCCAGAAAGTAGGCGCATAGCAGAGCGTGCCATGACACAGCTTGTCCTCACTAGTATCGCTGCCTTCCACTGCATCAAGATCCGCAGCCCATTGGTACACACCCGAATACACGAGTCCCCAAACCGTAGCGCCAACAGCAGGCACCATTGCACAAATACCCCAATTCGTTCCGAAATTTTCAACGCCCCAGATCACGCTGACAATGATGGGTGTGAGACTGAATGCTGCTCCGTATCCAGCCCCGATGAACGCAGATACTAGCCAGAAGCGCTCGCCGTGCTGTTGGATGAACCCGGATGCAAGTAAGACCTGACCGGCAGACATGATGATGCAGAATATTATGAGAAAGGTAACACGGGAGATTTCTAGCTTTTTGCCTTTTTGGTCAAGTGGAGGCAGAGAGGCCATGCTGTTCACGAGGGAGTTTGGGCCGCGACGGTGTTGGTGCGGTACGGATGAAGGCGCCACCAGGTCTGTGAGAGTGCCTGTGATGATACGCGCGATCGTGCTCGTAATTGCGACGATAGACACGTGTGTCGCTGCAGTCGTAGGGTTTCCACCTTCTGGTATAGCGATTGGAGGATAAAGAGTATCAATTATGGTTCCTAGGTTGTTGATGAAGGCCTCGCCGGGTCCGGTCACGAGAAAGAAGCCGGCGGCCAGCCACCACATGGTCTTGTCGGTAAGAAAGCGTCGCGTTTCGGCATTCAACAGCCAAGTCTTCATCCGCCTCTCCTCCGCGCGGTGTGCCTTCTGCTCATCAGCTTCGCGGCGAATATCAGCAATTTCCTGTCCAGAAAGCGTGCCATAGCCGTTTTCGGCCTCTCTCGCATGCACAGCACGCTGAAAGAACTCGCTGTCCTCGAGTAGACCACTCTGCTCCAGCTCTTCAATAGCTTCCTCAATCAAGTCTTCTTCACCAACAATCTGCAGAGTGAAGTACCCAATGAGTCCCGTAGCCAACAGGAAGATACCGAGGAAAAGGAAGAAGCGATGCACATCTACATCACCCTTGCTACCGTCCGATTTGCGTTCAAATAGCAGATGTGTTCCAACCTGCGACTGCCACATCCCGCTCAGCCCAAAGCAAGCAATCGGTAGCGCCAGAGCAAGCCCTTTGTACTTGCCGCGGCCGAAGTTCTTTGCGCAGCTGGTGACGGCAGACAGATACATGCATGATGTCCCGAGTCCGATGAAGATGTATGCAATGACCATGACCCAGTACGGCCATCCGTTTCCGCCGTAAGCTGGAGGCGGTCCGGCTTTGTACGCAAATGCCGCGATGAGATATCCAAGCCCGAAGAAGCAACCGGCAAAGACCGAAGGCAGACCAGGGCCGAATCGATCGCACATCATGCCCCACAACGGTACGGGCAGATACATCGCCAGCTCGGCTGTTATTGAGACGCCATTGACCTGCAACTGGCTGTAGTGCAGCCGTCGCTGGAACAAAGGAGCGTACAGCGAGTAGGCAGTGATGGAGCCTGCTCCAAGCGTATTTACCAGTGCCCATGCAAAGCTGATGTATCGTGTGGCTTCTCTTCTCATCTTCTGTCTGTCGTCTTCTGCGATGCCTTCGGCGACATCCTCAAAGAAGCTGCCGGCGTAGCTCCTCTCTTCGCTCTGCCGCCCGCTGCTTTCGCCGCCGTTTCCGTCATCGTGGAGCAGCGGCTTGCCTCCCGGATGATAATCGAGTTTGTCGATGTGTGTCTCGCCTCCCTTCTGGCTGCGCTGGCTCGATGGCCCGCGAGAGGTAGACGAGGGCATCGATCAGTCTGCTTTGGACAATAAGGCTGTCCTGCTAATGAGTCGTGCGTGGCTAGAGCGCAGCCGCCGAGTGAATGTTCATATCCTGGTTGCTCCCGACATTGCTCTGGATCTCCGTGGCCTGCGTCCTTCAGAATTCGCTCGTGACCGTGGTCATATCGGTGGTGATGGATGCAGTCGCGTGCTAGTTCTAGTGCTGGTGACGAAATCGAAGTTGCAAGGGACCCGAGCGGAGCTGTTTCCGCTGTGCACGTGAGCGTCCGGGCGGTCGGACCAGAACTTCAAATCCCATCTCCACTTCATCAAGAAATAATCAATTCTAGGCCTCCATCTCTTCACCCTCGGAACGATGGAGCGCAATGTCCTCCAAGGAACTACAAGACCGAATCGCACAATTGCTGGCTAATGCCACCGAAGTCGCCAGACATGGCAATCTTCAACCAGCATACGAAGCCTTGAAAGAGGCTTCACATCTGGACGCCGAAAATGCTCAGGTCAAAGACGCCGTCGTCGCATTGCAGGCCCGTGAGCAGACAGGAGATGCGCGCAACCTGGTCAAGGTATATCTGGACGAAGGTGCTGAGGAAGACGGACAACGGGCACTTTTGGCGCTGAGGCAAAAGCAACTCCCACAGACTGATGCCCTTGAAGTCTTGCACTTGCTTCTCAATACAACCTCTGACCGGGATCTACTCGATGCGCTGACTGGTGCTTTACTCTACAAGAGTATCCATGCTCGGAAAGATGTAGCCAAAAGATTCGATCAGCCCATCACTGGCCTCTTCACCCAGCTGTTTGATCTTGGCGAGGAGAGCTTCAAGGCGTTCGCCTCGATTCCACTTGACGATGCCGCATGGGTTTCGGAAGACTCACGGAGGAAAGCTCAGATTGACCTATTCCGTCTCTGTCTTGCGAAGCTCATCGACTGCGACGTCGCACTTCCCGCGCGACTGATGCAAGTCATTGCCCGTCAATTGGCGATCGCTCCTGACAATGTCAAAGATCTTGTCGACTTCGACGTGTTCCGAGTCATCCTTGATCAGCTTGACATTCGACTTGAGCCAAAGCTGCGAAATCAAGCTATGCTGGCGACGTCAAAGATCCTTGAGTCTACTGGAGAGAAAGGCGAGCAGCTGTTCGGTCAATTCCTTGTGTCCGAGGTGGCCAAGCAGACCAACGACGACATGATTTCGGCATTTTCTGCCGCAGCCGCGGTCTTCCCTATGATTCCCGCTGTGGCAGCTCAACTGTTCATGACGGATGGATTCGTGCAGCAGCTCGTTCCTAATCTAGAAAGGAACTCCGAAGCAGCAGCACACGGACAAAGGTAGGCTTTCTGAGCGTGCATTACCTTTTCACAAATAACTGCCATTCTGCGGCTTGCAAATGCCAGATACTGATGCTTCGCAGAAAGAGCAGGACCCTCGAGCAGGCCGCTCTGGAGCTACTCAGCGCTGCTTGCGTCGACAAAGCATGCAGAGAAGCCATTGACAGATACTGTTCTCCATGGTTGCGAGATCTTTCGGAGGAGCGAGAGAGCAAACACAAAGCAATAGCAGCTCTTATCCTGGCGAAGATCAAGTCGGTCTCGCAGGAGGAAATCACTGCTAAGCTTGTCGACCTAGTTCTTGTTGGAGACGGCGGGCGAGAGCAAGCTGTTGAAGGCCTAGCATACACATCTCTGCAACCTAAGATCAAGGAGCAGATAGTGGCCAACGAAAAGCTCCTCAAACGTCTCATGGAGGCACTGAGGGAGCGATCAAGTGCTGCTTTTGGCTGTCTTACAGTGTTCTCAAACTTGACATCCTACCGAGCAAAGCAGACTGCTGAGCAGAAGAAGATGGCTCAGCTGAAGGCTTATGCTAATCAGCAGAAGCCGGAACCTGATGATCCATTAGACAACGACACATTCGTCACTTCGCGATGCAAGAAGCTGCTCGACGCAGATGTTATGCCTGCCATTGTAGCTTCTTGCAAGCAGACGAGCTCTCCGACCAACATTGCGATGGCAGTGCGTACTCTTCTGGCACTCTCACAAGAACAAAAACATCGCACGAAAATGGTTCAACAAGGCGCCGTGAAGCTCCTGCTTCAAATTCGCGAAAGGATCGCGAAGACCGACAAGAGTACATCCGAGGCATCGATCATTGAACGTAACGCGTCGCATACCCTTGCACGGCTACTGATTTCTGTGAATCCGTCTCACGTCTTCTCTTCGAGTCTGCCGGCCTCATCAGCCGTTACAGCGCTCATTCCGCTACTTTCTTACGATCAAGAGAGCGAACAGCGTGATCTGCTACCTACCTTCGAGGCCCTCTTGGCGCTCACAAATCTGGCGTCCATGGAAGACAACTCTGTTCGCGACCTGCAAATCCGTGTCGCATGGGAAAAATTGGAAGAGCTACTGTTTTCGTCCAACAGCCTAGTCCAGCGGGCTGGCGTTGAGCTGATCTGCAATCTGATGGCCTCTCCGTCTGGCGTTGCCAAATTTGCAGACGGCTCCAACGATGCGAAACGAAGGATGCAAATCGTCCTTGCGCTCGCAGATGTTGAAGATCTGGCTACTCGACGAGCAGCGGGCGGAGCACTGGCTATGCTGACGGAATGGGACGCCGCAGTGACGGCTGTGCTGGAGAAAGATAGAGGTATCGGTGTGTTGCTAAGTATGTGCGAAGACGAAAGCGACGAGATGAAGCACCGGGGCTTTGCGTGCGTGTTGAACGTCATCAGCGCACCGGACGATGTTGGTGCGAAAGGCGTTAAGGCCGTGAAGGATGCCGGTGGTGCTGAGGTGTTGAAGGATGCCTTGCGAAAGACCAAGAATCCCGAAGTCCTCGGAATAGGTGTTGAGGTTTTGAAGAAGCTACAATGATTTCCAGAGACGCTTCGTTGAGGATGGAAATATGATTGATGTTAAGAGTCGGTCCGTACTCACAGCGCAGTAGGATAACCGTGGACAACCGCAGTGCTTGACAAACGCAGTAGGATTTTCGCAGCCCGTCGCCCACATGGTTTATCCGCTACCGCTTGGAAGTCGGGAGGTCGTGGGAGGTCGATGGCATTTACTGCGCTTGGAAACAGCTTGCTCGGATTCTCACGAAATGGCCAAGGGCTCGGATACTGAACGGTGCCGCTTATTCTCTCTCTTCTTGAATTATCACAGTTGACCTGTGGTATCCGAAGCTGGCCGGCTCATGGAAAACGCTGGAACTGCTGAAAACCTATTATCGGTCGTCATGATTGTAAGGAAGCAACACATTCCTGTGTTCCCTGGCTGTTTCACCACGTCACACAACCAGCAAGCGGCGGGCCTGAAGAAAAGGACGTCCAGCTTGTGTTCCCGCGGCGAGGTCAGATTCGGCTTTAGGAGTGAGCATGTAACCGTGAGAAGCTGTGTATAGGCAAGCTCAGCCCCAGAGGTGACAAGCAACACAGTCGATGTCAGCCATGGGTCGCGCAGGAGCCTAGCTGCCGCTGATTTGACAACGAGCTCTTCGGTCTCACCTCACCTACGGAATGCGGCTACATCACCAACTCGAAATGGCTTGTAAGTGAACGGGATTAGAAAAGGCGTACACCAGACTCAAGAAGATCTGACGGGCTGTCAGACGACCACGAAAAGATGTCAAATTTACGCTAACATACAGCGAGCCTTACTGCGGTCACCAACCTCTGCCGCTCACGCGGGCGGGAGGCGTACGTAGGCTTTGTGTCTTTGTGCTCCACGAACCTCATACATTCCAACCCTATTTGAGCGAAGTCAAGCGCCAGCATGGGCATGTCTCTCATCTTCAACACACTACTCAGCAAATAAGACAGCAACAAGACTTCCTCCGCATTTCCTTCTGTACTTACTTCACTTCTGTTCTCCGTTCTACTTTCTTAGAGTCACTCACTCAGCATCGCCAAACCAAAGCCGACATAATGCTCTCCACGCTCGCCGTCTCCGCCGTGCTTGGGCTTACGGTCTCTGCAGCGCCGTCCAACCTCGACTCCATGCGTATGAGTGGCAATCCTGGCAGCTACGGTCCCGGACACTGGAATGGAAAGACTGGACCAGACAATGGTCAACAGCCTTTCAAGTTCCCACTTGCCAACGGCTTCCCTAACATCACCAACCCATCCGATGCCCTAAATCAGATTCAGATTCAAGCCCACGGCACTCTTCCAAATGCGACCCTACCATCGTCCATTTCCGACTTGACAGCCACCACGTTCCAACTCATCGCGTTCAACGAGCTCTTCGAGGTTGCTTTCTTCACCTCTCTCCTCCAAAACATCACCGACAATGTTTCCGGCTTCGACATCGGGTCTGGCGCTGCGAAGCAGATTGTCGTGAATGCCATCACTGCTGTCCAAGCCCAGGAAGAACTCCACGCCCTCGGCGCAGAGGGGATCCTGCAAGCTGCCGGTCGCGACCAGATCCTGCCATGTGAATACGTCTTTCCGAGTGAGTAGAATACCCGGTGGAAGCCAGTCATCCATCTCTCGAACACCCGCTAAACATGTCCCTCCCTCTCCCAGCCAACGACTTCGACGGCGCCATCGCCCTCGCCTCCACCTTCACCGACGTCGTCCTCGGAACCCTGCAAGACGCGCAGCTCAATTTCGGCAAGGACGGAGACATCGGCTTCCTCCCCCTCGTAGGCTCCGTCATCGGCCAGGAAGGCGAACAGAACGGCTTCTACCGCCTCCTCGGCAACAAAATCCCCTCCGCCCTCCCCTTCCTCACCCGCTCCGCCGGCGCCTTCGCCTTCTCCGCCCTCAACCAGATGTTCATCGTCCCGGGCTCCTGCCCCAACCTCCACGTCCTGTCTTCCGCCCTCCCCATCTTCGGAACCCTGAACGTCGACACCAAGACCCCGCAGCTCGAAGACCAGCTCCTCTCCTTCAGCATTCCCAACACCAACGGCACCCAGATCGACGCGGACACGAACGCGATTGCGTACATCAACCAGCAGAACGTCCCCGTCACGCAGAAGATCCAGAATGTGAAATCTGAATATGGAAAGGTCACGTTCCAGGCTTTCTTCCCGGGTCAGACGAATCTGATGAATGGGCTTACGATTGCGGCTGTTACGAAGGGTATGGGTCCTTTTGCGGCGATTGAGGATGTTGTTGCTGCGACCCTGTTTGGTCCGGGTTTTATTGAGATCAACTAGGCGACGAGAGAGTATGAGTGAGAGATGAGACTTTGGCTGGCCTTTGGTCTTTTGGATTCGTGTTTGGAAACACAAAACATTCTTTTGACGGGACCATGATGATGTATAAGGGTTTTGGTGGGCGATCTGCATAGCGTTCCGTGTTCATTCTCTACATAATTAATGAGAGGCTCTTTTGCGAAAACCCCTCCGCTCCTATTTCTACTTTATCTCCACTCAGAAGGATGTGCGCAGCTCCAATGAGATGTGGTCGTCTTATGGGTCGAGCTGCTAGAGTCGTGAGGAGCATAAAGGCGAAAGCCAATTAGTGCGCGCACGGACTGCGTTATCACAACTTTACGTAAGCCAATCAGATCTGCTAAAGCGAAAGACTTGTAGGCTATATACGTTGTCCGGTCGCCAATCTGGTGTTAATCTTGCATCCCGCATTTATCAGGCTTACGTCGGCAGAATCGGCACACTAATGCGCGACTTCCACATTGCGGCGGCACATCACCTCATCTCCGAAGGAATCGAACAGTATGTTGACCCTTGATCACCACCTCAAGAACGTCGCTACCTCCTACAAAAGTGATATTTCTAAGGGACAGCCCTATGAAATGCCTCTAAGACGCCGGCGATGAGGCAGCCGCTATCGCGCCGTCGATTGCAGAGGAAGACACAGGAACACCTTCAATCCCTTTCGAACCAGGTCTTCTCAATCCCTCACTTCGCAAAAGCCAGACCGTTACATGCCACAACCCATATCCCATCGCGGCTGCAGAGCAAATTATCTAGAGAACGCACTCCCAGCTTTTCACGAAGCAGTCAAAGCAAGCGCCACAGCTCCGGAAACAGACGTCCGTCTGACCAAGGAGAGAGTCTTTGACCTGTAACCACTCCGTTCTCCATCTGAGTCCCTATCATGCAATCGCTCAAGGACCACTTTTGAGTCGCGTATGCAGTATAGTAGCCTATCTTTTCCCTCTATTCACAGATTGATTGTTCTCGGTAAAGCATCAGCGTTGAAAGCAAACCGTAACTTCTTGGCTATACCTTTCCTATCCAGGCACAAAACTTCTGCAACCTATTTCACATCTTGCAGTCTGCAGCTTATCTACCATAACGGCCGGTGACGGAAATTGTAACTTGGAAGGGCGAAAAATTATAAGATTCGAAGATTATTTTTATGCTCCATCCTGATGAGCCGAATGGATCATGTCGAACGCCCCATCCATGAACCCTCGGTCCCTTATTCAGAGTCTGACATCTGGGCGATCCTTGTCTCTACGGAGGAGGCGGATGTGATGCTCAGCATCTAAAAGACTCCATGGAGTCCACAGAGTCGCTCTCCTTTCACAGCTCCGTCACGGCGACCGAGAGGTACGTCGCGAGTAGTTGCCAAGTACAACACCATCATCCAGGGGAAAAAGGCTATGGCCGCACAGTACTCGGGTCGCAGAACCACAACAAGAAGAAGACCCCTGGACATTGCAAACTCTTCGGGAGTACAAGCGACCGCAGAAGCCTGTACGCAGCTTTCACAAATCTTAGAGCTTCTGCCTGATTGCGAGTCCGCATCCACTGTGCCCAAGCTTCGCAATGTCCTCAAGGCATCTGGCACACTCTGGGCTGTGCTTATCGTGAGCTCCGATACATGCTAGATCCCTTGCTGCCTTTCGGTATATGCACCCATGAACTCGACCTGAAAACATTTCCCGAAAAGGTTCTGTTAATCAATGCAGACAGAGTCGACCCAGAACCAACTTCCAAGATAATGCAGACGAGCCTGCCACAGAGCACAGAGGCAGTTGTGGCGATCTGTGAACAGCTTCCCATCCACGGTGATCTCAACTTGCAAATCGTCACTGCCCCAGACACAAGAAACCGCAAGATAGGGGGCGGCTTTGTCCAGTACCACAACGCGTGTCTTGCAACGGATAAGATCATTCTTCCCGCCGTGGAGCAAATGTAGTAAATGAATCTGCTGCGCAGCATCCCCGAGCGCGGGAAGCGACAAAGACGTCCCTGAAGCCATGGCTCAATTCCAAGCTCGGAAAAGAGTGCTACATGAGAATAGCATCATCTCAATCCAGCGTATCCATCTGAATCTCAGCGATATTTCCTCGTTTGAAGAATACGCCCAACAGGCGAATCATCCCGAGGTACAGCGATAGCAACATGTCCGACTTCTTCCTGGGACTTTACATCTCCCAGTATCACAGTACTACGACGAAGGTCCCGGACTCTCTTGGATGCACTGTCGATAGATGACTCGGGCGGAATTCCAATTAGTCTACTAGCTTGCGCTACCCCTGTGAAAGAATCCAGAATGTCTGGTCCACGGCGGGTCAAGTTGAGGGTTGCCGTAACGAGTCCAGCAGCGAGCATGACGAAGGAAGAGAGCAGCAACATGACAAGCCACGGGACGCTGACGTTGAGTGTGTCCCGAGTCGTATAAATAGTGCCTTCTGCGGACACCGTCCGGTACGCTCCGTAGTCAGGCATTCCAAACCCGCCGTTGACACCGCTGGTAGACAGAGCACACATGCGGTATGTGTTCAGCAGCTGTGTCATACGGAACGAGAGCGTCTCGGGTGGAACACTTCCGATAGTTACCCATTTCTGGAATCCGAGGTCGTAGTCGGCATACTGCGTTCTGAGATCGAAGGCAGCATTCGGATCGATAAGATATTGAGCGATAGGTACGGCGCCTTCTCCCGTGTCGTTCCCGGTGGAATTGATGAAGTTTGCAAGAAATTCTCCAGCGATGGTTGCAGGTGATGAAGGAGCGTAGGGAGATGTTGTGTTGACACCGTCGAGTACGGTGATGTTTGGCGATGCGTACGGCTCGATCGATCTGCGGATTGCTGGCACGAAGCAAGAAGTGCCGTTGCAATTGATTTGTGCTTCGATGTAGGTCGTAGTCAGAGCGCAGCTCAAGTTGGTGGTATACCAGTAGTCATTGTCAATGCTCCAGGTTGACATTGACAGAACAATTCTTCGCGGACGACTACTGTTGCCATTGTGGGAAGCGTCGGTTTCCACACCTATATATCCGTTGGCTCTGAAGGTCTGATTAGATGATTCGTCTTTGAAGACGGGAGGAAGATCTTCTCCCGGTGATTCTCGAACACTGCAATTCGCATGCATGTACGAAGTCTGCAGGCTAAAAGTGGAAGCACTTGGGTTTGTCGTACCATTGAATGGTATGCCGACATGAGATGAGAAGAGCACAGTCTCTTTGGAAGGCAGCGCAAGCCATTCTTTAGATCGCAAGCCTTCAGCTGTTGGGATCGACTCCAGAAGCGGGATCCTGATGTTGCCAAAGATGTCTTGGGTGTCGTTACCGTTGACGCTCGCGATCAAGAGAGCCGACTGGAAAGCGATCGATGCCTTGTACTGATATCTATCCTGGGTGCTTTCCCCGTACGTGGTGCTCAAAGGAGTATCCATGTAGTAGAATTTGCTGGGAGCCTGAGAGATAGCTGAAGCCTGGTAGACTACGCGTTGTGCTGCTTGACTGCCGATGGGTGACAGGGACCACAGGATGATCAGACCGGGTGTGGCCCAGGTAAAGATCATCAACCGCAGAGGACTGATTACGGCATTCGAAACAGTCCGGCTGCTCAGCAGCTGCTCCACCAAGCCAAAGGTACAGCCTTTCTCGAGACGCCAGGCGGCGACTGCAAGTAAGCATCTGCCAACAAGGGCTGCGTAGAGGATAGTGAAGACTGTGGTGCCCTTTGAGGGTATTCTGGGTCAATGCCGTGACGCGGCTGATTTAGTGGAAAGGGCCACTCACGATTCGCGCGCCCTGCAGAAGGAGAGAAGTGATGGAGGCAGAACGATGCACGATGGTTCGACCATTGTTCGCGTAGGCTGCAATTGCAAAAGCGATGAAGTAGACGGCGAGAATGGCAACAAGGAGGTCGAGAGTGAAGTAGCACAATACGGGGCGCGAAAGAATCTTGCGAGGATGTCTCGGCACTGCGTCTCTCTCCGGACGATCGATGATGCCCTCTTTGCGGCAGGCAGAGGGGTGATGGAGCTCGGGTAGCACCGGGGAGCAGGAAACGAAGGGTGAGATGAGAGTCTGGCTACTCTCGTTGCTGTTGCTGTCAGGTCGGTGTGGGAAGAGTTGATACATGCTGTGTCGTTCGAGTGATGTGATGACGCCGCAACGGGAGAGAGACGAAAGATGTCAGAGATGTCAGAGGTAAAGACATGACATGATATCAGAGATATCAGAACCTTCACGCCCCTGCCTCATGCCTTTGCGTCCTGCTCAGCCTATTCCGTACCACCTGGGAAGGGGCACCTGAGCCGTTGGTGCTACAACGCTTCGGAAGCCAGCAGCTCGTGCCGACAAATGGGACAGATATCTCCATTTTGGCTGCAGCACCAGACAGTTCCAGGGACAGTGCGATGACAACCGTTTCTTGCGCGGATGGTTGATGTCGGGGTGAGAAAGAGAGAGGGAGAGGAAAGGAGATGAGGTCCATATCATACCGACCAATGCTCGGTTTCGGATTCCGGCCCATCCCCGGCAAACGAATCGCACCTGCCACTCTACGCGTCTCTGCGCGTCTTGTCTCTAGACATCAGCCCAGGACGACAAGTACATATACACCTCCCCCTAAATAGGCCGACATGGCACAGGACTACAGCGAGTACCTGGCCGTCAACGT
Source organism: Lecanosticta acicola (assembly GCA_963674455.1). Classification (NCBI taxonomy): domain Eukaryota; kingdom Fungi; phylum Ascomycota; class Dothideomycetes; order Mycosphaerellales; family Mycosphaerellaceae; genus Lecanosticta; species Lecanosticta acicola. The sequence continues at coordinate 104,763 of CAVMBE010000020.1, read as the reverse complement.
GCTCAACGAACAGCAATATGTATGCAATGTCTTGTATGTATGCAACGCCATGCAAATCAGTACTGACACGAACCAGGTCAGCTATCGAAACCTCAGCAGAGCCTTGAAGGTCCATTGCAATCTTGCCAAGCAGTACGAATACTCCGAGCGTGTGTATTGGGATAGCGCTGATATATACGTAGGATGCTGTATGACTTCCATCACAAACAGAACAGCAAAAAGCCCGGCAGCGTCCACGCAACCTACATTATCACCGGAACGAAACGCGCAGTCCAGCAGGCCAATGGCGTGCAGAGTCAAGACGATGATGAAGATGCCGTCATGCAGAGCAGTCCACCTCTACCCAGCAGCTCCATGCCCAAGCCCGAAGAAGAGCCCGAGCAAGCTGTGCCGGTCAAGTCGATCATGCTGGTGAAAGAAGAGCACATGGAGCAAGCCAGAGAGCTGTTCGAAACCATCACGGGCATGCATATATACAGTCTGCAAGCAAAAGCTTTGGGAGATGTGCATGTCTTGACAGACTGCAATCGTAGAGTGGCAGCCGACTATGCCTCCGAGGACCCACTGAAAGAATGGAAGCAGTATGGCACAATACAGAACCCCAATGTGAGGAGGAGAACTGGAAAGAGACCACCTCCACAACCGACGACATCAGCGACAAAACCAGATGCGGTGAAGGCTAGAATAACTGCGGCCGCCGCGGCCAAATCCAGCGCAGCAGAGGTCTTATCTGCGTCGAAGACTTCTCCCAAGGATACGACTCCTGAGCCTGTCAAGAGCGCAACGAACAAGCCCACTGCTGCTAAGAAATCAGAGTCAGGGCTCTTCAAAGCGTTCGCCAAAGGCGCAGCAAAGCCGAAGAAAGCAGAGCCTGAAAAGCCGTCAAAACCTGGTGCGCACGCAGAGGACGTTCCGATGACGGGATTCTCAGACGATGAAGACGATGATGGTGAAGACGGCGGGCTTCCAGAGGAGCTGGCAGACGTGAAAGCTCCGTCTGGTAAATCGAAGAGTGATCGTGAGGCGGAACTCAAGGCTATGATGGAGCAGGAGGACGAGCCCATGGAGGATGCTGCCGCGCCAGCAGAGGAGGAGCTAGAAGCGGAGGAAGAGGTCAAGCACGAGGAAGGCGCCATCGACAAAGTAGAGCCGCAAGAGAAGCAAGAGCGCAAAGAGCATGTTACGGTCGAGAACGGACGGCGGCGAGGTAGGAGACGAGTCATGAAGAAGAAGACTGTCAAGGATGAGGATGGCTATATCGGTAAGTCAGCTCCACCTATTGCATGTCGCGTATCACTAACAACATGCAGTCACGAGAGAAGAGCCAGCCTGGGAATCCTTCTCAGAAGATGAGCCCGCGCCCAAGAAACCGAAGGTTCAGGCTCCCATCAGCAACAAGCCCGCCCCTGGTGGCAAGAAAGGTGGAAAGCCCGGCCAAGGCAACATCATGTCGTTCTTCAAGAAAGGCTAAGAGATCATGTCCGCATTACAACCCCTTGTCCAGCCTCATTGGGAATCATCAACAAACTTCGTTACGCCACAACCGTGTTCACCATCACCTGAACAGCGTCCGAGACCCGCGTACTTCCATCTTGAACACTCGGCGAGGCAACCTGCACCATCGCCTCACTCTTCTCAAAAGTATGAAACGCAAAGTCACCCCCACATACCTCCTACAATCAAAATATCAGTCATCCATTCGCTCACTCAAAAAGCAGGACCATCACTCACCTTCCTCCTCCCCCTGAAATCCCTATAAATCCACTCCCAAACCTCCCTCTCCCGCTTCCCCTTGGGCCTAATAGCCTCCAAAACCCCAGCATCCACCATGGCCATGGAGATCCAAGGTTTCGGTAACGGAAAATCACTGAAATGCACATACTTCGCCTCTCCCAAAACCTCTTTCGGATCCCACGTGTTTCCCTCGCCCATGTACGCGCTATGGTCTTCCAGTCGAAATTCCCCAGTGAGGAGGGTATAGGGACGATGGGGCAGGACGAGAGCGGAGGAGCCGTAGAGGGAATTCAAAATCTCCATATCGTAGTCCGTCTCTCTGCGCTCCGCGATGGCGGCGAGGATGCGATGGAAAGCGGCGGTGGAAGGTTGCAAGAGGGTGAGGGCGGAGGTGAGCTGCGGGACCTTCTGCTGTTCGGGCATTTGATTCCAATACGCTCGCGGCATTGCTACTGGAGTCTCCGGGAGCAGGAACAGTTCATCCATCGTCTGCAGGATTGTGGCGTCGGAGTCGAAGAGCAGGATGCGTCGGTAGGCGGTCTGGTTGACGGCGAGGAGTTTTGTGAAGGAGGCGGACCACGTCGTGGAAGAGGAAGAAGAAGGTTTCGTCTGGACGCTCGGTGCTTCGACGGGCTGCAAGTGAACGCCGTAGGAAGTTTCCGCCTGCAGGAGGAATCTGACCGCTTGCGGGTCGGCGTCGAAGTGGGTGGGATAGAGAAGCAAGAGGGAAGCCCTGGTTCCGAGGGCGGACAGGGAGGCCAAGAGCATGAGGGCGGAGCAGAGGTATTGCAAATCGGTGGCGTAGGTTGCGTACGCGAAGGAGGACCAGTTCACTTGTCCACCACCACGACGACCCTCTGGACTTCTCCCTCCTCCTCCTCCGTCGTCGTCCCCGTTCCAATCCAGATATCCCTCCAATTCCAACCCTCGGCCTAGTCTCCCGGCTTTCCAAACCCACCATCCACCCATCAGCACCAATGCCCCAGCCAGAACGATGCGTTCATGCGCGCGGCTCCAGCGCCTCCAGTCCCTCTTCCTCTTGCTATGACTTCCGTAAGTCATCGCTTCTTCCTGCCCGGGTCCCCAATGCAGAGCAGGCCAATTCCCATGGCGTTCCCTAGTGGGACTGATCGGCTGAGTCCGGGGATTCTCCCTCACGGGTGACGGAGTCCTTTCTTTTCCTAAGGATTTGGTGTTGTAGAAGTGTGACATCATCGTACAGGACTCCGATCGATTTTCCCAATGGAAAGCTTAAGGAGCCAAGAGGGAGGTAGTGTCTTTTCTTATAGAGTGATTGCTTGGTTTTCGCGCAAGGACTTGTCTGATATGCGACGCGTTATGGTGTGGAATGCAACGTGCAGGATCTCGACCACCTTGGCCCGAAACAGCAAAGTAAAGCAAACATGGAGAGAGAGGACATCACTCGCGTAGTATCGCAACAGGACTCGTGCCTCTCTAGACATGGTTAATCTTAGCAATTCCGCCTCGTCTGATCTGAATATGGGTATCGATACTAATCATACAACAAAATCCAAAAGCCAAGCCATCATTTTATACATGTCCCCCTCATTCTCCCTACAAAACAGTCCTTTACTCCTCCAACATCAAGGCTCCGCGCTAAAGGGCGCAGCATCAATCCGATAGTTCGCCGGCATGGCAGGCATCTTAGGAACCTTCGGACCCTTACCAGAAGCAGCTTGCGCCCTCAAGTGGTCCCTCGCCTCCCTACTACCACTACTACTCGTCAACCTCCGGATCCCTGACTTGAGCGCTTTGAACCCTCCACTAGGTCTGAGGGTAGTATACTGGGAAGGTGCGGATGTCTCCTCGGTGGTATGAGCGCGACTAATGGGTACGTCGAGGTCATCGCCGTCGGAGAAAGGTTCCGGTTCATCGCCCGTCTCATCGCCGGAAGTGAAATCGTGTTGCAGATGCGATGGGCTCTTGGTGGAGTAGGTGGGCGATGTGATGGAGCGATTGTGCAAGCCTGGGCGAAGTGTGAGGACGGCGGATTGGGCAAAGGCACCAGGATTCATTGGCTGCTCGCGAGGAGGTTGGTAGCGTAGCTCGGCGAAGCCATTCTGGAAGGATGTGATGCTTGCGTTGCGCTTGAGGGAGCGATGCAAGATTGGAAGGGCTTGCTGATCATACAGATTCTCCCGCTCGTGTTCGGAATATCGCATGATGCCGTTTGAGTGCAGTGATGGAGTCTCCGCAGGGTCCTCGAAGAAGTCGTCGAAAGTGTCAAGCTTCTCAGCAAGCTCGCCCATGTTGGAGTCTGCGACTCTCGTGTCATCCGATGTCATGGTCGCAGTGCGGTCCGTGAAGTATGTATCGTACTGGAATTCGTCCCTGTGGAACTCGATCTCCGGCGTTGTGGCTGTACCAGCATCTTGTATGCCGCCAATGCCCCCGACTGTGGACAAGAATACGGCATGTACATTTGTCCTCGTGTGTGCTGAATGAATGGCAGGCATCGGTATAGACCAGCCAGACTCCTCTGGGATACCATACAAGCTCTTTGTGGTGTCGTATTCCTTCCTTGTCGCGCGGCTAGAATGCGATCCGGCCATACTCATGCGCAGATGCTTGTTGTCGAGCGGTGTTCCTGTCATGTCAATAACATTATCCAAGACATCCAGAGCTTGCTGGCAGTGCTCCGTCTGTAGCAAACGTAGCAAAGGCGAGATGAGATCAGGTCCTTGGCATGCAATCTCGGGCTTGCGCATGTCAATGTCTGGAATCATGACACAGAGTATCTGCATCGTTTTCACCTTGAACCACGGAGCGGCGTTGTTCACCATACCAAGCAGAAACACCAGGCTGTTAAATTCCTGCGCTGGGAAGAAGGTTGTCCGAATTGCCATGATGCACCCACCAACGAAGTCCTTATCAGTCCGGTATTTGCCCTGCGCAAGACCTTGAAGCACACGCGCAAGATTGACGTGATTCTGGCTCTCGGCAGCATAGGCCAAAATCTCGGCTGACTCCAAGCATTCCGGATCACCGTCGTCATCGAAGTAGTGCAGATATCGTGGCAGGTTGGCCAAGACCGTGAAAAGCAACCGCTCATCACTCCCAACAATATGGCTTGACGGAAGCTTGATCAGTCGTTCCATGATCATCAGTGAGCGGTCCATGGACTGGTCTGACCGCATGCCTTTGTAAATCAGCGCATGCACGCCATTGAAGCCACCTTCCCACTTCGCCGGCTGGCTCTCTCTCACAATCTTCAACACAGCAGGATCGCTGAGGTCCATCTTTGTCAAGAGTAGGTTGAGCATGCTGAGCCCCTCCCGGAACTCGCTCTCAAAGATTGTGTCCAGGCAAGCGCACGTTGTCCAGAACATTTGCGGATAAGCCAGGAGATTGAGCGGGTCTAGTGATTCGATGATATGTCGTAATGTTGTCAAGATCTCTAGTGAGAAGACCAAGTAATCATGGTTCTCGTCGTCGGCAATGGTATTCGAAAGTCGCGCAAGCATATCGGCCAACATCTTTTGGTCCAGCGTGGTTGATACACAGCGAAAGATCTGGAAGCTCCTGCAAGCTACATGCCGTACGGCGCATGAAGTAGCCCATTCCATCGTAACCTTGCCCCAATCCTCGCGAATGCTTGGATAGGTCAGGGAGAAGATACGGACGACTTCGTCCACCACATATGCCATGGGTTCTGAGACAGCTCTGCTGGACTCTTCACCAGCACGAACTTCGCTGTCTCCGTAGCTCCAAGCAATCTTCGGATCGTGTCGGCGTACATACTCGATAAAATCCTCCAGCGATTTCTTGTTGGGCTCACTGCTATCAGGTTCAATCTTCGAGATGACCAGCTCGTGGATAAGGTGAACCAGCATCTCTCTCGCGTGGTCCTGAACGACGCTGACGTACTGATCCCACTGCACAAGAATGACATTTAGCAGTACGGGAACCTTGTCAGGTGGGAGTGAGAAGGGCGAAACCACCAGATCCACCAGCAAAATCATGCTCAGCTGGCCAAGAGAAAGGCCACTCTGCTTCGCTCCACTCGGAAGAACGTCTGACAGGTCTGCAATGTACGGCAAACCCGCAGTATCGGACGGAGCTTGGACCGGCTCGCGCCGCTCAGCGACCATAGTCTTTGGTCGGATCTCCATCAAGAGATACTCAACGACCCGCGCTCCAGCCGGCGTCTTCGACAAGAAGACCACAATCTGCTTTGCAAAGATGACAAAGTTCTGCTCTTTCTTGTCAAGGCAAATCTGGATGATGAAGTCGAGCACAAGCTGCACATTGCCACCATACGGACCAGTGGCAAGTGCCTGCCACAGGGCTTGGATCTCGTTGTGAAGCGTAATGCTACTCCTCACCGTAATCTCGAAGAGGTTGACAAGCAGCATGTAGGAGCTCGCAGTGGGCCCGAGGCCGTTCGGGTCTAGCTGAAGCTCAATCGCTTGTATCCAGGGCAGCATGCCAGAGACCATATTCCGCTGATGGTCCGGCTGCAGATCATTGAAATATGCGGAGAACTCAGAGAACACATGGAAGGCCAGCTCGGGGTGCAGACTTGCCAAGCGTCTCGAAATCTCAAACTGCGCAAGCTTGTACACTGCGGTCGTCTTGTCAGAAACGCTGATGTCCAAATCCTGCAGCTTCGATGTCTTTCCCGAGCGCTCTTCCAGCGTGCGCAACAGTCGTATTGATTTCATGCGAATATCGCTGGATTCGTTCCCCAGAGTGTATAACCCAGCGCAAACAATCTTCCAGAACGGTATGGTCACCTTGGTGTTCTCTGTGAGCACCTTCGTGACGACCTCGAAGTAGCTTCCCAGTGCTTTCGGCACGCGAGCAATATAGCACATGCGCATTGTCTTGGTCATCAGGTACGGTTGATCGAGGTTGTGGACGATGAGGTTCTGCAAGGCCTTCCTTCCAACGGTATGAGTACGGTCGCTCGGAGCCTCGAAGATGGCGTGAATCCAAGCCAGCAGCCTGCGGACGTCGAATTGCATCAAGACGCGGTTGTCCGCAATGAATCTCAAAGGCCCGGCGCATAGAGTAGCCATTGCGCCCAATGCAGCAAATTGCAATTCCATCTTCTCCTTCTCCATCTTAGAACTAATCGCGCCGCGAGCTCGGATATCGCCCTCACGCTCAAGTACCGATCTTCGAACATGTTCTTGCTGTCTGCGAATCTGGCCTTCATTCGGTGAGAAGCCGCACCAATTCTCCATGAGCGCAAACGTCGCCTGTCTTGACTGGAAGGACATCCACTGCGAACCGTCTTTGAGTTTGCGAATGCAGTCATACAATCCCTCCACAAGCGCACAGAAATGCTTTCTCAAAGTCTGGAAGTGGAGATCCCCCTGGATTTCGGTGTCGCTGAGGAAGATGCGCAAATGCTTGACATAGTCGTGCATGTACGACATCACATAGGACTCGCTGGCAATCTTCTCATCCTGCAGGAGGGCCACAGTCAAACTAAGTAGATGAGTGATCTCTGTCCGCAGGTAGTCCGTCCTCTGACTTCTGCGTGGCGTACTGCCGCTGCGTTGATGCGCTGCCAGGCGTTCCTTAGCTTCTGCGGTACACTGTGCAACGAAAGGCTGCAGTGTCTCGAGTAGTGTCTGGAAAAGCGTCGCGTTCGTTGCTCCAAGTCCAGCCACAGCAGCTGCACGAATCAACTCATTCGGTGAGGATAGGAACGGCACCACTCTTGAGAAGAGCTCCGTGGCTGAAGCGATCTTTTCCTGACTTGTTGCTGAGGACTTGGAACTCTTGCGAGTATGCTGCGAGCTCTGGCTAGAGACTGGTAGATGCGTTGGTGCGCCTCCTATGTTGGTCAAAGTCGTGCAGGCAAAAATGAGATGGATCTTCCATTGCTCGACAACAATCTCTGGCGAGGTGCTCGTAAGGCGTGTTGACGGTTTGCTCGTGAAGGCCTGCTCGAGTGCAGTCGTTGTCTGCTTTGAGCCTTCGCTCAATGCCTGCATCACACGATAGCTGTGCGAGAGTCTCTGACAGACAAGCTCCCGCGTCAAAGCGACCGCATGCAGACAGATCTCAGAACTCAGGCGAACCAGATTTGGAAATACCTTGAACCAAAGATTTGCATCATGAGCAGCATCACTACTACACAGCTCGACCAGAGTGCTGTTGACATTGCTCTTGCGCAAACCCTTCTGAAGTCGACTTCGCTCAGCGAGTGAGAGTCGCTCGTCATCGACATCGATCACTTGCTGTGAACTGCCTTCCAGTATGCTGATGATACGCGTACAAGGCTTGCCAAGCGCTGTATCGAACTTCGTGATCAGGCGTAGGACTTTGACTGCAACCGCACGAACAGCTCGGGAGGGCGAACAGAGGAAGAAGAGACCGTGTGATTCGACCTCGTCTACATGAGCCAGGATGCCAGACAGATCGAGAGGCAGAGGCCGATGGCCATGTTCCTCCTCGTCATTGGGATCCGCCGCGACTTTACGCGTGCGCTGCTGGATGTCGTCGATCCAAATTTGAAGCAGCTCGACGTAAAGCTGCAAGGTGTTTTCAATGTGGCCAGGCCCAAGCAAGCTACCGTCCGACACAGTGGCATATCGATCGTCAAAATTGAAGATGAAGCGTGCGAAACCGATCGTCACCTGCTGTGCATGCGACTGCCGCGCAATCGACTTCAAAGACTGAGCAGACGAAGTAGCGACGTGCGATTGTACATGCGCCGTTCCTGTACACAATAGATTGACCAGAGAGTTGATAGGTAAGTGTGGCGACAAACACCTCGGAAGAGCCTCAACAGCCACATGCAGCAGGTCGTAATAATTTTGTCGCAGGTCGTTTGGGTTCATCAGATCGTCTCTCTTGCTAAATGTGAAGGCTTCGACCATGGGCGTTTTCGGCGTATGCGAGGAGAGCTTCTCGTCAAGGACAGCCTGTCCCCCGAAGGTGTTGTCGCAAATGATGGTCAACTGACCTAGGATCTTGCAAAATTTGACATAATAGTCTCTGGCGACGTCATTAAGATTCGTAGTAATTACAGGTCGTGAAAGGCGCTCTGTCCGACCCGCAGACACAGCGAAGCCCTGTGAGCGCGTCCTGCGGTGCGTGATGGGCGTTCGTGAGGATGGATCCAGGAGTGCATCGCACTCAAAACGTACAGGAAACGGGGGAGGTTCCGATCTCTCAAGATCTGACATGATGGCGAGAAATGCTCGGATGGCGATAACAGTCTTCTCAGGGTCTAAGTTCTCAATCTTCAAATCCTTTTCCGGTCCAGAGAACAAGTCCGAGTTCATCAGCGGAAAGATGATGCTCCTAAAGCAGAAGTCCTGGTGCTTGTATCCGATGATGCGAATCAGTTGAATGAGCGGATCTGCAATAACTGGCATGGTGGAGATCATCCTCTTGCCTCCCTGGAACACGAGCTTCACAATCTCATCCAGCTTCCTGAGTACATGATTTGGCGACTCCTGGTGCCGGTACAAATATCGCCAAACCAACCGACAGGTTGCCTTCAGTGCATGCGATCGGCCAGCCAGGTCTCTCTGCTTGGGCTGAAAGTTGACGACCAACTGCAACCACTGCGTCGCGAAAGCGTCAGGCGGAGAAGCACACAGCAACACCGCTTGTAGTGGATACACATATGTCCAGTGATCGGCCTTGGACAGCATCTGCGTGATCTTGGGTTGTACGATGGCCACGACTTCCCTCCATTTGGGCATGTTCAACTCAGTAGTCGCGGAAGCAGCGACTGGAAGCAATAGATGCTCAAACAGATTGGCATATGCGTGCTTCATGGTCCTCCCATGCACCTCCGCGAAGAACTTTGCCAAGAGCTTGAGCATGTCGCAGGACTTCTCCCAGGCTTCTTCGGGCTGGAATCGCACCTTGAGCCATCGCATACTCTGGACGAGCAGAGCTGTCCTGGAGGCCAGTTTAGCATCCGCCACGCCCTTGACGGCCAGCTTCTTCTGCGCAGCCTCCAGATCCCTAATAAATCGTTCCGACACCTCCTCGAATCTGAGACCGCTCATGACTCCTAGCAATTGTCCCCGAATTATCCAATTGGCGCGGATAACAGGCGAAGTCGCAAGCAAATCGGGATCGGCGCTCTGTAATTGTCCGTAGATGACATCCTCGAGTCGTCCCGCGGTGTTCAAGCTGTTGTCCGGTCCATTCAACGCCTTGACAGTCGTCTGCCCAATAATCTCAATCAAGACCCGGCACAGAATGTAAATCGACACGGTCGACCTCCGATCAGCCGTTGCCACATTGTGCTCCATCAGCAGGATATCGTTTCCACTCGGAGGCGAAGTCGGGGCAGAGTATGCGCCGTTCGCAATGCCGCGCTGAGTGATTCCATTTGCATCTCTTGCCGCCTTCAGCTCATTGTACAGGTTGTTCGCGATGTCCGCCTTCTTCTTGCGCCAATGAATCACCGAATCAATCAGCGAATTCGGCTTGTGGCGATTGATGTGTCCGAGAGAAGAGATCAATTGATCGAACGCAGGATCCGCGCCCGGTCCACATATATTCTCGATGCGCGGGTCCGGCTCGCCAGGTTTCTGCATACACCTCTCGATTCTCTCATCTGCCTCCGCGATAAACGACGTGAACAGATGATGCAGCGCATATTCTCCTACCGTCTTCAAATCTTGTGCCGGTGCCTGTCCTGCTGCTTGCGCTCTACTCTGCGATCGCTGATGTTCATGGCTCCTCTTCACCCTTCCACTGTGCATCCTCGCCGGCCCTCTCTGCGCCGAGACTCCATTCTCAAAACTCCTATTCACAGACATGGCCGCGGGATTGGGCACACCATTCGTATGCAAAGTCGACATCGAAGGGCTCTTCACCAAGCTTGCAGCAGAACCGTTGAAGGCCGCAGAATCGGGTAGATTGGCTGCCAGAATCTTGCCAGGACTCAACGGACCGCTGTTGGCGGAGGCCAGCAGGCTCGGATTGCGCGAGTGCTGTACCCCATGCACGATCGAGGTGTTTCGATGATGGCCGTAGGAGAGGCTCGGTTTGCGCTCTATGTCGATGCTCTGTTTCGGTCGCGCGGTGGTAGAGCCGGGCGTGGTGCCTCTCGGTGAGGCATTGCGAGGACTCGTCGCGCTCAGCGCTCGACCCCTCGTAACACTGGGATCGCGCGACGCCGGGGCTCCGGCTGAGGTCGTGGTGGGAAAAGGGGCGGTGGGCGGCGCAACGAGCAAGGGTTCGGGCGGCGGGCTCTGGTTAGGATCGCTGTAAATGGGAGAGATGTTGGTAGAGATGTTATACGGCCTCCCGTCCGGGGGCGAGGGCACAGCTATAGAGACGCGAGATGTTGTCAGCGAAGGGTTCCATAGCTGGAAAATAATACGTGAATCTCGTATTGAGGGTGCAAGTGAGTGGACGTCGGGGAAGGCAGGGCCATAATGCAATCTCGGCCAAGGGCAGAGTCAAACCTACTCATCCTAACTCGAGTGCTGCGTGCATATCTGGGATTAGACGATGCACAAGGGGATGGGGGAATGCACGCAGCGATAATAACGCCGGTCAGGCGCGAAAGAAGGCGATCGTCAGTAGAGGATTGGGAGAATGAAAGATGCTGGCCTTGCGGCGAAAGTGAACTTGGGCGGGAAGAGGAGGATCCGGAATGGGGGAGAGAGTCGCAAGCGCGGTGATGGACCCTGACCGTAGACCGTCGCATCAAATCGCATCTGACTTCACACGGTCCCTTCGTGCCTTGCAGCGGCCCATCCCAGCTCCTCTTACCTCCCACCTCCATACGCTCCTCACTGTCAGGTACCACGACGAATGGAACAACTCCTATGTATTGTCGCCTATCTATCCACCACGGCAGCCAACAACATGCCGGCGTCGGCCCTTGGAGCAGTCCATCCCGTCCGCTCTTCGTGCCGTCCCTCAATACCCTGCTCTTTCCTCCTCTCGCACTCCCGTGCAGTACAAAGTAACCTTAAGGTATCGGCAACTCCAAACTTTCCCCTCGGCCCTGTGGAAACGGCAGCAGGGAACAGCTACGTGAGAAATCTCAAGAACCCGGTCTTTCCAACATCTCTCGTTGCCCCTCCAGAGAGATTCTGCATCCTTTCAAGATCCGGCGCGCTCCTCACCATTCCCGACTCTCCCCTACCAATCGTGAAGTAGTGCCTCTGTACGAGCGACAATCCCAGTCCGGGCCAATGTGTACGGTTCCATCGTACACGAGATTGGGCTTGTGCGCACCTCGGAGGTGTGAACGACTTTGGTCGTGGCAAGTCGCACAAGCTCCGTAAGCTGACGACGCCGACGAGACGACAGCGATGGGAAAAAGATCTGGGAAAGAAGCGGTGACGGGCCAAACATATCATACGAACTTCTGACTACTTTTGCTACCCGCCACATTAACGCGCCATCATCGAAATGCAAACAGTAACAACATGTCGTGCCGCGAGGCCTGTCACTCTGGAGCTAAATCTGCACCCGAACATATCGCTGCTCAAAGCCCGTCAACAAATGCTGCATATTTTTGTTGTCGCTGGAAAGAAAGCGGGACCGGAGCCGACAGCGTCGACACCGGCCCATGTCGTAGCAATGCATCGTGTCGTGTACATCGTGTAACTCGTTCTGTCGTCATGTTGTACAGTCGGCTGGAGTGATAGCGAAGGATGTGTAGAGTTCGTGTTGTGTTGAGAATGAAGCGGCCGCCATGCATCTTGCTTTTGAAGAACAAAGGGTCGAAACGAGGTCGACTCACTCGGCCTTGGACGCGACTGGCGAGTCAACGGGCTGCTTGGCCTCGGGTGAGGTCGCAGCAGCCTTGCCGGCCTCCTCGGCAGCTGGCGTAGCCGGGTCTTCCTGTCCAGAGGTGGCACTCAGAGCCTGAGAGGCAGCAGGCAGGGCGGCGAGTGGTGACCGCTGGCGCATGCCCTGGGCCCAGCGCTGTCCCTGGAGTGGAACCGCCGTGGTGCCGATGTAGCTCTCGAACTCGGTGTTGGGGTTCTGGAACTCAGTGCAAGTTGTTGGCAAACGGCCCTGGCGCCAGGCCTGAGTGGCGTACTCGTACTCTGCGGAACGGAATTGACGGGCAGCTTGGGTCTGTTGCTTCAAGGCCTTCTGCTCTTGGGTATCTGCGTAGCTGATGGAAGGTCAGTCAGGCTGCCACCGAAGACAAGGGGAAAGGAAAAGAAAAGAGAGGAACGAACCGAATCTGTATCTGCAGGTCCTCCCCCTGGCTCTTGATGGTGTGGGCGTTGAAGCTCTTGATGACCTCTTCACATGCGTCACGAGACTCGAATCGAGCGAAGCCTACGCCGCGGCCATGACCTGGCAAGGATCAGTAATGCATCGGAGAAGAGCGTTGGAAAGCAAGACCAACCATTCTTGTCACGCAAGATGCGCGAGGAGCAGACCTTGTGCGGAGCGAAGAGCTGGGCAAGCTCATGCTCATTCATCGACTTGGGAAGATTGGAGACGTAGAGGTTGGTGTTGCCCTCGTCGGAAAACGTCTTGAGCTTGGAGTAGAACGACTCGCGGGCAAAGCTGACCTCGTAGCCGAGGTAGTGGAAGCCACGAATGCAGTTCTCGGCGTCCTCGTAGTTGTGGTACTTAACGAAGCCAAAGCTATTGAATGTTAGCAAGATCATGGGCAGTGATATGAGAAGGGACTCACCCTTTGCAGAGGCCAGTGTTGAGGTCAATGATGGACTTCGAGCTCTTGATGTCACCGAAGCGAAGACCCCAAGCCTCGAGCATCTCGTCGGTGGTTTCTGGAAGGAGTCCGCGAATGTAGACGTTGGTCTCGCCGCGCTGATTCTCCAGAGCTCGGTCCAGTGGCTTCAATGGTGAAGACGGGGCCGGGATAGCACGAGGGATGGCTGGCTCGCGGGAGATGAGGAGCTTAATGCGTGGGGAGACGTCGGTCTGCTCGGGTTGCTTTTGGACTTGCATGCCGTATGGTCCCATCATGGAGGTTGGCGACGGGGTGCTGTGTGAGAAGACACCGCTTGGGGAGCGATTGATGGCAACGCCGCCCTGAGTGAAGCCAGGATAGCCAGCGTACGATGGGGTCGTAGGCTGATCATTCTCGTTGGAAGAGATTGAGTCGCGGCGAGGAGTGATGAGGGTCGGGACCTCACCAGTGGCGCCAGTGGTAGTGGGAGTCCAATTCTGGGACAGCGGGCTGTTGTCGTGCTGCTGGTAGCCGGCGTAGTTGAGCTGCGGCATGTACTGGGCTGCGTGAGGCGTGTACATTCCCGGAGACTGCGTGTTGGCTCCTGCACCGTAGCCGCTAGGGTACACGTACTGGGCGGCGTTGTACATGCTTCCGGGCATCGAGGTAGCGACATTGAGTCCGCCGTAGTTGGTTGCCGGATTCGACATCATCGCGTTCTTGGCCTGCGCAGCGAAGGACTGGTTGCCCATATTCATACCTTGGAAATTATGAGCAAGGGTCGACATCGGATCAGCGGTCGGATTGTGGTGCATGCCGTAAGCTTGAGCCTGCTGGCCACGGGCGGCGTACTGCTGGTTGCCGTACATGTTGTTGCCGGCGTTGTATGCGGTGTTCTGGCGGTTGTAGTTGACGTTCTTCTGGTCGGCCATTGCTGCCATATGCTTGAAGCCACGGTCAGCTGGCGCCTGGCGACGGTTGGGTCTGCCAAAAAGCAAGTTGTGGGTGCTCTGGTGACCAAGAGTCGTCATGGTGTCTGCGGGGGATATGAAGTGGTGGAAGAGTCCAAAAGAATATTCTCTGGGGCAGGTGCGTGCGGAGCTCAAACAAGCCAATGACATGTACCCAGTCCAACGATGGGCGTCTGCTGTGCTTCTATGCCGTGCGGCGGCGATGGAAGGCTCTTACCACTGTGGTCTGGTGAGGATGGATGTCTTCCAACTGGCTCGGCGGAGAAAGGACGGGGTCAGAGTCCTGCAATGGGGAAAGTCAGCGTCTGAAGTTGCGGTGAAGGTGGGGAATTGTGAAGCGATGGAATAGCTGCTGGTGTGGCTTGGATGGTGCTGCTGCCTGCTGTTGTGGCAGACTAGCAAGAGCTCACCTGCTATTGTCACTGACAAGTGAGGTCTGAAGGTCCAAGAGAAGGGCGGAAGATGTCGACGGCGGGGAGGATGCAGATAGCGGCAGAAAGGAGAGACGAGCGGGATGCTATGCTGGAATTGTCAACGGCGAATGCACGACGAATGAAGAAGAGTTGTGTAGTGTGTGTAAGAACTGGGTGGTGTTGGTGTAGAGTGAAGGAGGAGAAGTCGAAGGTGGGAGGAAAAGATGAGTGTTTAGACTCGAGGGCCTGAGCGTCCCGTTTTCGGTTCGGGGTGTGAAGTTGAGGAAGGAGCGTGGGAGGAAGCCGAGAGCAGTACACACCTCGAATTTCTGGCAGAAGGCAAGCCCGTCGCGCGGTGCTGCAGGGTCAATGGGCCTTGGCGGAGATGCCGCTGGAAGGTGGTATCGTAGTCTCCACGGAAAAATCGCGTCGGAGATGAGGCCCGTCGGGCGACTGCCGCCCAGAGCAATCGGCTGGTTTCGTGAGGTGGTCGCTCCGTTGAAGCCTTGGGCGAGGGCGAGGGCGAGGGCGAGGGGGGCGATCTCAGGCAACCACGAGGCAAACTCGACAGCGGCTTCTTGCGCACGCCGGCTACAGACCTCCAATGCTGCCTTGGCAGTAACGATGCTGGCGGGTGAGCGTACAATGGGCTCGCTCGCGGGAGGAGGCGCTGCGGTATGTGATGGTAGTAGGTATGGATGGATGTCTGTACGGTATGGTATGGTATGGTATGGGCAGAGGAGAGCGGAGGCGTACGAGGAAGAGATGAAGTGGCAGAGATATGGATCACAGATGGATGTGCCGAAGTGGTAGACAGCGGTGCCGGCTTCGAGGGCAGGCAGGCCGTTTTGTTATCCAGCCAACACCAGCTGTGAGCGTCCAGAGAGCACCTTGGTAACCTGTCACACGCAGGGGATTGTTTTATGCAAGCCCCGCCGCCTTTGTTCTGGCTGGCAAGCTCTCAACGCTCCGCGACCCTTCTGCGAACCGCACATGGCCGCTACACAACGCTGCATCATGCGCAGACGCCACAAACGCTCGCTGCTCCGCTTCAGACTGGGAGCAGAGCGCACATGTGAACCGTTACCGCTCCCACCTCCGCCCCGTCCCTCATCTCGGCCGTCGTTCGATCGTAGTGCCCTCGCTCTCCTATCATTGCTCATGCCCTCAGATGCACTCGTCGTGACCGGGTAACGCGCAACGGCATATGACCACAGGTGCCGTGCTGGCCTGCAGATGTGATCTATCACTTTTCTCGTGTTTTGCGAGCAATCCAGCCAGCGACCCTCCTCTCGCTGCTCGTCAGGCTCATCATTGAATCATATCTCAATCTCGTAGCGCAGAGCTCGCGCCTGCGCCTGTGCTGGGCGATCGTCCTTCGCGATCCTTCACTCGAAACCGCGCTAGCGAACGCAGCGCCGCTGGCCTCTGCTCCGTGGGGATAGATTACTATGCTGGTCCTTTGCCGCGCTGACGCAATTTGGCTGCAGATTCATGTTTGACAGGAACAAGAGCCCGTCCTTCTCTCGACGATCCAAAATAGGTCCCAATTGTGTGCTGATCGGTGTGGTACCTGCATCGGCGTCTGTACGCTGACCACCCTATCCAGACAACCCGGTCGGTGGTGCGTCGGCAACCTGGTATGAGCGTATGTGGTAGTCCGGCATTATCATCTTCCTCTTCTGCCATGCCGCAGTCCAAATTTACTCCCTTCCTGTTTGGTCTGCCTGCTTTCGGCACTCGCTTCGGTTGCCCGTCAAATTAATGAGCTGCGCGCACCCTATCTACGCCTCCCTTCCGACGTTGATGAGCGCATCATGTGGCCGCCAGCCGATATGCATGTCTGCGCTTATTCGCATTTCCCTTGCAATCGATCACGGTCGTCTGGGAGGACAAGATAGCAACTCGTTTGAGAAGCCGCTTTGGTTTGTGCGTTGTCCTCCAGGGAATCTTCTGCAAGGAGCCGTAGGAGGTCCGTCGCGCGCAACGCCGTGCGACTCGAGGCCGTGAGGGGTTCTCTCTTTCTCTCTTTCCCACCACACCACCACTCCCTAAGCCTTCCCTGCTCACTCTTCTGCAATGCAATGCACGATTGACATTGCTCCCCCGGACCGCATCAACAATGGGCGAGGATCTCAGTAGCAAGCCATGGCGAGTCATTTTCACGCCATCGCAAGGCGTCTTGCGCGAAGGCCCATCGGACCGCCAGTCACTGCATTAGAGCCAACCAAGCGATAACTCCAACACTGCATTCGGATTCGCCTTCCGCTGTATGGAATGACCCGCTCGCCGAACCTGGTTCTCGGTACTCTCGTCGACGCGCAGACGCATATCCGCAGCATCAACTGACTTGCAAGTTGAACGCGTCTCTACAAACAAAGAACAGCAGACACAACAAACGGTCAGCGCAGCGTCGTGAGGTGGAGTCTTGCTCGCGTCCCTGGGGGACCTCGGACTGGCAGGGGTGAGAGGTTTCTCCTCCAAACCGACTCCCGCCTTCGAATTTCGCTCTTAGACCTCAATCCATATCGTGGAGATGAGCGCCATGATAGCATGGCCTCTTCCAAGTTGCTTCCTGTGCGTTTTCCAAGCGCTCCTGGTCGATGGCAGGAGCATGGAAGAGATCATTCGAAAGACCCGCTCTGCACTCAAGGTGTGGTCCAAGCTCATCAAGGTTCAACCTTGTAACCAATCTGTCAGTAGTGTCAGAGTTCTCGGCCGTAGCTAGCCAGAATTGTTATAGCGTACGGCCGTAAATTATAGTAAAAGTATAGAAAGGAAAACTTATTAAAAGCGAGCCTTACTTATTAGGGCTTAGCCTCCTTTATTAGAGTTTATATAAAAGATAGGTTAATAACCTATTAAGAATACTATAGTTTTGTTCTTCGCTTAATTAGCTTTTACACTTTACCTTAATTAATATAATCTTACGTATATCTTAGAGTAGAGTTACGTAAATCGACTAAGCGATATAGCTTATAAACTCTATAGGTAGCTCTCTAAATACGCGTAGCTCTCTAGTATAACGTTAGTAACGTTATATTCTCTATACCTACGAATATATATATAGATAATCTCTATACTATAAAGAAATCTACTCTATACTACCCTAGAATAGAGAATAAAGCTACCTATCTAGCGAGAGCTATATAATATATAAGTAGGTCGTAGGCGATCTATATAATAGATTATTTTCTACTAAGTCCCTAAAAAGGTGTCCTAATAACAGTTTTGTATAGGTATAGCTATAGCGGAAGGTATCTATAAGGTAGGTAGGTAGTAGGAACTAATATATTAGTTAAGTTAATTATCTAGAGCAATATATAATCCTCCTAAACTTAGAGTTCCTAGCTATAGGTTACATAACCAAATTATATAACTAGCCCTATCTAGTATAGCCGCTAAGGACTGTACTTTCTAATAGTAATCCTTATATATTATAAGATTATTAAGTTATAGACTTAATATTTACTTAGCGCCTTAGCGTAGTAGTTATAAGCCTAGTTATTAGGCCGTAGAATCTACTAATTACTAAGCTACTACCTACTACTTAACTACTAACGAGCTATAGTAATAGATACCTTATAACTAGCGCGACCTAATCTAGTATCTCGCTTACTAATCTTTATTTTATTTGCTCTTAGAGTACCGTAATAGTAGTAGATAAGCCGCTAGCTTATTAACTTACGAGTCTTTCGATTATAATAACTATCCGCTACCTATAGTATATAGCTAGCCTTTTTCGCCTAGGCCTAAGTAAACTAATATACCTTATTATAAGAACTAAAGGTTTAACTAGTTAGTAGAGCCGATAGTAGCTCTACTTCCTTATTATCTACTACCTCTTCGTTAATAAGCTAACGAGTATTAGTAGTCGCTAGTTCGTCTAGTTCTTCTTATATATACTAAGTTCTTAGTAGCCCTTCTTTAGTAGTACTTTATCTATTAGAACTACCTCCTTCGCTATTAGATTTAGTATTAGAACTACTACTATTCTCGTCCTCTTCTTTACTACTATTAACGGTATTAGTAGTACTAAATCTACTAGTATCTATATCTTTATATATAACGCGTATCTCTTTACGCGCCTCTTTACGTATACGAGTAATACTACGATAATAACGTAGCTCTTCTTTATACTTAGCGCGCTCTTCTAGGCCTAGTACTTCGAAATCTACCTTATTAATATTCTTATTAATCCCTTCGAAATTAGTATTAATATTATCGATAGTAGAGTACTCTTAGAGTAATTTAAGGTCGTAATCGATTTAAGATATCGTTAAGAGGTAGTATATAGTAGTATACGAGCTATAGCGATATAGTAGGTAAAGAGTAGCGAGATATAGTAGATATAGTAGTAATAGGTAGTAGTAGTAAGGTCGGTAGGTACGAGAGTATATAAGTAGAATAAGATCCTACGATTATACTAAAAATCGGCTAGACGAATAGGGAAGTGAGCTAACTAGGTATTATAGTGCATTACGACTGCGCCTAGCAAATAGCCAAAGTGCGCCCGGTAAATAGCATTTCCTAAGGCAGTGTGCACTTTCCGCCTCGTCTCGTCCACTGGGACGGCGCGGGAATAGCGTGCGCCGCCAAAGTCATCGACTCTCTTCCCATCATCATTATCATCATCATCTGGGCAGCATCCATCCTCACCGTCATCCTCGAGCAGCAGCAGCACCAGCAGCACCAGCAGCACCAGCAGACTAAGGTACCACCGTGATCCCCGGCACCAGCTTGGAATGTGAGGCTTTCGTTTCAGCCGAGCTGCCCACCAAACCACCCGTGCTAAACCTAAGGTACTCCACGCCCACATGTACCTATCGCCAGTATCGCCCTATTAGAACACCATTCGCTTCGAGACGTATTGTTCCTACCAAACCCGCTGCTGCTCGCCCACTTGCATCACACTGCACTGCACTGCTTTGCGCTGCGCTGCGCTGCGCTGCGCTTCTTCCGTCGCCGAGCTCGTCACCGCGAAACACTTCTGCCCAACTCTGCCAGCACTCTAGCCCAGCACACCTGGTCTTGCTAGGTGACCGACTCGCGGAGAACTCCCACTATACCATCACCACCACGTCGCCTGCTCCACCGCTCAACGCCCTCCTCCCGCTGCCCTCATACCTCGCCCAAATCTCTCCCGACCGGCCACGCGAAACATTGATCCGCCAACCCCATCTCCGCCCGCGACTGATCAGCGCCCTACGGTTCCAGCTCCTGCGAACGGGGCGCAGCTCGCTTCCTGGAGCAACCCACAACCGGGCACTTGGGAGCCTCACTGGTGGCCGGCAACTCGCCGCTGGCCATATCTCATCCTCGACCGGTCGCGCGCACTTATGCGTCACGCTGGCGCTGCCATCCCATCGCCAGGCGACCTGTCCAATTGGCCCGGCCGCCGCGCGAAGACCACACCGTCGCGCTGACCGCCGCTGTCGGGCACGAGAGCGATATCAGTCGCCAACATGAATGGCTACTCTTACAATGGCGCCTACACAGGCAACGCGATGGACCACACCGGGAATCAACAGGATGACGATATGATGATGATGATGGCTTCGGGAAACTTGGGCGTGCCCACGGCTATGGGCGGGCAGTCGTTGGACGATATCGTGAGCCAGAATGCCAAAATGATACGCAGACAGAGCATGCCGCAGGGATACGGGACAAGTCCAAACCATATGGATGCAGATATGCGGCGCGTGTCGATGATGGACCACGGCAATGGCTCGCCAGCGGTGGGATTCCAGTACGACCCCAACGCGAACATGGACCATACTGCATTCGCATCCGGAGCAGTGACACCTCGCCAGGCTGGCAGTCAGCAGAGACATTCCCAGGACGGCCATCGTCCCTCGACGGCTGATCTATCTCTGAGCACTTCCTTCCCCAGAGGTGGCTCCCAATCGTACATGTCCTCCGTGGCTCCCACCTCTGCCTATGCTACATCACCTGCCCATCCTGCAGCAAACTTGGACATGGCAGCTATGGAGAGCTCGTACGTTGATAGCCACATGTCCATGAACATGGACATGGGTGTCGATCAGAACCTCAACGCTTCCATGGATCCTGATCCGATGCAGATGCATCTATACAACCAAGCGCAGTTCAATCAGTCCGCAATGAGTTCGCCCATGCATCAAGCAGTCCAACCGCAAGGTACGCCGCGCTCGGGAAGGATGTCGTCACATGACGCCGGTGGGAACGGCATGCAGCACCAGTATGGATCTCAGAACAGTACTCCAAATGCTGCTCTGAGTCGACAGCTATCACGACCTCGAAGCTTGCATGTGCCCGATGCCAGCCCAGCACACACCGCGTCGCCGTTGAGCGCGCCGCCTAGTGGAGGTCCTCGGCAGCAACGATCGCAGGGCTTCACTCCACATCTCAATCGTTCTGGCTCTTCGGTCGGATTCCAGAGGCAGCCTCAGAATCCGGTGCCAGGTTCGAGCCAAGATCGTCCCATTAACGCCCCGACGAGCGACCAAGGCTACCAGCCTGTCGGCGGTCCCCTGCCAACCAAGCCTTCCGAGTTCAATCCCAACAACCAAGGGTTTCCGTGGGAGCATCCCGAAGGAGGCTGGCCTTCTACAATGGTCAACAAGCCGCATATGAATTCAGTGTACAAGAACGCGTACTCTTCCACAGGGTTTGACATGCTCGGCGTTTTGGTGAGTTTGCGTGGGTTGACATCATTGTACAACCCGAATTGACCGTTGACAGATGCGGGTCGCGACTCGCCCAAACCCTGAGATAAACATCGGCTCTGTTGACTTGTCGTGCGCGTTTGTCGTATGCGATGCAGAAAAGGATGACTTTCCGATTGTGTACTGCTCTGATAACTTTGAGCGTCTGACCGGATACACAAAACACATGATCTTGGGGCGCAATTGTCGTTTCTTGCAATCGCCCGACGGGAATGTGGCTCCAGGAATAAAGCGGAAGTATGTGGACGACGACTCCGTCTTATACCTGAAGAACATGATCAACCTGCGCCGGGAAGCGCAGATATCGCTTATTAACTACCGACGCGGTGGCCAGCCATTCATGAACCTGCTCACCATGATCCCCATTTCTTGGGACACGGATCAGGTTAAGTTCTTCGTCGGATTTCAGGTCGATTTGGTGGAGCAACCGAATGCGGTCACCAACAAAAACCCCGGTATGTATCATCGTCCGATGGGCTCGCCGATTCACGCCGATGCACACCGATCGGCTGAGCAGGCCTGATCACTTCCTGCTTGGATACGGAGCTGACCCCTTGCACAGATGGTTCGTTTTCGATCAACTATCAGCGCGGCATGACCATGCCGCGCTATGTCATGAACGCTCCCGATACCTCACAAAAGAGTGATCTTGGCCAGACGGTGCCGCGCGACGACGTTTCAGCCATTCTCAGCACGATAGGGAGCGGCGAGTCGGAATACGCAAAGCGCATGTGGGATAAAGTCCTCCTGGAGAACACTGACGATGTCGTGCATGTCTTGTCGCTCAAAGGGCTGTTCCAGTGGGTATCGCCGTCGGCTCTGCGGATCCTGGAGTATGAGCCAAGTGAGATTGTCGGAACCGCCCTCAGTTCCGTATGTCATCCAAGTGACATTGTGCCGGTCACAAGAGAACTCAAGGATACATCTACTGGGGCTGCAGTCAACGTCGTCTTCCGCATACGGCGAAAGAACAGTGGGTACATGTGGTTTGAAGGGCATGGCTCGCTCCACACGGAGCAAGGCAAAGGACGAAAATCGATCATCATGGTTGGTCGCGAGCGACCGGTGTATACGCTCAGCAAGAACGACATCACCAAAGCGGGCGGCATCGGCGAGAACGAGCTCTGGACGAAGTTGTCGACCTCGGGAATGTTCCTCTTCGTCTCGTCGAATGTTCGACAACTGCTTGACCGGCAGCCAGACGAGCTTATTGGCGTGAGCATTCAGTCTCTGATGCGCACCGACTCGAAGCAGGAGTTCGCTCGCATTTTGGAGCTGGCTCGCACGGGAAAGAAGGCTTCGGTCAAGCACGAAATGATCAATAGGAGAGGACAGGTGCTGTCTGCCTTTACCACGCTCTACCCCGGTGATGCCGTCGAAGGACAGAAACCGACATTCATCGTTGCGCAGACGCGACTCATCAAATTCTCGAGAGGAAACCACGCGAATCGGCCTCCGATATATTCCAAAGGAGATCGCAATTCCTCGGAATCTAATCAGTCTGGTGTAGCTGGAAATAATCAAGCCATTGTGCACGAGGACAATGCGGGTGCCACACCGAATTCTGGCGGCAACAGTGCCCGCTACATGGGGACGGATGGGTCGGCGGCGACGTACGCCGGTCAACAAGGACTACCGATTGGGCGTCAAGACCATTCGCTGGCATCGGACGACAATCTCTTCGACGAACTCAAGACGACCAAGTCGAGCTCCTGGCAGTACGAGATTCGACAACTGGAGAAACGCAACCGGTTACTGGCGGAGGAGGTGCAATCTCTGATCGCGGCGAAGAAGAAGCGCAAGCGAAGGAAGGGGGCTGGGAATCAGCAGAAAGACTGCGCGAACTGCCACACGCGCGTGACGCCCGAATGGCGACGGGGACCCAGCGGGCAAAGGGATCTTTGCAACAGCTGTGGTCTTCGCTGGGCCAAATTGGTGAGCCGTCGCGCATTGCTTCTGCGTCTCTTGTTGTCTTGCCTGATTACTGACATGAATTTTGCTACAGAACGGGCGCGTCTCGCCGCGAACATCGTCTCAACACTCGGGCGGTGCCGCGTCGGACCGGGCTTCCAAGGCCAGCGCGAGCCCGAGAAACTCGATTCCTCCCAGTGCGGTCAAGACGGAATCTCCGAACGACCCGAGTGGAAGCGGGAATATGGGCGATTCGAGCCGGTCTACGCCGGTACAGAAAGCGATGCAGCCGATGGAGGGACATTCGGCGACGATGGAGGGGGCTTCGGGAGTTCCCGACAAGATTGACGAGGGCATCGAGCCGGATTGAGGGACCTCGGTGCGAGGAAGGTGATGGCTATGGACTGCTTTGTAACAACACTGGACGGGTACGGGATTACCGCACATTCTGGGGGCCACGAAGACGTTTGTTGGCAGCGAGTACGAGCTGCTTGGGCGGCGAAGGGATTTTCGAGTCGTCTCGGGAGCAGCATGCGAGATGGGCCGCGATGGAGGGAAGGGATCGAAAGGCGGGAGAGGAGGAAAGACGAGTGGCCACGATGGCAACATGTATCTGGATTTATGTTTTGTTTCCTTTCTTGCTTGTTGGGATGTTGGGAGGTTGGATGTTGGATATTGGAAGATTGGAAGGATTGCTCTCTGCTGGGAAAGAGGCGAGAGAGAGAGAGAGAGAGAGAGACGAAACGATACCCTGTGTTGTGCGCTATGGGAGGCATTGAGCTGTTCTTGTTGGTGGATTTTGTTTGTGTTTTCCGAGACGAATGTGACGACGAACATGATGTTCAGGAGGAGGAGGAGGAGGGAGGGAGCCTTTCTGCGTGGGTGGGGAAGAAGGCTGGCGTGGGGAATGGAAGGGAAGTGGATGCGAGGGTGGGGATGGGGATAGGTGTGTACATATGAATGAAACGCAGAGAAGACTTGAGTACGAAGATTTCATCTCGTGAAGAAGAGTGTAGATCTGATAAGCAAGAGGCGTGGGTAAAGATGGGTCTTCCCGTCGACGCGGGTGGTGGATCGGCATACCAGCTGGTTAGGTAGCGGGGAGGGGAGGGGAGGGTTGTCTCCCGCTACACGGAGATTGATGGTGGTGTGGTGGTGGAAGAAGGTTGTCCCGGTTGTCATGTCATCCCATCCCGCGCAAAGGGGCATTGGGACAGAATCATTGATTAAGATGCAGCTGCCGAGGCAACATGCCCGCAATTGCATCGTCCAAGCAGACCAGCTTAAAGCCATCGTACTCGGACTCCCTTCCTCTCGCCTTCCTCCTTCCGCCTCCGTACTGCTTGCTAGAGCTCGAGCTGCCTTCGTATTTCATTTCTGCCAGTACTTCCCGTCCTACTGCTTCTGCCCTTCTGCTTCTGATCCTTCCCGCTGCGGCTTGGGCATCATCGCGTCGAAATTTTCAAGGAATAAAGGGTCCCCCGAAACGTAAAACATGCCCTCCCGCCCCGAATCTGATATGCACATCATCAACACCTTTATTTTCTTTTCTAGTCCTCCGCCTCGACTGGGGCCCCGACTTCCACGTGCAACCGTTATTAGCATTCGACCCGACGTTTCGACTGTGCACCGGGAAATCATAATCCGTCGGTTTGCCCGCGGTGTGCGGCAGAGGATACAAACAACGTCCTGCCCACGACGCCGGTGCTGCGAGAACCTCTGCGCGCCTCATCCTCCTCCTCCTCCTCCTCTTCCTCTTCCTCACCATCGATCGCTCCGCTCTCCACCTGCAGCTGCAGCTCGCATCCGCCGCAACCTGTCCTACACTTCTCCATTCTTCCACCGCACCACCGCTTATAATCTCTTCACTCTCGCCCGCTCGCAAGCCCTCCACCCCATACACACTCGTCGCCATCCAACATCCATCCCTCCTGGGCATGGACGATTCCCACAAGATCTCAATCACCGTCTGCGGCGACGGAGGTTGTGGAAAGTCTTCAATCACACTGCGTCTGGTCCGCAGCCAATGGACGCATGAGTATGTCGCAGCCCATCCCCGTATCCCTCGCATATCGCGCAGCCCCTCTCTAACCCGCTCACGCAGGTACGATCCAACCATCGAAGACTCCTATTCCGTCACCCGCACCATCGACGGCACCACATACTCCCTCAACCTCACCGACACCGCCGGCCAAGAAGAGTACCGCGGCCTGTGGTCCTCCTCGAATCTCAACTCCGATGCCTTCCTCCTGGTCTACGACATCACACAGCAGTCCTCCCTCCGAGCCCTGGAATACTTCAATCAATTGATCGAGATGGAGAAGGACAACCGATTAGAGCGCGGAAGCGTCCTGCCCGTCTGCATCGTCGCGGGGAACAAATGCGACCTGCAGGGCATTCGCCAGGTCGGCGCAAGAGAAGGGCTGGACTGGGCGCGAAGTCGAGGGTACGGCTTCATGGAGACCAGTGCGCGAGAGCTGGTCAACATCGAGGAGACTTTTGCTCGTACGTCCACATCTCCATCCATCATTGCTACACCACTCGGGGGGGGCTAACAAGTGCTGCTGCAGTCCTCGTCAGGCGCGTGGTCGAAGCACGCAGGGCACACTCCACGGGTGTCACTCCTAATCTGCCCGCCTCCACTGCTCGAACAAGGCCATTGGACCCCCTGCCGGCGCCGAACGAGAAGCAACTCCCGCCCGATCCCAAATGGGACGACAACGAACAGATCCCCAAGGAGAGGTGGTGGCACAAATTGAAGTGCTGGTGAGCGACCGCGACATCCCGGGCCCAGCTT
This sequence comes from Lecanosticta acicola, assembly GCA_963674455.1. Lineage (NCBI taxonomy): Eukaryota > Fungi > Ascomycota > Dothideomycetes > Mycosphaerellales > Mycosphaerellaceae > Lecanosticta > Lecanosticta acicola. The sequence goes on along the minus strand of CAVMBE010000020.1, from coordinate 78,607 downwards.
CTCCTCCCGAGCTGCATGGGCCTGGCCTTCCATGCAGAGGGATCCGGTCACCATCCCATCACACATCCCAACCCGCAGAACGGCCTTCCATGTCGCTTGCCCTCTTCCAAGCGCACATATCCTGGCGCCTCTCGCCCGCCACCAGCAGCAATCGGCACCGCTTCCCACCCCCCCGACCGACCCTTTCGCCTGTGTACGCGTCACAGATCAGGAGACAACATCCCCACCCACCATCTCTCCTCGCGACGTGCTGAGAGAGTTCTCTTCTTCGAACGCTCCCGCTCCCCCCTCCGGCCGAGGACCTTATTTTTTTTTCGCACCTACTTTGGATTTAGTATATGAATGTACGACGAGGAGAGGCCTAGACACCCTCTCTCTCTCTCTCTCTTGTAGTAGTATTAGTACATGCAGGACTCCCCTTTCCTGTAACGATCCTCCGACCAACTGCAATGACGACGATAATCATCCTGGGACCGCCGGGAAAACAACATACATACTCGGGCGAATTTGGGGCGATGATATGGAAATCTCGCGGGCTTTTCTTTTTTGGGACCTTTTTTGGCATCGTTGGGAGCGGATATCTTACTTACCGCTTGACATATTTATTACTGAGGGGAAAGGAAAGGCAAGGAATGGGAAATTTTTTTTTTTGGGAAATGTGCGGGTCACGGTTTGGGTTTGGTTTGGTTTGGTTTTGCTGCTGCTGTTGGTGCTGCTGCTCTTCTTCTTCTTCTTCTTCTTCGATGATCGATACCCCTGTATGAATATCCACGAACGAGAAAATATAATATATACACGAAATGTGGTGGTAGATATGGTGGTGGTGGTGGTGCTGTTAGATGATGGTCATTATGGTTAATAATATCTACGTTAGAAATTTACTTCTTAACTCGCTCTCTCTCTCCGTCTCTCTCTCTCTCTCTCTTTCTCTCTCTCTCTCTCTCTCTCTCTCTTTCTCTCTCTCTCTCTCTCTCTCTCTCGTCGTTTTGTTTGTTCGTTTTGTTCGTTTTGTTTGTTTGTTTGTTTGTTTGTTTCTTTTGGCATTCATCATACATGCATGCCATAGATACCTTTCGTTCGTTCATGGTATGATACCAAACAAGGTGCCAAACCGGACTTTTCCCTTGGAGCATGGGATGGATGATTCTTGGAATGGACCCTGTGTTCTGTGTGTGTGTGTGTGTGTGTGTGTGTGTGTGTGTGTGTGTGTGTGTGTGTGTGTGTGTGGGGAAACCTGGCAATCCTTGCCCCTGCAGGGTGCGAAAAGTTTGATTCTGGACTTTGGGGCGAGGGGGAAGGGGGAGGGGGAGGGGAAGAGGTCGTGGAAGTTCTGATCGGGAATACTGTTCGCTTCATGTATGCATGATGAGAATGGTTCTTCGACTGGACTGGACTGGGCTGGGCTCGTCGGGATCGCTTGGCGTTCTTGTTGGATGGGTTTGAGATGTGTGGTTTGAGATGTGTCTGGCCTACAGAGGCTGAAGGACGTACGATTCGTAGGGAGAGATTGAAGGGAGGAAGTGAGGCAAAGGGCGAGAGAGTGTGTGGCAGGTCTCGTAGAGTGAATTGGGACAATCTTTCTTCTTCTTCTTCTTCTTATTTGCTTTATTTCTCCTGTCTCTAACGACGATGCGTTCTTCTCGGCCAGGGCTCTTCGGACTTCTCTGCTTGTTGACGATTGTGGATGCCGTTCATCACGTTCCTCATGAACATGCCAAGTTCCATCAGAAGAGAGGGGATGCGGTGGCGGATGATGGGTTCGGTTCCGGATTCAAGGCTGTTGCTTACTATGTCAGGTGAATAATAATCTCCTCATGAAGCAAGAGGAGCGACCGCAGAGATACTGATGATTCTGGCGACAGTTGGGCCATCTACGCCCGCGACTTCCCCCCACAGCAAATCCCAGCCTCGCAGCTCACACACGTGCCCTACGCCTTCGCGGGCATCAACAACGAAACAGGCGAATGCCACCTCACGGACGAATTCGCAGACGTGCAGAAGACCTGGCCCGGCGATCTCCCCATCGATCATAACACCACCAACCTCTTCGGGAACCTGAAACAACTCTACCTGCACAAGAAGAAAAATCGCAACCTGAAAACCCTCCTCTCCATCGGCGGCTGGACCCTCCGCGCCGCCTTCGCCCCGGCCCTCACCCACTCCCCCACCAACCGCCTCCGCTTCGCCCGGACAGCCGTTCAGTTGCTGCAAGATCTGGGCTTCGATGGGCTCGACATCGACTGGGAGTATCCCAATTCCACGCTCGAAGCGGCCGCTTTGGTAGACACCTGTCGTCTCCTCCGGCGGGAACTCGACGCCTATGCCGCCCGCCACGTGCCCGGGGCGCCGCACTTCCTGCTCACCCTCGCCGTGCCCGCGGGCCCGCAGCATTTCCGCTACTTCGACATGCCCGGTCTGGCACCCTACGTGGACTTCGTGAATCTGATGGCGTATGATTACATGGGCAGCGGGTTCGCGGATACGAACCGCAGCGGGCACGCGCAGAATCTGTTCCACAGCGCCTGGAATCCCGCGAGTACGAATTACGACACGCACACGGCCGTGGAGTATTATCTGAACGACGGCTTTCCGAGTCGCCGCCTGGTGTTGGGCATGCCATTGTACGGCCGCTCCTTCGCGCAGACGGCCGGGCCCGGCGGGAATTTCACCAACGCGACCGACGGCTCCTGGGAGCCCGGCGTGTGGGACTACAAAGCCCTGCCCCATATCAACGGCTCGCGGGCTTTCCGCACGTATCACGACGACGAGGGCATCGTCGCGTCGTGGGCGTACGATGACCTCACGCGGTATATGGTCTCGTACGACACGCCGCGGGTCGCGAGGCAGAAGGCGGCTTATATCGCTTCGCTGGGGCTGGGAGGCGCCATGTGGTGGGAGACGAGTGGGGATAAGAAGGGAAGCGAGAGTTTGATCTCTACGGTGAAGGGGGAGTTTGAGGGTTGTGGGGAGGGGGTGGAATGGAGGGAGAATGTTTTGGAGTTTCCGCTGAGTAGGTATGGGAATTTGAGGGAGGGTATGCCGGGGGAGTGAGAGGAGGAAGAGTATGTGATGCGGCTTTGATGCGTCGGTATCAATCGTCGAATTCCGAGGTCGTCGATGCCATGTGGAATTCATTCTACGGTATGTGTAACTGCTGCTATGGGTGAGGTGAGCACGGGCCGCAGGACGAAGGGCAAGGATTCGCTCACGGCTGGACGACTTGATCGGATTCTTCATCATCACCATCAACAACTTTTAAATCATCAAATCCATCGATTCCATCAAACAATTTGATGCTCGCATGGCAATTGGGTCTGGATCTCGAAAAAAACATGGCACTCCTCCCTTGGGCCACTGCGTTCTCCGGGACTTGGCCTCTTCGAACTGCACTCTCGCGTCTCTCCGTCTCAGATATCTCTGGTGGTGGTAGCATTGAAAACTTCATCAACCACGCGATCCCCTTCTACTCGGACATGAATTAAGATGCCCGGCGTCTACTCCTCACCTTCAATAAGTGCGAGTGTATTCCGATTATAGATAATAGGATACCACATTCCGCGGCAAGTATTTGTTTTCATTCCAATGCCGCTTGGCATGGAGATGCACTTCAGCAACGAGTGACATTGTACGCTTTCGTATCTTTCCTCACTCTCTATCCAACTACTGTCATTCGTTTTTTTTGGTGCCCCCAGCAACAGACACCTCGTTCGATCGCGGAGAGCTCGCATCACACTCACCTCGACAGCCTTCTCGACAGCATCCAGCGCCTCACGCCCAGGATGCGTCTCAAGGGCGCCGCGTTCGGGCTTGCCCTCGCAGCACTGCCTCTTGGTGTCTTCTCGGAGCTCGTCACTATCACGGCCTACAAACCGACTTGCGCGGCACTCTACACCACCGTGGGAGCGAGTGGCGGCGCCAGTACAGCAACCGTCGGCCTGTCCACCGTCACCGTCACTCCGCTCCCATCGCCATCCGTCTCAGCTCTGTCCGACTCGGCGTTGAACGCGGGCACACCCTTCGTGATCTCCGTCCAGCCCCCGACCTATGGCCAGAGTGGACAAGCGGGCACTGTCCGATACTTGACATATGGCGGATACACCTCGACGAATGCGAGTGAAGCTGCTGAGTACCGTATCGTCAACGGCACTCTGCTGGAAGTCGGAGGCGGCTGGGTCTCGACCGACGGAAATGTCGACAGCATGCCATTCGCAGTATCTTCCACCCTCGGATCCATCGACTCTCGCTTCTCTTCCGAAAACTCGACTATCCAATGGATCAACACTGCGTTCGATGACGGTGCTGCACAATTCTTCTCGGTGCCTGCAGGCAATGGCGGCTCACAGATCGTTGTCCGGTTCCGTGGGCCACAAGATGCAAGCTGGACTCCTGTAGTCTTGGCTGCTACGTCCCCTGCTGGCCTGGCCATCGAGCCTGCGGCCACCACGCCTGCCGGATCTATGGTTGTCTCGACTGTCATTTCGATGGGAAGTATGACCATTCCTTACACTACACCCGTCACCCAATCTGGTCCAGCGGGCTATTCAGCCCCTCCCGCTTCGTCTTCTGTTCCACCGCCTGGCTACTCTTCCGCTCCCGGCATCTCATCTGCTCCCGCGAGCTCATCAAGCAGCGCTGGTACTGGAGCCGGCACTGCGCCGGTAGTGGTTCCATCCACCACCACTGCCAATGTCTCCCCACAGGGTACTTGTGGAGTCAATGGCTTCAACTGCTATGGTGCTCCCGCCGGAAACTGCTGCAGCGGCTATGGATTCTGCGGCAGCGATCCGACCTACTGCGGCCAAGGATGCCAGCCAGAATACGGAGATTGCGATGAAACCACACCCTCCTCTGCAATGGTCCCGGTGCCTGGTACCAATAGCGGAACTTTGGTGTACTCGACCATGATGGCTACCTCAAGCGTTGCCATGGTCTCTAGCTCCCGGCCAGCTCCCTCATCCAGTGCTCTGACATCCATCCCCGTCATCCCAGTCAGCTCATACCCAGCATGGAGTTCTGGCGCTCCAAGCTCAAGCCAAGTTGTCGTACCTCCTGTGTCGAGCCAGGCCCCGAGCTGGAGCCCTTCGCCCGTCTACAGTAAGAGCATGTCTGTGTCTATGTCCGGCTCTGTCAGCGTCACCTTCTCGCTCACCCACACTTGGACTTCGAGCGTCGCGGTGTCCTTGCCGGCCTACAGTACTCCGGGTCAGCCGATCGGTCCAGTCAACCCACTCACGTGGAGTTCTGATGCTAGCGTCTGGTCTTCTGTGGCGCCTGGTGCCCCATCGTATGGCGCCTCCTCAATGATGGAGTCGAGCATGCCGGCAGGGTCATCAGCAGCACCATCGATGTATTCGTCCGTGCCACCCGCCTACTCCAGCTTGGCATCTGTTGCGTCCTCGATTCTCTCCGTGGAGTCCTCCGCACCCACCCCCGCGCATTCCTCGCCGGCTCCGCCTGCATACTCTTCTCCTTCCGCACCAGCCTATGCTTCTCCACCGCCGCCTGCATATCCCTCTGCAGCGTCTTCAATGCCCGGTATGGCCAGCAGCAGCGCTCGAGCCTCGTGGTCTCCAACGACCACTGCATCGTCGCGAACCAGCACTGCTGCAGGCCACACAGGAACTCCCTCCATCTGTCCCAGCTCCAACGGACAGACCTATGTGGACTGGACAGGGGGTGTGTACACGATCGCGTGCGGCAGCGAGTACAACGGCGATTCGCAGAACGGCCCCGTCACGAACGTGGCCAGCTTCGAAGCTTGCATGGAATCCTGTGACGCGCTCGGTACTGCGTGTAATGCTGTCGTCTTTGATGGCGGCAATGGGAACGGCAACTGCTATATTAAGCCGAACCCGGGCGATTTTGTTGCTTCTAGCAATGCCAATACCAACGCCGCCCAGCGGTACAGGGCTCCTCTGGCTGCCTCGAGCTCGAGCGGTATGGCAATGTCTAGCTCGGCGGCAATGTCCAGCTCCGTGGGTGGCATCTCCGTTGCCCCAGGCAGCCCTCCTGCATACCCAAGCTCGAGTGCACCTATGGTACCAAGCTCGTCCAGTGTGGCGTCCAGTGTGGCGATGATGATGTCTTCCAGCAGCAGCAGCGCCGCTGTGCCACCAATGTACGGTGGTCCGTCGGCCAGCAGCTCCACGATGATCCCGTCCGGACCACCAGCCTACAACATCGCACCAGCCGCGGCCACAACCCAAGCCCCATCCTCGACCGTCCCCTCCACTTCGACCTCCTCCGGAGGCTGCGCCGCCGGCGCAAGCACCTACCTCGCCCTCCCCTGCCCGACCTTCTGCAGCTTCGGCGACGTGGACACCTCCCTCGACCAAGACGATTCCTTCTGCGAAGTCGACACCCCGCAACCGGTGCACTGGTACACTCAGACCTTCACCAAGACCTACCCGGGCATCAACGGCCTGCTCGGCTTCGGCGCCGGCTCCTCCCAGTACGCCCCGGACGCCATGCCCGACGCCAACCTCGCCATCCCCGCCGCCGCGCCCATCTGGACCGACCAGCTCGTGCAGGGCGACTACGCCTCCCCCCGCCAGGGGATTTACTACCAGCTCGACGACGCCGGGGTTGGCTTTGAGTGGTATACCATCACCGGTGGCGATCCGAGTCATGCGTACCATTATACGGCGCGCTATAATTATTCTCTTCCCGGGGTGGTTTCGTACACGTACTATAATGTCGGCAATGGGTATGATGGGAATCCAGGCTTGGTGGGCATTCAGGGATGTGAGTTGACTACCACCCTATTTCATCCTCTCATATCTTTCCCCCCCCCCATCCCCCTCTTTCTCCAACCCATTCTACTTGTTTTTTCAACTGACGATCACTGACTGATTTCTTCGATTTGTTGTCATAGTCAACTCCTCCGGCTCTCTCGTCGGTTACACGTACAGTCTCGACACGGCCTCGCTTTCCGTCGGTATGACGGTGACGTGCGATACGAATGCCAATACTTGTACCCAGGCGGTGTGATTGGAGTGTTGTCAAAGAGAGGAGGAAGGAAAGTGGATGGACGGGTTTGGGTTGCGAGAGGGAGAGAGAGAGAGAGAGAGAGAGAGAGAGGAGGGAGGGAGAGAGAGGGGGAGGAGAGAGAGTGGAAGGGGGGGGGGGTTTAAACTGTAGTGTGTATTTATGATTTTTTTTCTGGGCAGATTGAATGCATCGAGTTCTGTCTGTCTGTCTGTTGAACGAGAGGGATTCTGTGCCTGCCTGCCTGCCTGCCTATCTTCCCTCCTTCCTCCCTCGTGATCTACCCCGTCGCTCCCGCTTTCTTTCCACCTGATCCTCCACCTCACAAGGCAAATCTCTTGCTGAGAGCAACGGAGCCTCCAGAAGGTTAAATAAGGTATCAACCAACCTACCTAGCAATCTCAAGGCTCATCTAGATATCTCAGAATTCCTCGGGTTGAGCTAGATATCTATCTATTATCATTATTATTATTATCTTAAAAATCCCCCCTAATGTAGTAGTTCAATCCATCAATCAATCAATCAATCAATCAATCAATCAACGAACTTCCCACGCAGCACCCACCCACCCACCCACCTTCATTCAATGCACGCACCTTCCACGCATGCCCGTATAGCCCGTATATCTATCTATCTATCTAACTACTAGACTAGACCAAGCATTACCGTACCTACCAATTGTGCACACTGCTTCTTCTTCTCTCCTCACTTCCTCGCCTTCCTCGCCTTCCTCGCTTTCCTCATCTAACCCATCTAAAAAACATCGACAAAGCAACCTTTCAAAATTTTACCCTTATTCTGACTCTCTCGGAAATCTGTGCGCATTCCATTCCATTCCATTCCATTCAAAGTCGTCGCGGGGAGAGTAAGTAGATAGTACATGTAGTAGTAGTCACCCCCGCCTCATGTTGCGTGGGAAAGTTTTCAAAAGGCTTCGTTCGATCGATTAAGGGAAATCTCTCCGCCGGACAGACACAGCGCAACGCAAGGCGACGACTTGCACGACAAAGGTTCTAGAATCTTCGGGGGCATTAGGCGTGGTGGAATTTTGAGCATCATGTCTCTTGTTGAGAGCACACGCCGGTCGCTGAGAGCCTTCGACACACACATACACACTTATTCCGGAGTAGGTTTTCATCTCTCTCTCTCGGCTCATGTCGAGAGCATGTATGTATGTAGAAATCAAAAGTGACATTTGGGTATATATCGACCACCACGCACACATCATATATACACTTCCACCTTTGCCCAGGAAAGAGCTCGCCGTTGCATCGCGATTACCCACAGAGAGCTTCCTCAACCACACAGACTTCATGTGTTTGCTGTCGTTATGTTCATCATCGTGTGCTATGCTGCGTATACTGCGTGCTCGCGCTCCCAGGCCTGCGGTCCCGATACGCCATGTTCGAGCTGTAATTCCGAGCCGAGGGCGGCCGACTGGGCCCAGAAGAAGTGGTCGGACTAGTCATGGCAGCCGGCCCAGCTGCTCCAGGCCCCCTGAGGCCCGGCGGGAAAGATCGACGCGAAGAAGAATCCGTACTAGCCGCATCACCGCCCTTCTCCCGACCCATATGTAGCTCTACGAACTGGAGACAGGCAGCTTCGTTGAAGGACTTGTCTGCGAACAGCGCTTGTACTTGTTTCCGTGTATGTACTGAGCAGGATTGGTAGGAGCCTCTAGGAGCGCCGAAAGCTGGTATGAGGTCTTTGTAGCGCCAGGCCTGTTGGTGAGGCTCGTAATGTTGGTGGCTCGGAGAGATCGGAGATTCGGTTCGTTGTGGTGCATTGTCCTGATTGTGGTTACATATGATGAAGATGATGGGATTGAGTTTCCGGCGGATGATGACGCTCATTTCTTGCGCGGTGAATTGGAAACTGTTTTCGCCTGTGAAGAGGATCGTGCGTGCCCTACGCCCTGGTCGAGCAGTCATGAGTTCTTGCGCGGCGAGTGCGGCTCCCAGGCATGCCGGTGTCGTATAGCCGGTACTATTCCACAGGATTTGATTGATAGCGGTGACATTGGGTGGGAAGCGAGTTTCCCATATCCCATTTGCATTGCCAATCTCTGTGATGACGATGTCGTTGGGTTGTAGCCAGCGGGCCATGTGTCTCCAGAACCAGGTGTGTGTCAATTCCTCCCTATTATCGCGCTTTAGAAACGGAATGGCGTTTTGAGGATTGGGGCCGGGAACGATAGACAGTGTACCGATCTTGTCTGTCAGTTTCTTGAGCACGCCGTTCATGCGGAGATTTGGATATTCACTATACTTTATCCGCGCCAGATTTGAGTAGAAGTCGATAGTGCTCAGCTCGGTGATACGGTAGGTGAAGCCGGTGGTGGTGAAATCGAGTTTCATTCCTCCAATGTGCAAAACCAGATCTGCTGTCTCCACTCGCTCTCGAATATCGTCATCACTGCCGTCGCCTGCATAGACTCCGCAATAGTTTGGCAAGTCCTCGTTGACAGCCCCTTTGGCCATTGGGGAAACGAACGTTGGTAGTCCACTCCTCTCCGCCAAGTTGTGGGTCTCCAGAACGGCCCTATGCCGTATCGCGCATGCATCTACTAGTATTATTGGGTTTCTTGCTGCGTGCATGTAGCGTAAAACGACGTCCACCACATAGTCCTCCCTGTCGGGATCGTTCGGCGGGTAGGAGAGATCGATCGGAGTTTGTAGTCGATGGCCTTCCACTTGTTGCCCTACCATGTCCACCGGCAGAGCTATGTAGACGGGTCTACTCTGAATCCAGCATTCTCTGATTGCGTGGTCTATCCGGGCTGAGGCCTCGGCGGCGTCGTTGAGCGAGACGACGGCGCAGGAGAGGGATCGCGACATTTCGGAGAAAGTATTGTAGTTACCATTGCCCAGGGTGTGGTATAGCATGCCATTCTGCTGCGAGTAGGTCGGAGGCGTGCCGACTATGTGTATAATGGGCACGTATTCTGCATATGCGCCTGCTATGGCATTGAGTGCAGAGAGCTCGCCGACGCCTAGACAATCAGTGTGGCCCCGTGCATTGCGTAGCGTTGCCGTGCCTTACCAAAGGTTGTCACCAAGGCTGCAATGCCCTTGACGCGCGCATAGCCATCGGCGGCGTATCCAGCGTTGAGCTCATTGCAATTGCCAACCCAATTGAGACCGCAGTGTTCCAGGTAGTCCAAAGCTGCCAGATTGTGGTCTCCGGATACACCGTGGACTGCTCGAATGCCGAGCTCGTATATGCGACGGAAGAGGTACTCGCCTATGGGGAGGGGATGGACGAGGGCGGAGGACCTGATGTCAGTGCTGTACGCGCTGCGCGAGCTCGCGTTGCTATTGCTGTGAATGCTCTGCGCCATGTGGGCAGCACGAGCCACCGGGGATTGTTCCGCAAGCTGTCATGAAATGTGAAATGGTGATTCGATATGGGGAACGCTGTGGAAAGGCGCAGCGCAGGAGCGAGTACGGATCGTGTTGTCCGCCTCCTGAGTTCTCCGGACGGCGCCTGCTCTACCGCGACGGACTTCCTCGGCGTCGACCTCGGCGGCGTCGGACATGTTTGCCGATGAGGGAGCCGATGAGGGCGCTGATGAGGAGAGGTATCGCTTTGGTGATGGAGGTGGAAGTGCATTCCGTTGCTATCACAGGTGAGCGACGGTGATGAGTGCAGAGTAGTACATGTACAGTAGTGGAGAGAAGAGTGAGCGCATCCCAGTCCCTACTCTCCGTCAATGCTATAGGAAAGTACTTCCGAGAAAGATCTTGGATCTGATAAGATAGTGGCTGCTGCCGATGTCTTCTCTACTCCAATAATAATAATACCGAGATAACCCGGTGGCCTGCAAGCAACGACATATCTTGCTCTTCGCCAGCAGCATCCGGTGTACAAAACAGGAGCTGCATCTTCTCTACGTGAGCCAACATCCGCTGCAACGCGCTGGAGTCAAGGAGAGAGCAGCTGACTTTATATCACACTCGGGAACCGCATCCTGCATTCGCCACATTCCACTCATCCTCGAGCATGAATACACGGATACGACATCTTTCGGCGAGCATTGCACGAAACATCTGACTCCTCCGTCCGGTGTCATTTCTGGATTCTCCAGACTAGACATCCAGAATGTCGTTGATGGCGAGAGAACGCTTCCCCTGTTTCAGGGGGTTTGATCGAACTCACACTGCCAACCGCCTAGATAGTAGAGCTGATGCGGGACAGCAAGTTACAATCCTCTAGCAATGGCTGCGACTTCACAATTCGAAGTCACGTAATCGGAGTCTGGGACAGAGCCAAGGGTAAAGGCACAATCGTCCAGACTGAACACTTCCTCGTCGACACTGCCAAACCACGGATTGGTATTGGAGGCAGAGAGCTTGAAGTGGTGCTCACGCGGATGAGCGAGACAGCTGGTTTCATTGGACAAGGAGGATGGGGAGGTCCAAACGGTACGACAAGGCAGACACCTCTCACCACAGGCCAGTCTAGACTACAACAGCCGAAGCTCCCTCGCCACAAGCTCCTCCTTCCTCACCACCATCGTCCACACCACCAACTACTATCCAGAAACACCATATCCCGGAGAATGCACATCTGCTCTACCACCGTCTGGATGAAGACTATAACCCTCTTCACGCCACCGAAGTCGAGACGGCTGCCGTAAAGCCAACCCTGATCATGCATGGCCTCTACAGCTGGAATGTGGTCGTATACACGGTCCTCAGTGCATTTCCTGCCAGCGGTTCTTGGCACTGCAATCCTTCCGTGCCAAATTCGCAGCACCGGTGAGGCCGGCAGATGTCCTCGAGACATTGCGTGGAATCGCGGGACACGAGAAGACGACACTCTACAAATACGCTGCATCACCAGAATAGCTGGTAATGTGGTATTGAATAAAAGAGTGGCCATCTCAAGGACGGGGACGAAGCAGAGAGTGTAAATCTATAATTTGTTCCCCACAAGAGAAGAGGCTTCGGATGCTGCACGAGGTCCAGACCCCCTTTTCTGCTGCACGAGCTTCCGAAACCTGCCTTTTCCAACTTCCTGATCCATCACCTCACTCACACCCGTGGTGGGAAAGCTGACAGGAAGCACCGCGGCTGCGTGCATGCATGAGAGCGCATCCCATTGGAAGACGCCGGCTGACGGCCAGCACACGCAATCATATGTCGTGCAGCAGCAGCAGAAGGCAACCAACATGATCGCCTGGTCGCATGGCAGAGATCATATAACCTCACTCACGCGGATCTCCTTTCTTTCCCTGAACCATCAAAACTGCGTACCGGTTCTTGATACCACACGGCATGAGCTTCTTAGCATACCACGTCCAGCAATACCCTTGGAGTGTCAGTGGTAACTGGCATCAGTTATGAGTACCTTCACCCCCAACCCCATCACACTGCAGTCGATCCTAATCATGCCAGGGGACGACATCTTCCGCCACCTCGACGCAGAAGCGCAAGCCCTCCTCCAAGAATTCACCACCACCACCACCCCAACCGACCTCCAAACCCTCCTAAGCCTGCACTCCCACCCCCAAATCTTCCGCCCACAACTCTCCACCCTCCTCAACAACCTCCCCGTCGACCTCGTCGTCGGCCCCTCCTCCCCCACCTCCCCCACCTCCTCGTTCCCAACCCAACACGAAACCACCAACGCAAGCTACCGCTGTCCCTTCCCCAACTGCACAACCTGGACCCTGATCCCCTACACCACAGACCCTTTCTTCCCCTCCCTCTCGCGGATCTTACATCTCGCAAGTTCCTCCGACGATGAACACTTCCCCGAGGCGCCGCTGATCGATTGCTACGAGAAGACGTTCTGTCAGAGACATGGGGACGGGGAGAAGGAAATGGAAGCTATGCGCTTGGCCGTGAGGACGGGGAGGGTGATTGAGGCATGGCGGGATGAGGTGTTGTCGACCAAGGAGGAGAAGAAGAAGAAGAAGAAGAAGGACGAGGAGGAGGAACATGTGGGCACGAGAGAAAATTTGGGTGTCCTCGACGGCCGCAAGACGAAGAAGTCGCCCTCTCCTCCGTTGCTTTCTACTGTAAAAGACTCCGCCGATCCACTTACGCCTCACTTCATCCGGCATTCACAGTCTGCTCAACAGCGCATCATCGAGGAGCAGAGTCTGGAGATCCAGAGGCTGCGGGAGGAAAACCTTCGTCTGAGGGAGGAGACGAAGTCTTTCAACGAGGAGTATATGAATGGTCATTGAGTCGACACGACAATGCACGACCGAGCTCTGGGTGGGGGAACAGCTGATGGTAAAGGTTCTGTTGCTGGATGAGGTGATTGCTTTTCATGTAAACCGGAAATCCAACTTGATGTCGACAACAAGTCGGCGCAAGGGAATGTGATATGCAAAAGTTGTCAGGGTAATGGCTCTTCTAATTGTCCTCCGAAGGAGACCAAAAATTCGCTTATGAATTTTTCCAGAATTCAAAGGCCTTCGCTCGCTGATGCTTAGATGCCGCGTGAAGCATCGCAGCACTTCACTATCTTACAAGATCAATCATGTCATCTTTGCTTGTGCAATCATTCAACCTTCACAATCCTCGCTCCACTCTGCTCCATTCGGGCCTTGAGAGCGCCTAGAACGTTCCGCCTCCTAGCCACCTTCTGATTGTACTCTTTGACTTCCTCCGCAGTCACATCGACCATCCTCTTCCTCGTACTGCCGCCAAGGCTACCCGTACTCCTTCCCAGTCCACTGGCGTCAGGCGTGAACCGTACCGAGCGACGCGCAGAGGCAGAAGGCGGAGTTTGGAAGCGGCTTGTACCAAACATACCACTCATGCCAAGAGCGTCACCGTTGGCTGCCATGCGTGGCCGGCGCTGCGGTGTTCCGGCTGGGCTGTTATTGAGCAGCTTATTACTAGCGAGGCGAGATGCGATGTCGTCCTCGTAGTCGTCATCCAGGCGAAGCGAGGCAATGCCGTTGGGCAGTCGCTTGATTTGTGCCTCCAAAACGTCGATGTCGCCAGACTTTTGCTCGACCATGGCGGTCATCTTCTTGATAGTGTTGGTGACAGCCTCCACGGTCGGAACAGGAGTCCTGCCACTCGCCGAGTTTTCATGATTGTAGAAAGAAGCAAGGTCCGCACGCAGCATAGTCATCTTCTGTTCGACTTCGCTAAGAAGCTTCTGTACCCTCTGAACGCCTTGCCTTAATTCAGCCTGCTGTGCCTGCGTTTCCGTTGATAGTGGTGCAGCTTCCTGCATGGCCCGGTGCGCGGGGTCCGTGTGTGCCACCAGCTGCTTCCGAAGCTCGTCTTTCCTGCCTTTCAATTTCAGGACCTCCTTCTGCTCTTCCACGAGATCTTCCAGCTTCTCCCTCACATGGTCAAGTCTGCCATCCTCGAGCTGCTTTCCTAGTCCACCAAGCACACGACTCAGATCATCGATGTCTCCCAGACACCATGCATCCGCACGATCGAGGTCTTCCTTGGTACGCTGACCCTCGTTCCGGAGCGTCTCCTGACCTAGAAGGAAGCCTTGCAAGCCTTTCGCGTTTAACCCGACAGTATCTATCATGGAATTCACGTCTCGGAAGACCTTTTCAATCTGTCCACCAAGCCCCGGCTTGTCGGTATCACCGGCGTAGTCGGTATGGGTGAAGAATTGTGGCAATTCTCTGGACGGCTCAGGCGGGGCGGCCAGGTACGCCTTCAACCGAGCATCGGCCTCATCTTCCAACTCGTCTTGCGTCGGCTCCCTAGGCTTTGGCGGGGCGACGGGTCGGGAAAGGGGCTTCGCAGGTGGGACAGCCGAAGTCTTGATCTGGGAAGGTAGTCGTTGTGGGACACCGCTCCGCGCAACCGGGCTTGTCACCGCACGCTGCGGACTCGGCGAGCGAGGACTGTGGTGCGTCTTGGATCCTGGAGGAGGAAAGACAGGGCCTTTGGGGAGTCCGGCAGGAGTGTAGCTACTGTGCTGGGTCTTCTCGTCACTTTGTGGCGTACTTTGTGTCGAAGGTATCTCCCTCTTCGGCGAAGCTGTGCCCAGCTTGGCTCTGAATGCTGCCAAGTCAGCCCGACCTTGGTCGTCCGTTGGTTCATAGGGAGCCTCATCGTCTGTGTCTTCCTCATCTTCGTCATCCTCGAACTGATCTTCATCTTCGCTCGCAACATCGTCGTCTTCTTCTTCTCCCTCTTCTTCTTCTTCATCCTCATCTGCCCACTGCTCGGAACCGTCATCCGACGGTCCTGCTGCCTCCGAGCCTTCTGCTGGGGAGAATGTCTGGCTGTTCGTCACATCCAAAGGTGGACTTCCTGCAATCGGTTCGTCTTTCTGTGCTTCCTTCTTGGATTTCGGAGCTCCGAATCCAGGCATGCCAGGAAGGTCATCTGGAAAGGTGGGTGCTTTATAGGTGGAAGGGTCTGGTGGCAAAGGTGCGTCGTCAGGAATGGCGTCCTCCCCTTCCGTCTTCTGCGCGGCCATACTTGCGGAATCAGGCCGCAAAGCTTGCGACTCATTCTCTACCTTGGCTGGAGCCTTGAACATAGGTATGTCCTTCAGAGCTGGACCTTGCTCATCGCTAGGTTCCTTTTTGATTGGAGAAGGCTGCTTCTTCGCGGTCTCGCCCAGCGATTTGCCGAAATCTGCGCCAAAAATTCCAGCTCCAGGATCAGCAGGCCTGGGTCCATCGTCCTTAGCAGTGCCGTCTCCTTTGAAGCCAGAACCCAGTTTGAAGCCTCCATTGCCAAGGCCAAATAGCCCTCCGCCTTGTTGAGCTGTTCGCTGTTCAGTGCTCGCATCTTCTCCATCCTTCATAGTTGACTCTTGCGAGATCGTGGGCTTGCTGACGAAGGAGCTGCCTGGGAAAGCAGATCCTTGGCCGAAGCTACTAACTCCGCTGGAGCCAATAGTCGCGGTTGAGCCTGCAGACGTTTCTTGCGAGAGCGCTGGAGTCTTGTTGGCAAAGCCTGAGAAGGGACTGGCTTGACTCTGCTGCCCGGCAGTGGCAAATGGACTGGCTTTACTCGCGTTGTCACCTGACGCAAATGCAGAAAAGGGGGAGGCAGAACTCGTGTCCTTCCCAAATAGACCCGATTTGGCGGCATTTGCTGCTCCAA
The DNA here is from genome assembly GCA_963674455.1 of Lecanosticta acicola. NCBI lineage: Eukaryota > Fungi > Ascomycota > Dothideomycetes > Mycosphaerellales > Mycosphaerellaceae > Lecanosticta > Lecanosticta acicola. Next base: position 62,564 of record CAVMBE010000020.1, on the reverse strand, counting down.
TCTGAGAGCTCTGGCCAAAGGTTGAAGGCTGTCCAAAGGTTGAAGGCTGTCCAAATGAAGGCTTGCCAAATGCAGACCCTTCAGCGGGCTGTGATGGCTTTCCAAAAGCAGTGGTCTGACCCGGCGTGGAGGGCTTTCCAAAGGCACTAAGACTGCCGGGCGTGGATGGTTGTCCAAAGGCCGATGGTGCTGCGGGCTGTGATGGCTTGCTGAAAGGCGATGCAGACGGACCAAAGCCAACAGAGCCTTGGGTCGCTGGCAAGCTGCCGAAGCTGCTCATGCCGCCGTTGGTCGACGATTGGCCAAACGCGCCCCCTGGAGTCGATGGCGATCCGAAGGAAGGTTGCCCAAAAGTGTGTCCGAGCGAAGGCTTTGAATCATTGCTGTTGGCTTGTGTGGCCCAGGGACTTGATTTGTTGCCCAGAGCAGACGATCCACCGAAACTAGGCGTGGACGTTTGCGCGTGCTGTCCAAATCCAGATTGGCCAAAAGCTGACGGCTGCTTCGGTGCGCCCGATGATTCTGCAGACGCAGGAGCCGACGTCTGACTCGAGGGCGCGAAGACAGACGATGCTGATGCTGGCCCGGCGGGAGCATCACCAAGTGGCTCGGATTCATCGCCGGAACCACCGTCATCCCGGGAGTCCTTGTAAGGGTTGTCGCCCTCAATGTTGGCCAATTCAACTTTGTTATACTTCTTGTACTTCGCGTAGCGACCATTCTTGTGCACCATACCTGGATACAACGCTTTTTGCCTTATTGCGTCTTTGTACACAATCCACCACATGTTCAGAACACCATCATTCGTCAAGACGCACACCATTGGTAGGGCGATGGAAGAGTGCGGAAACACATCAGCCTCTTCCGGGATAGGTCGCGGAGGCACCTCCTTTGCGCTGAGATCCATTGCCATACCTACCGTCGAAGTGTCGGACTCCGTGGTGGGATTGAGAGGCAGAAGAGCACGACGCCCTTCAGACTCAGTCATCCATGTAACAAAATCGTCTGGATTTCCATCTACAGTGTTCGGCTGCAAATGGGCGAAAAGACCAATATCCGTTGAGGCAGTAGAGGCCACCACAAGCAGGTCTTTGATGTTCAGCCACTCGAATGCGCGCAACATGAAGTGGTGAGCTGGGGTTCTAGCATCCATTCCGAATGGCGAACAAGGATCCATGTCAATCTTGTGGAAGGTGAATGGAGTAGTCTTGGTGCGGCGAGCAATGAAGTAGACGGAGTCTTTGAGACCATCAGATCCGGGCGGATAGCTTGGCGAAAAAACCAACAGAAATTCGAAAGTTTGCAGCCACGATATCGAAGTGATGGGGAGGGCTTGGGCTCCTTCGTAGTCGGCTTGCAGTTCGTTGAGCTGAGGCGGACGTGGAATCGTATCCTTGACATTGCCTTGAGGATCAATCTGCACGGCGCTGCTGTCGGCTAGCCCAGCTATCATACGCTTCCCGAACTTCGACCAGGTGCCTGAACATACGTTCTCGTGGAAGACTGCATTGCCTTTGGCACCATCGATCAAAGTCTGGGTCTTGAGGTCGGCCAAGACAAGCTTGCCATCGGACAGCACGACGCCAAAGAGATGTGCATTCTCGGGAGCAGGATTGGGCAGCAGATGTCGCACGCTCGTTCCATTCGTGGCGATTGAAAAGGCCGGTTGAGCTCCATTCGCCAGCGAATTTGTATTGTACACAGCAAGACCACCGCCTTGCTCCGACACTATCACCAGGCAGGTCTCATCTGAGCTGAACGCAACGTGTGATAGGCGAGGTGTCTGCAGTGTCGCGTCTGGTTGGAGATTTCGTATCTTGTCCGCATCATTTCCCGGCTCTCTTCGTGATAAGTATTGCACGCGCGCCTTCTCAGTGCTCACTACTATCAGCCCATTCGGTGTAGCTGCAGCCAGCAACCCTCGAGTAGATGCAATGCTCAACAGAGACGCAGTCGTGGGAGGTAGCTGATCTTCAGGCCACTGCTCAGATATCCGTACTCGGTTTCCGGGATTGTCTGCCACGTCTTGAAAGTTGATGTCGTCGCTGGTGATGTCGCCCAAGCTCGGTCCTGCTTGTGAAGCGTCTCCAGCCTGTTGTCCACCAGTCGACAGGTTTCCAAACCCCCACGACGACGCCATGGCTAATTCTGCGCGACTTCCATCCACAGACGAATCGGTATCTCGACGTCCGGTCTCTGAATCTGTTGGTGTTTCCTGGCGGATCTCGGCGTTAGAGAGGGACTGGCGGAGGTTGGAGTGAAACGAGCGGACTTGCACAGGCGGCAAGTTGGAGGAGGAGAGGCCGAGGCGATGTATCGTGGACGTGTAGGTGGAGAAGTTGAGTGCGCAAGGCAACTCCAGCCAGAAGACTCGTTCACTCGAAGCTGTGCGTGCAGTCAACTCTCGAGTTCGAAAGTTCGAGCTCGTGACGGCGCGTCTGTGCACGGTCCAGGCAGCCAACGCCGCGCATCATCTCCAGCTTGAGCTCCAACACTACATCTACACCTGCACCCAAGCACACGACCATACAAGCCACCGCTGCCCTTCATCACCGAAACATATACCAGGAATCACGAACAGAGCCAGAGGAGATACATCACAATGCCGGGCTTCGACTTCAGCAATCACAACAGAAACATCGCTCTCCACGCTAAAGGTGTTCCGCTCCCCAAGGCCACTTCAACAGGAACAACCATCGTTGGCTGTTTGTACGATGGCGGAGTCGTCATTGCCGCAGATACCAGAGCTACAAGTGGTCCGATAGTAGCAGACAAGGTGAGGAACAGCGATGTCATTAGGACAACAAACGTGTACTAACAACTCGTCTACCCAGAACTGCGAGAAGCTCCACTACATTGCTCCTCAGATCTGGTGCGCTGGTGCAGGAACCGCCGCCGATACCGAGTTCACCACCGCCCTCATGTCTTCCAACCTCGAGCTCCATGCCCTCTCCACCGGTCGCAAGCCTCGCGTGGTCACTGTCATGACCATGCTCAAACAACACCTTTTCCGCTACCAAGGTCACATCGGCGCATATCTCGTCGTTGCTGGATGCGACCCTACAGGCGCCCACCTCTTCACCGTCCACGCTCATGGTTCGACCGACAAGCTGCCGTACGTAACCATGGGTTCCGGATCGTTAGCCGCCATGTCCGTGTTCGAGACGAGCTGGAAAACAGATCTCTCCCGCGATGACGCCGTTGCTCTGTGCGCAGACGCCATCGAGGCCGGTATCTGGAACGACCTGGGTTCGGGTTCGAACGTGGACGTGTGTATCATCACACCCGAGAAGACACAGTTGATGAGGAACTACAAGACACCCAACACGAGGGGCAAGAAGGAGCGAGATTACAAGTTCAAGCGCGGTACAACAGCTGTCTTGAATGAGAAGATCATTACCAAGGAGCAGATCAGCAAGTACGTGACGGTCCAGGATATCGGTGATGGGGAGACAGGCGTAGGCGAGAAGATGGACGTGGATACCCAAGCGTAGAGCAAAGAGCAGTGGGAACCAGCATGCGCGCAGAATAGCGCTGTACGATAACACCTAACGGTTGTTCTGTGGAGGATACGTTCGTAGACCCAGGACTGTACTAAAGACACATTATGAACCCACGCTGTCGTCTGTAGATTATGTCTTAATCTGGTTTTGCTTACAGCGAACAGTTCTGGTGAGTGTGAAAAGTTGCGGAAACAATCGGACGACTACAGCGGAAGATTGTGTCTGAAAGTGCTAGCAAAACACGGGCTACCTATTAGCTCAGCGGTAGCAGCCGTCGAGACCACCTTCAGATGTGCGAAGACGCTGTATGACTTTGCAGATATAGGCTCCGAAGCGGATAACGACATAGCAAACTACCTCGAATAGTCATTCGACTCCTCTTGATTCAATCATTGGTATCCGCCGAGCTCGCATTCTGGCATATAGCTTCGTGAAGATACTCGAACGTCCTCTGGAAGCATTCCTAGCTTGTACCGGACGCCTTCCCACTCCTCAGCCTCTGTGGCGTACTTGCACCGACCGTTCACGGCAATAAACTCTTCGAAGAACTCCGGTTCCTCCCTGTCGGATCTCCAGCCGTATTGATATGTCGGACTGCTCTGCGGCAGATCGGCCAAGCTACCGGCCAACAACGGCGGGTTCGCGTATCATCTGCAAACGATAAAATCGTCGAGTCTCGAATGACACTATGCACGCACAAGACATTCGCAAGCGCTCAGAGCCAGAAAAATTCAGCATTCTCAATTCCCGGGGTTTCTCATTCACCATGTCCGCCATCGACGCATCAACAGGCAAAACTCGTCTCCGAGCATCCTTAGAGCGAGCCGCATCGCGCGGCGACCCTTCAATAGGCCAATGGCTGGAATTTCCGGGCTACACGCTCGCCAGGACAGTGGCCTCACTTCCGGGAGTCGACTGGGTTTTGATAGACTGCGAGCACGGCAACATCGATGATGCGGCGATGTATCATTCCGTTGCGGCAGTTGCGGCAGCAGGCTCGAGTCCGATCGTCCGGATAGCCGGAGCAGAGAATTGGATGGTCAAACGGGCTCTGGACGCTGGAGCGCATGGGGTCATGGTGCCGATGGTCGAGACGGTGGTGAGTGTCGATATCACCTCCAGACCGAGTCTTGTCGTGACTGAAGTTCAAACAGGAACAAGCGCAATCGTTGGCAAACTTCGCCCACTATCCCAACCCAGCATCTTTCCCCACCGGAACGAGAGGCGCAGGCGGCCTGTTCGCAAACGCAAGCTTCAACCTCTCCCCGCCGGACTATCTCCGCCAAGCAAACGACAAGATCACCATCATCATTCAGATCGAAACTCGGAAGGGAGTGGAGAATTGCGAAGCCATCGCCGGTGTGAAAGGCATTGATGCCCTCTTCGTCGGACCGAACGATCTTGCCTCTAGTATGGGCTATTTTGCCTTTGATCATCCCAAGATTCCGGAAGTCCAAGAAGCCAGTGCGAAGGTGCTAGCAGCGGCTAAATCGAAAGGGAAGTTTGGAGGTCACTTTTCTCTGTCAGCCGATGATGCTGCGAAAAGATTACAGCAAGGCTGGCATTTTGTGAATTGTGGAGCAGATGTCGTGGCCATTGCGGCATGGATGAGCACTGAGATGGCGAGGTTGAAAACGATGTCTGGAGAGACTGCGCCTGCTGAGCCTTGATGGAGCTCAAATTGATATTTCAGTACCATTCATCTTCGTCTTCAAGTGAAGGACTAGATGAAGGACATTCATCATTATCCGCGCTATTCTCTCGCTGCAGGTGGCCATTGGGAGCCCCAAAGAGATATCCAAGCCTTGTAAGTTTCGAGAAAGAGTCCGGCTGTAGAACGACGGCCGCATTTCTCCATGACTTGATCAAAGCAATGACGAATGATCTCTGCACATCAAAGGTGAGTTCGGCCCTTGATGACCGACGCTTGATATGAGCGGCAAGGTATGCTCGATTCCCGCCATGAGCTACCCGACGAAACGTGCCATCTTGGGTCTTATGCAAAGCAATGAGGCATGTGTGCGCTGGTGTGTCAATCTCGTGAATGTCGCCAACCCAATCTGGACAGCCATCCACGTCAATCTGGACAGCCATCCACGTCGCAACAGTTTAGCTCCAGGATATAGAGGTCACCGTTGCCAGCAGCCAGCCGTACAGCCCTTGACTCGAATTCGAGGTATTGATTCATGATCCGATATGGTTTTCGCGGCGACAGTTGCATACGGAAGACAGAACCGCAGTTGACAAATTGCCTTGGATGGTTCGCCAGGAACGATCGATGCTCGAGCCGTTTGAAATCGCCTGTAGTCCAGGCGAAGATGGACTCGTCATCGGTCTGTCTGGCAATTTCTTGCTGAAGTCGAATGAAACCATCTGAGCCCTCCCCAGAGAGCAGCGGCATGTTGATCAGAAAGATCCCCATCCAGCAATAGGCGATATCTTCCGGACGTGTGGTAACTCTCTTCAAAGCCCAGCTCATCCTCCTTGCAACACTCTGATTGAACATCGTCCTCACATTATGCAAGCAGGACTCTGGGATGGTTGTGGTCTCCGCCATACGGCTTGCCAGACATTGCTCGCCAAATTTGTCGCTAGGCATCGGTAGCGCTCTCTTGAGTCCAATCTGCTCCCATTCGACGCAGTAGGCACTTTTAGAGTACTATTTGGACATGCTAGTAATGGCTTCCGAAAGCTCGGCGCTGCCCCACTTGTCTATACAGCAGGTATCAATCCAGACCCAATTGACAGTGGCAACGAACGGCCTAGCGCTCCGGATAATCGGCCACAAAGCGACAGCAATTCACAATCTTCGCGATTCCGGTATGATCATCTTGGGCGCTTCTGTCCACAAATTCCCCGTAGCTGATTTCCTCTCCTGTCCAACGATGCGAGAGTATGACATAAGGAGGCGGCCTGCCAGTAAACTGTTGCAGCTTCAGAGTATGTACGTCAATGAGACGCATGCTTCACGGGCGAATCGAGCGAGAGGACGGGATGTTTGTTTCGAAGACTAAGCTGAGCGTCGCTCGAGGTTGCCAAGGTGTTCAGCCGCCGCCATTGGATCGAAAGGCGAGCCAAACAGATCGGACAAGCTTGGTGATGGAAGCATTGCTAGTAGACGAACCATGAGCCGTTCCTTGAACCATGTCACCGGCAGCAGCTTCAGTTTGTAGTGGACTTTGACGAAAGTGTCACGACAGCGTTGTCGAGAAAAGCAGTGCCACCTCAATAGGTAGATGAAGTCGCACTCTTAAAGTTCGATCCTCGGGACGCTCCGCTGTTTCCCGTGCCTCCCTCGAACAGCACAGAACGCAGCTAATGGAGATGAGAGGCATCTGATGACCGGGGAAATGGCCCTAACAAGCCCAAGAACAAGCGACTTTTCGCGCCCATCGTACAAGAATACCAGGGTGGCTACTACAGCTCTACCCGCCCGAGAATCCCTCGAGAACGCCGCGCTATGCACGAAACCAGTAATCCACCGCCCTTGACTCCAAAGAGGGTATCATGACCCAACGACCCTTCCTCGCCCCTGGCGTCGAAGGATACGCCCGTCCAGCCCTTTTGACCCACCATCCGCTAATTCCATCAGAGATTCCCCGGGTTCTCTGGCCGTCTAAAAAAGTGCGCCTCAGTGTTTAATACCCAATCATCCAGACTCCACGTATCTGGATTATCAAATAGCAGGTAGAAGTATTTCAAAGTCTCCGCAATCCAGAAAGATTCCATCTTGTCCATATGTTCAGGCGAAGTCTTCGTGATATCGTCGATACTAGCATGACCATATGGCGCCCGCGTCGCTCGGTCAATGGCTGTGAACATCTTCCAGCCCATATCGCGCCAGTACTGCTCGCCGGTGATGCGGTACATGTAGAACACCGACTCGATGGCTTCGGGACGTAGTATGTACCCTTTGCCGTCGATGCGAGTGAAGCCTGGCGGAAGGCGCTCGTCCGTGATTTTCCTCTCGACGTATTCTTCATGAGTAGGCGGGGGCGGCGGAGTGTAGACCGGCTTCGGAGGCATATAGACACTGCTGGACGAGTAGTCGAGGTACTCACCAGCAGGTCCAGCGTACTGATTTAGTCCGCCGCTCCAAGGATCACTTGAGCCAGTAACTGCGGTGGGCGGAGACGTTGGAGTTGCAGCCGGAACAGGCCGTGGTGCTGCGGGACCATCATCCAGCTGTCTCTTCTTCTTACTGATTTGGTAGGCTTGCTGTGCGTGCGTGTACGCATCCTCCATGTTCTCGAAGCCTGCTGCAGATGTGGCCTTTGCCATCTCCGCCGCTACTGAAGAGCTGCTCGCGGCGGCCACTTGCTTCTCGTAAGCCGCGACATCATCAACACCATATGTCTTTTGCCAGTCCGCGCGTTGCTCTTCTCTAAAGTTCGCATACGGGTCCAGCTCTTCCTGCCAACGAGTCTCGTTCCATTTGCAATTCGTCTTGCTGTCACAAGCAATCATGTGGAAAGACTCAGGCATAATGCCAGACTCGGTAGCATTATAGGACCAGACACAGCCGTCGGTGACTTTACGTCCAAGCTCGACGTGTTCCGGGATGCTGAAGATCTTGCCACCCATGGCAAACATGCCTCCGACAAAGCACGTGAGATGCTCATTCTTAGGGCTCGGGTTTTCGATGTACTCGCCGGAGGTGTAGTTGACATTGATGCGCAGCTCACCGGAGATCAGAATGTCCAGGTTCTCGCGCGTCATCGGTCGGAAGAGCAGCTTCTCAGTGATCGGCTTCATGCTGTCCAGGTACATTGTCTTGTATTGCTCCACTCTACCTCCCATCAAGAGGAACATCTTGGGTAGATACTCGAAAGTGCTGTCGCTTTGGCCGCCAAGCGTGTATGTCTCTGGCGAATTCTTGCTGCAGGATTCCAGCCCTTGAGCAATGCACTCTGGTTCTTCTGGCGTCGCATCAGCGAGGGTCTCCAGCTGTCGCAAGCCCTGATGATGAGACGGCTGGTCATGAGGCGAGGTGTTCGTCGATTTCATGCGTGAAGACGGTTCAACAAGGTCGCCGATGTCCTCTAGCTGTCGCTTTTGATGTGGCACTCCAAGCTGAGGAGGCAGTGGCTCGCTCGGCCTTTGGCCGTAGGGCACACTGGGCTTGCTAGTGTCGTCTCCAGAACCCGGTGGCAGAGGCCCCTTCGCCTTGGCTTCGTTCGTATTGCTTCCCCCATACAGATCACCAAACCCCTCGGACTTTCCAAGGGATCCAGTCTCGCTGTTGGCCGGATGCTCCGCCATAGGGTGTCGTAGCGACGAATCCGCATCTGCAACAAGTGGATTGACAGGAGCAGGATTCGCAACAGTACCCAGCGATGGATTCCTGTCATCGGCGTTCTGCAAAGGCTTGGTGTTCTGCTTCACTGCGTTCTCGGCTGCAGACATAATGTGCGGATCGACCTTGACGGGTTCGCTGCTAACCATGTACGTCTCCCCACCAGGGACCGGAATTTGATGGGCAGGAGGCGGTGCCTTGTAGACTGGCTTGCTGCAGCCACTCGCGTCCAGTATCGTCGGCCACATACCGGGCAGGCGAGTCCTGTTCTGAAACTCCTCGAGGGCGTCCGTGACTCGAGCGATAGCGTCGTAGTACTTTGGCTCTCCAGTCAGTTGTGCTAGCCTCGTGAATTCCAAGCTCAATGTGCCAAGCTCAGCCATAACCACTCGCGTGCTCGCCCGATGGGCATTTGAAGCAAAGGTTGGCTTCCAGTAATAATAAGTCTCTGGCATCCGGTTTGGCGTGTCGAAGGCACTGTACAGAACCTCGGCCAGCTCAACAGCCTTGTCCAGCAGTATCCTGTATTGCTTCCCCGAGACATCGTACGCGGCGATAAGTCCTCCCAAATACCTGATGGTGACCTCAAACATGGGAATGTCGTTCCTGGGAGACGTTGTGAAATCGATCTCCGCTGCCTTGTTCACGGCCTCCTCAAACTCCTCTTTCATGCCCATGATCCACAGTGTATCCAAAGAGTCCACCAAGGTAGCTCCCCAGCCATTGAACGAGTTCTGTCCCTTTCCTGACACGGGCCTGACCTCGTCGTATCCCCAGCCGTATGCTCTGAAGCCTTTCCAAGCATGTTTGCACGCCTCTTTGATCGCAAGTAGACGATCCTGGTCTGCACTGCCTTTGCCCTTCTGAACGAGAGGAATCGGACTCGGTTTGCTCGTGGGCAACTGAATGGTCGACGAGATCGGGAACTTCTCAGGTAATTTGGTCCAATGAATAGGTGGCGGCTTTGAGGATGTGGAATGCTTGGAGGGTTCTTGCTCCACTCGTCCCTCACCCACCTCAACCACCGGACCGCCGTAGAACTGAGGTGCACCATTGTACGTGGGAGTCGTCTTGTCCGAGACAGCTTCGGATTGGGAAGAAGTCGGGGCTGGGGTGATCAGGGGAGACGGAGCAGGCGCTTCATATCCCAAAGTTGAAGATGCTGATTCTGGCTCGACGACTTTCTTGGGCGCCGTCTTGGGAGCAGGCACCGATTCCTTTCCATTCCACTCATCTGGCTTGGGCGGTTCCGGCAGAGGTTGCTGTTCCTGCTGCTCGGATGGCCGCAAGACAGCACCTCCTCCGATTCCTGCGCCAAAACTGCCCGCGGTGGACGTGAGGTAATCCGCGTAACGTTCCACGCGCACTTCGCTGCGTTCGTAGAGGAAGAAGACGATGACAATGCAGGCCACGAGGGCCAACAGGCGCGCTCGGCGCGTTCGGCCGAGCATGACGGCGGCGTGTCAGCTTCCTCCAGGGCGGCCGACGCTGTGCTGTAGACCGGCGGGGGATGGTTGGAGGTGGAAGAGGAGTCGGAGGGAGAAGTCACATTCGGGGAGAGGGTGGAAGGTGGAGGAAGAGGAGAAGCTGAAGGAAGCATGTGAGAGGGAACGACAGCGGTGCAGCTGCCTCCGGCGACGGATACGAGTCTTGGTAAGGGCTTGGCAGTCATCACTGGGGGATCCGGGCCATGGATGTGGATGCTCGTTCGAGCGCACCTAACTTAAGCTTCCTCTGTCTCCGCCCCCCTGCACCTCTCCGCCCCATGTCCCCGCCGCTCCCAAACAATCCACGTCTCCATGCATTTATACGTACACACATTATCCTATATATTTGAAGCAACGGGAAAGAATATGGAGAGCATCAAAATGTGCGTGTGCAGAATACATGTTATCATCGACGACTACCTCGGTCCACATTCCTCCATCCCGCCAAGCGTAGTACAGCCAAACGAAAGCGCCTCTAACGACTCCGCAGATCTCTTGGCTGGCTGACTCCAAACCAAACAATCACCTCCCCTGCCACATCCTCAAGGTTGCACTTCCCAACGAGTCCGAATTGTCGCTAGTGCTGGAACTGCTGGTGCTGGTACTGCTGGAACTGCTGGAACTGCACAATAATGGATCATCACCACCCTCCCATCACCCTTCCACCCCCCTGCCCATTCATCCTCCCTCTAACCCTCCATCCTCTCGCCAAAACTTGGAAAGCCTGCACGTCACCCTCCAATCTCTCCACTCTCCTCGCGATGACACCTCTCCAGGCCCCCTGCAACGTCGTCGCAGCCTTGTAAATCTTCTGCTGCGTCTGCACAACGAGAGCGCAGTCCCTCGCCATACGCATCAGCGCAACACGCTGCGATATCATCCTCGGCATGCGCTGGTGGCGATACCAGCGTTGAATGCGCATGGCGGCATGATGTTGCTTCGACAGAGGTAGGAGGCGCGAGGCCAGGAATGCGAGGTTTGACAGCGTCGTTTCGCGACTGGGAATAGCGCCGATCGTGCTTGTCAGCTGGCGTGTGAAAGCGGCGCTGCAGCCGAGGGAAAGGAGCTGAGATTCGAGGGCGGTGGTGCTAGTGGAAGTGCGCTCGCTGGCGGAGCGTGGTGGCAAGTGGGCTGAGAAATGTTCGAGAATCGACGCGTACGCTTTCCCATCTGAGAATGAAGTAGTGAGATTCTTGACACCGGGAAAGTGTGCTGCGGCCCAGTTCTGGAGGTGCGTTGCATGATCATGGCGCATGGAAGCCTCGTTCAGAGTGTTGGCTGCAGCGGAAGCGTGTTGAGTATCGACTGCCAGCTCTTTCCAGTCTATCAGATGATCGAGGCCGTAAACGCTTACCAGAGACCAAAGCAGGCTCAAAGTCTTCTCACGATGGCCGTGGACAATATCGTCAGCTGTCACGTCGCCCACGACGTTCGCGGCATCGACGTCCCAACACGCTAGCGCGCTCAGTGCGACTTGCACGTTGAATGCCTGCTGTGCATGACCCAGGCAAGGCATCCTCAAATGCTGAGATAGCATACGAGTATTGCGAAAGTTATCCGGCGTGTAGTAGTCGCTCTGGATAATCGCAGCATCTGGCAATGTGACGGTCACGGTGGCATTGTCGTCTCCCGCCATGCCATGGTCTGCTTGGCGGCTGTAAAGAAGAGTCTCAACCAGATGCGTCAGAAGAATGCCATCACGGAGATCCACTGCCAGGTTTTCAATGCGGTAGGCGACCTCGTCCAAAGGATCTTGGCCATGTGAGACTTGGTAGTCCAGCTGCTTAACTGTGCGGACGATGTCGCCAACCGCAGGAAGCAGCATCGCGGAAAGCGTCCGCAGCAGAGATGCAGAAGACTTGTGCTTTGACCTGCTTTTGAAAAGCGTAACGGAAACGAGTTCGGACGTCTTTGCCTGGTCCAGTAGCCAAATGAGCATGAAGCTCCGCTCCATGGTCTTCCGCCACCTCATCGTCTCCAAGCTCTGCGCTTCGCCGTAACCCAAAGACTCCGCCAAATCCAAATCGCTAACATGGACCAGAAAAGTCTCCAGAAAGGCAATCAAGTCGCGACGATCGGTGACGGGGTCCAGAATCCTCTCGCTCTCCTCTATGCTGTACTGCGACGCCGAATTCCGCCTTGGAATCTGCTTTCCAACGACGACCTCTGCGGCGGCACGGAGCACCTCTTGGTTGTAGCTCTCCAACCAAAGATTAACAAACCGCTTGCGCAGTCCGATATCGTGGCGCAAATCAGACGTGGCTGATGTGCCCTTTGGCTTGCTGAGAGCCCCATAAACGAGTGAGGCTTGCAAACGCTTGTGCATTATGGCGACGTCAGGTTGATGATAGATATCGATCATGGACTGCCGCACAGACTTGCTGCTGCTTCGAGGTCTAGTCTCCACCGCCTTGAAGATCTCGTTCACGACCTCCGTCAATGCAACTTCCTGCTGGCTCAACCAGTCGTCCTCGTACAGGCTGAGATGAGCCAGATCTTCCGTCAATGAAGGATAGTGTTTGACCTTGGTCGCCTGCATTTCATTCCGTCTCTTTGCCATCATTCGACGGAGCTCCTGCTTCTGTGAGGTCTCGGCAGACGTTCTGCCCGGCCGATTGGGAGAGCTACGCTGCTGTGGACTGCCAGAGTGCCGAGGCTTGGTGAGGTTCTGAGGCTCCCTGCTTGTCAATGGCCGGGCCTTCGGAGGCGTTGCAGCACGCGGCGAGAAAGTCGATAGCCTCGAATTTGCCATGTGATGCGCCGGCTTTGTTGCCAGGGCTTTGGTCAAGGGCACCGGGTTCCGGGGCACCGCATTTTGTCTGGCTTGAGATGCTGCAGTGGGTGCAAGTAATCGGGAGCGCTGAACCGCATTATGGTGGACTGGCGAGTCAGGCTTCACACTTGTAATTGGCTTGAATTTCTTCTCAGCCCTTGGAGGCTGGTTTTCCTTTCCAGTATTTGCACCGCAAACGTCAAATCCATCAACATTGTCGATTCCCTGGATAGGTTGTAGAGGCCCTCGTCTCGGCGCAGCAGCCAGCGACCTCCTAAGTCGTCGCAATGGCTTCTGAAGCTGAGAGTCTTCCTCTGCGATTTGCATCTCTTCTTGCGGAATCGGAGGCACATCGAAGCTTGACAGTTGAAATGTATCGTCGAGTCGAGTCGTATGGCCTCCAGGATGGATCGTAAGGACCGTGGTATCTTCCGGGACAAAAATTGTTCTCCGTCGAGGGTCTTTCTTGATGCCTCCTGCCATCCCACCATGCGCCAAGCTTCCTCTTCTATTACTAGCCATAGAACCTTCTGCCACCTTGCGCTCCACCATGGGAATTGAAGGTCCGCCTTTCAGATCCGACGTCTGCGCTCTGACTTGGCCTATTTCTTTCAGTCCGCCACGAGCTTCCGTCTCTGCAACGTCTGATCGCACGGTAGAGCCCACTGCCATTTTCCTTGCCGGTTTGGAAAGTAATGTCTTTCCTTGCACGGGTCCTTTTGGCGCGTACTGATCCAGAACTTCGTCCTCCCTCACTTCCTCAAACACGGCCACAGGCGCTTTCCTCGCCATTTTGCCATACAACGCGGAGCTCCTCCTAGGCTGTGGGCCTCTGAGCGATGAATCAAACGCGCGCGTATAGTCGATCTGAGCTGTATCGTCGGAGATGTCGAACGCAGGCAGACTTGAGAAATGACGCGAGCCGAACGCCGGACAGGGCGTGGGAAGTGATGTCCGGGACATGTTGTGTAATTTTTTTTCCTGCGAAACGAGATGTGCGTCCTGCTCCAGGTGAGTATTCCACGGCTTTCTAGGCGGTGTGCATCGTATAAGTGAGGGATGCGTTTGCTGCCGGAATCGCGTTTGTTGAAAGGCCTTGGCGGTGTTTGTTATGACACCGCCAGCTCCGTTGCTCCGTGCGACAGCCAATCAACAGCGTTTATTCCTTCGGCAGCCGGCTGGAAGGACCTCACCTCAAGTTTCAATCCTCCCGTCGCTTCAGTCTTCAGTCCCTACCTTACTTATCAGCTGAGATGCTTGCATCTCCGGCAAAAGAAGACTGAGTAAGATAGGAAGCAACAGGTATGAATTATTTGCTAGACTGGACCCACCGGGAAACCTCACTTTCTATGACCACAAGCCGATTCGGACAAGATCTGTCACATGCTCCTCAGAGATTTCGAATTTCAAAACCCGGGCTCAGGTCTTTGACGACTAGATTATCTTGCAATGGACCGACTCCTGCAGTAGTATCCACTGCTCTCTGGGGATCGCCCGCAGACCTTGGCCGCGACTCCAATGCCACAATGCTACCTTGTCCCAGGCCTATTTTATCCGCTTCGTTACCGTCGCACCTCGCACCTCGCACCTCTATCGGTACAGTCATTGCCGTGATACCGATCGCCTCCTAAGCTTTGGCCGTAAAATTCCCCGCATAGACCGAACCAATTCTTTACGGATTCAGCGATAGTGATGATCTCGCTTCCTCACCTGCTGAACGATCTCGCACAAGTCGCGACGAGGGAAACCCTGGCCCAACGGCCTCGCTTGAGGATCCGTGATGTCCAGCCAGACCTCGTCACCGTCTCCCTCCTTAATGATCCAGCCCGTGCCGCTCTTGCTGACCTGGAGATGTGGACCCTGGTACTTCCAGCCGCGGCGCAGCGTCAACGCCTCGATATGGCGCATGAGGCTGGGACAGAAACACTCCTGCACTCCGCTGTATAACTCCCACTCCAACGCCTTGGCTCGGGGCGCACTGTCGGAGTAGTACGAGATGTATGCGTAGAAGGTATTCCCGGCGTAGAAGATGTCGTGGACCTCATCTCGAAGCTGCATGCAGACACGGGCGAGGCTGAGAGCAGTGATGCGACCTTCGCGTTAATGGATGGATGATGGTGTGCACATACGACATCCTGTCTGGCTGTTTGCAAGACAGATGTACTGCGGTTCTGGGTCGATGAACGCGTAGTCGTAGATGATGTTGCGCAGTTCGCGCGGCAAGGCGAGAAACTTCGACTCGGCGTTGGCCATGCTGACTTTCGGTTGATGTAGCGTTGAGGCTGTCTCTGGGTTGTATAAGTGCGGATACGAAGATTCGTCGGATCGTGCTGTTGAGAAGGACGAGGAGGCGCGAAGCTAAGTCTTTATATTAAAGGCGAGCGGCAAGTGAATCGCAAAGGTGACGAGCCTCACGCTAGGCCGGTGACGGCATCTGCTTCAAGTCCAATTGTTTGCTCTCCATATCAATAGAGTCTCGAAGCTAATTGCTCGAACCACGATGCCGCAGCCGCAGCCTAACAGACAGAACGATGCCTCGTCTGCGGGTACCTCCTAAGGCTCTCCATTCATGAAGTCGTCCCATCAAACAACAACACCTTCTCTCAACTCCCAACTCATCTTCTCGTCTCCAATCGTGCAAACGCTCAATTGCCCATACTTGTCCACCAACACAACCCTCGCCGTCCTCCCAAAACCCACACTCCCCCAAGAACTCAAATGTGTCGTATTATTAGCATTCAAATTGTCCTCTCAAGAAGCCTCGGGTTCAAATGCATTGCAATAGTTCTCACCAACCATGTTGAGATTGATCCATCCGAATTCCTTCTGCAGAGCGACGGAAATCGTAGCATTCCGCCATATCTTCAATGACTAAGCTTCACATGGCCAGCCATCACTTACCCATGGAGGCAACTGTCATAAGCAAGAACAACGTGTCCCCTCCCGTGCAATGCACACCCTACACTCGCATCCCGGGTAGCATACGCCGCAGGTCTATTCATTCCGTACGTACGGGTGCAAACATCTCGTATATACATACATGTCGAGGATATTCGCCAGCCTTTATGCTTCCAGCTTATGCCATCGTCTATTTCTCGCCTGGCCACGGGTTGTTGAGCAGTGTCGTTGTGGTATTGACCCCAGCGTTCTGAATAACATTCATCGTGCCATAGCTTTGGATCAACGAGCATAGGTTGATGGCGGTGGTCGAGACGCCCTGTCCAAGTAGGAATGCTGCAACGCCAGCGGCATGGGGGGTCGCCATACTTGTACCCGATAGAGTCGCGGTGGCCGTATTCGAGCCAATCCACGTACTGAGGATGTTGACGCCTAGCATCTCGTCAGCAAAACGTGGCCCCGGGAACGATAGTGAGACACTCACCAGGAGCGAAGATATCAACCAAGCTTCCAAAGTTTGAGAAGCTAGCTCTTGTATCGGTATTGTCAGACGCACCGATAACGCATGCCTCCGGAGTGGATGCTGGAGAGTCCAGAGCAGCGTCATGGTTGGAATTACCAGCAGCGATGGCGAAGAAGACGCCCGCTTTCACCGCATTGGCGACGGCTGTGTTCACTGCTTCGTAGTATCCGCTGCCCAAGCTCATGTTTGCGACTGCCCTTCTTTTCTTACTGGTCGCATCATTGACGACCCAGTCCATCGCCGCAAGGACACCGGAGTAGTCGCCAACACCACTAGCGTCGAGGACTTTGACCGCAATGAGGTTGACTTGCTTCGCTACTCCATAGGTGCTTCCTCCAATGATGCCACTGACGTGCGTTCCGTGACCTTGTAGCGAGTCAGTGACTTTCGTTTCAAGCGAACGATGAACGCACCATTGTCATCCTGAGCGGGTAGCGACGAGTTGATGTAGTTTGCACCAGACACCGCTCGCCCGCCGAAGTCTTGGTGGCCGAAGTTGATGCCAGTATCGAGAACATAGGCGTAGACTCCACGACCTTGATATGTACTATCGTACGTGTAGCTCGTGACCGCAGGGTCATTCGTCCTTTTCGAAATGCGAGCCAGTCCCTGCAAAGCAAAGATTAAATGGTAAGCTGGGGTCTTAGACGTGGGAAATGGGCTTCGCGGCGTCAGTTTACCTACCCAAGGTGCGTTACGCTGCGACACGTATCTTGCCCGCTTCTCAATATAATCAACAGGAGCGTTGAGATACACTTTCCTGTCTGGTTCGATGTTCTGAATGGCACCAACGGAAGCGAGTAGGTTGAGTAGACCGTTGGTGTCCGTGCCGCGAAACGAAAAGCCTTTGAACGCAACGGAGTCGTAAGTATACGCAGGCTTGACATTAGCGAGGGCGAGAACTTTGGCAAGGGCATCGGACACCGCAGTATCTTGCTTGAAAGTGACGATCCATGAGTCGGGTATGGCATCCGGCGTCTGCCTTCGATCAATGGTGGCAAGTGCTAGAGAGGCCGGTATCACGGCGAGCAGAGTGAATAGGTAGCGCATCTTGATAACGAGGTGAGCTTTTTCGGAGTAGATATACAGTGGTAACGACCTCCTGTTTCGCTGAAGACCAGCTTGTCTTATAGCACTCCACGGTCATAGCTAGGAGTCCACCGAGCTGGATCGACGCTTCGGGACGACTATGGCGATGGGCGAGACACCTCGTCTCATCAGAAGCGAGAATTGTATTCTCGATCATGCCATGATAAAGCTTGTTTCCTCGAGGCCACTTCCTCGAATGGACGCATGTGGTGGTTCACGTGGTTAAGACTGGCGAATAGCAGGCGCCAGGCACGTGTGCAACACGCTTGTGGCTGCCTATATCCAGCTGAGCAGAAAACGCCATGCGTGTCATTGTGTCTTATAACCAGAGTCAATACCTTGGTCTCTATGCGTACACAGCAATTCAAGCAGCGATCAATTGGCTTGATTAGTATTTCCGGCAAAGAAAGGAGCTGTCACGATACGCCGTGGAAGTAGCAAAGCTGCGAAAGTGCAGAAGCCTGCTCTGCAGGATGCGCATAGACATTATCGTTGCGAGAGGCTGAACTCTAACGCTTCTACTGGAAATGTGGCTGTCCACTGGGCATTATCTCATGGTTGATCTGGGCTGGCGTGTTCGTGAAAGGACTTTTCAGGTAAGCCCCTACAGCTCTACTGCTTCCATGGCTCGGAGCAGATGCCATATGTCCGGTGACCGTGCAAAGTGTCGCTGTATTGGATCGGAAAGATAGTCCATAGAGGTGAATGCAATGAACGCATCTGGATGCGTGGTGTCTGGGGTCACCCACACGCCTCCACGCCACTGCCGGAGCGATGCCAGGAATGGAAATGAGGTCCACGGATCTAGGCGAATCTGTAGATATGTGTAGAGGGACAAACGTGTGCTTGGATTGTATAAGAGAGTCGAGGCGGCCGGTGTTGTGGCAATGAAGTGAGGTTGAAAGAAGGAAGTACACGCACAAGGCAGACGTCGCAAAAGTCTTGGCGCTGGGGGGCAGCTCGGTCAGGTCTCCTTGCGAATTTCATCTCCCAAACATCGCCGTCGTCATGCCATTCAAATCCATCACCATCTTTGACGGTATTTAACGTGCGGACTCGAAATGCATAAATTTATAAGGAATTCGATGGCACGAGCTGCGTCGATACCAGGACCAGGAGGCGCTTTCCCTGACGAATCCACTCGTACCCTTCCTGACGGCGTGGCTACCTTTCCCGAAGGCTCATAACGGCTGAAGTCACCTGACCTGGTATCATTGAGCTTTGGATGTCGAAGACTAAAGTCCAGGAGAGGAGACGCGATCGAATTCTGTGGTGGTCACGAAGTCGGGACGGTAATATTTTGGGAAGAATGCTCTGCCAAGGCCTACGCCCGCGGCAGTCTCGGCCATCCCGTTCGCCTTCATTCCAGAAACGCCGAGGACTGCATGTGAAAGTCGCGAAGCGGCTCGTTATTCTGTTGCCTTCGGCCCGGATCAGTGCACAAGAGAGCGTGGAGATTGCCAGATGCATGAGCAATGAGGTTGCCTGAAGTTTGCTGCTGGAGCGCCCAGCGACTGTGAAGGAGAAATACACAATGTCTTGGCCAAGACCGAGGCTGCTGAATACTCCGCCGCCCCTGAGTGGTCAGTGTTGACAGTCGGGAGGCCGATCACTGTCGATCGAGACGTGGGGTTGATCGCACTCGTTGCGCTCGGACCACACACACAATGTTCCCTTCATCCTTCGCCCAAGGCATCAAGACTGTATATACAGTCTGTCAAGAACGGATCTGGGAGCCAGCAGACCTGAGACATCCACAGACTCCAACATGGCTTCATCAATACCATTTCCCGTATTATTCTTGCTGGCGACAGCGATAGAGTCGCTTGCCATCACCCAGGCTGTTCCTCACGAGTACTTACCAGAGCCACCACTCTCGCGGGTATTCGTAAGGCTGCTCGTCCTGCAGATGGTGGGGTTTGGCGTCTACAAATGCCTGATATATCCGTTTCTGCTCAGTCCACTCAGATCCTTGCCCAAAGCGCCTGTACGTCCACCTCCGACTAGCTCATCTACCTGCACGAATTGCGCTGATCACTTGTAGGGCGAGAGACCCATTCTGGGGAATGGACTGGCTACGTTCGAAAGGCCCGCAGGCACATCCTTCCTGAAATGGATGACTGAAATTCCAAACGATGGCCTCATCCACTTTCGAGGCTTCTTCCACCAGGATCGACTTCTTGTTACGGATCTTAAGGCGCTGAGCGAGATCCTTGTTACCCGGAGCTACGACTTCGAAAAGCCAAAGCGACTCAGGGACTTCCTCCGTTTCGTCTTGGGCGACGGCTTGATTCTCGTAGAGGGAGATGTGCACAAGTTCCAAAGAAAGAACATTATGCCGGTCTTCACTTTTCGCCACATCAAAGATCTGTATCCTATCTTCTGGCAGAAGGCAACGCAACTCACGCAAGGCGTCAACCAGCAGGTCGACGAGAATCCGGAGAACAATTCAAGCGACGTCACTTCGGTCGTCGAGATTAACCACTGGGCAAATCAAGTCACAATGGATATCATTGGCATGGCGGCAATGGGTCGCGATTTCCAGGCGTTGAAAAATGGCCAGGATCCACTCATCGTCAATTACGAGGAACTGCTGGAGCCTAGCAAGGAGAAGCAGATCTACTTCCTCCTCAATCTACTCTTCCCTCAAAGCCTTATCCGCTGGCTACCTTGGAAAATTAACGGCGAAATGAAACGAATTGTCGAAAACGTGCAACGGATCAGCTTGGAGCTAGTCCGCGACAAGAAGGAGATGGTCAAGACTGAGCCCGAAAGTCAAAAGGACCTGTTATCACTCCTGATCCGATCCAACAACTTCTCTGATCAGCAACTGGTGGATCAGATGATGACCTTCTTGGCAGCTGGCCACGAGACTACATCGTCCGCTTTCACGTGGGCCACTTTCTTGCTGGCCACCCATGCTGAAATCCAAAAGGCACTTCGAAAGGAGATCCAGGAGAACATGCCATCTCCCAACACACAGCCGCCTGCAGATTTCGATCTTGCAACTGTCTTGGAATCGCTGCCGCTTTTAAACGGTGTCTGCAACGAGGTCATCCGACTCTATCCCACTGTACCAACCACAGTCCGTGACGCCGTCAAAGATACACAGCTAGCCGGCGTACACATTCCAAATGGCACACAGATTGTCCTCAGTCCCTGGGGTATCAATCGCAACCCTCATTTCTGGGGCAAGAATGCCGAAGAATTCGTGCCTGAAAGATGGATCGATACAGATGAGAAGACTGGCGAACGGAAGCCGAACAATGCAGGAGGTGCACCAAACAACTACGCTATCCTGACTTTCTTGCATGGTCCACGATCTTGCATTGGTCAGGGCTTCGCCAAGGCTGAGCTCAGATGTCTCGTCGCTGCTTTTGTTGGAAGCTTCCAGATGGACCTCGCAGACCCGAATGAGAAGGTCATTCCAAGCGGTGTTGTGACAACCAAGCCGAAGAATGGCATGCACTTGCGTCTGAAGCATCTCGGCGGATGGTAACAGTGTGGAACGCCGGGTATGAGAGTAGCGGAGCTGCTGGGCATGTTAACGAGACAGAGAGAGTAGGTTGGAGAAATTCTATATCTGGACAGATGAGCAGTATACCCTTGGACAAAATGTGAATACAATGTATATCATTACCAATACATTTCGCATCCCTCTACCACATCCTCACAGTAAATCCTCATATCCAAACGAATCCACCAACCTTCACCCCTTCCCAAACACCATCTTACTCTCGCTCATCACCTGCTCCGCCCATCCCGTCCTGCCCTTTTGCTCCGCTTCTTCAGAAAACGCCTCGTTAACATTGTCGATTTGATGCACAACGAAAATCTTCGCATCTTCCTCACCGGGATCCTGATTCGCGGCAGCACCAGGAAGTTCCTGCTCGGTACCTTCAGGCTGGTATCGGAACGTTCGACGGAATCCGGGAAGCGTGGACACGAAATGCAAATGTCACTCGACGTGCCGTTTGTGCATCGCTTCGGTGTCTTGGGGGTAGTAGAGACCTACGGTTAGAATTTGAGGGCTTGGACCTAGTATAGATTTACTGTCAGAAAAAACAGGAAAACGATCCTGCTGGACTCATTTCAAAGAACCGCGTGGCGTTGGGACTCACCATCTGCCACGTGAATAATACCTTGTTGAACAATGTTCTCTCTCTCTTGACCCACAAGAAAAGTAGGATGGCGAACAAGCCAGCGATACGCAACAGGAACATCACAGCTTCCAGTCACGGCAGTAACCTGATCCTGTATATGTTCACGGTTGCGCACACGATCACAAGGGTAAGTTGAAACTTCTGCCTGGGTCAATGGTTTCCGCTGATTTTTCATCAGGTAGGCTTCGATGCTTAGCATCGCCACAGAGCTGACGGATTCCATCGTCGCTGTTTGCATCGTCGACCAGCTCCAGATGAAGACTCCATTGAAGTTGACAACGTTTGGTCTAGTCGCGATGCGTTTGTCTTTAGTAGATTTTCCAGTGCCTTTTCGTGTCAGGGACGAACGACACATCCGCAGCGTGGATTCTGAGCACGCGAGTGTCGAAATTGGTCCTTACTGGCAAGGCGTCTTCTCGGCGTGCACTATCATCGCCCTAAACTGCAATCTCTGAAGACTACCGCAGAAGATGTCGACGTATGGAGCGCAGGTTGGAGGTCCGGACGAATGGAAACGCAAGGATCCAGTCGCGGTGCCATTTCCAAGACAAATGCATCCTCAGGCAGGGTACAGTCGCACCTTGGTGCTCAGCTTAGGCCATCCTTCAAGAATATATCAGAAGATATTGGCGCTCACACAGTACCTTCAAGACTCCCACTCGAAGGCGCAATCCGATGAAGCGTGGCGCGGTCATTCCGGCCGGTCGGCGCGTAGATCAGCTTCAAGACAGGGACGCGTAGCACTGAGAATCAGTATCAGCATTGAGAGCGCGAGTTGATGGAAATGCGGTCGATGGATGAGGAGCAGGAACGACATGAGGTCGAAATGCAGGCAAATTCCAAGGCAATTGCCAAGCCACATCACGTGGGAACCTCAAACCGCTCCAAATCAAAATCGAACCAAGGTCTCCATCAATTTGATTCCAAGATAAGGTCCAAGCCTTCCAAAGAAATCTTCTCTCCGCCTCTCTCCTCTTTTCAAACCTCTCCGACTCCGATCGCTCATCTAGTCGTTTGCTCAGAAGACGGAACGCCCCGAAGAATTAGATTCCAATCTCGACAACTCATCCGCGGCTCAGGCTCACGAGCCTCTCAACATGTGCTCGTCCAAATCGGGACGGCTGGTTTTCTCTCACCTCTTCCTCGTCCTCCTCATAAACTTCATCGTCAACATCCCCTTCATCCGCCTCGTCGCCCCAAATCGTCTGCCAGTTAGGCAGCGAACTAGTGTACCGCGGAGGCTCGTGGACTCGCGGGCGCCTTCGGGAAGTATTTTCGTCGGGAATGGCAGTATCCCGGCCACTCATGAGTCGCCGCCATTCGCTTATGCGACGACTCTCTTGTGGTACCGGGTGCCGTTCATCCCAGTAGACCGCCGCATGGTGGAGTTCTCGCAGACGCCGCCAGTCTCCAGCCTGCACAAGATTTTGAATTTCCGCGGTGATACGATCCCAGTGCAAATGCGGTTCCTCGAAAGCACAGCGAAGCTCGTAGGGCATGTCATCGTATTCTCCAAATGGAGCTCGATTCGGTCGTAGGCCACGACCATAGTTACAGGCGGTTGCCACAGTGCGACAGTCTTGAGGTCTCACACTGTGATCTCCTATAGGTGTGTGGTAGCATTCGCCCGCCCAGTCCCTATCGCCTCCGTCTTGGGATGAAGGGTACGGGAGTCTTTCCTCATCGCCGTGGTTGTAGGACGAGAATCCGCCCCTGATTCTTTCTCCTGGGGCACGTGCCAAATCTGCCAGTATGTCTGCGACGGCACGATCGGGAGCAGAATAGCGAGGTGGAGGGTCATATGGATTGTGGGATGAGATATGGTACCGTCTGTGGAAATTGCCAGATCGCTGGTGCGAGGAGTCTCCTCTAGGGTAAGTGAGCGATATGGGGTTATCCATAATGCTCTCAGGATTTCCAGCAGGTCGATGGATTCGATCGTCGGCGAGATAGTTTTCGTAATGACTAGGCATTTCGAGTGCGTGCCACCGTTCAACGACCTGATATTTTGCGTAGGATCTTCCTCACGATATCCCTAATCGTTCGTCTGCTGGAGAGGGTTGCACGGCCTGCCTCAGCGCTTCGAAAATCGTGTGTGAAGCTTGAGATATCTTTGATGTGCTGTGCGTGTTCGTCGTCCCGGGTCGTGGAAATGGGTATTGAGCGACTTCGCGAGTAGTGAGTAACGTCGTCGTCAGTCGATAGTGACGAGATGGCCTGCGAGCTTATTTTCATCTTAGAGTAGCCTGGCAATATAGATGATGAGTCTAGCGTGAGGACTGCTGGATTTAATTCTTGGGCCGTCGAATATATAAGGCAGCTTTTTGCGGTTGCGCGCTGTTGGGATTAGAAGAGCCTATAAGCAGCGCCGTATTTGTGAAGCTGCGCGTGGTGTCAACGTGGGAAGCGTATAATGCTTGGGGTCTGGGTAAGGGTGAGAGGATTTTCGAACACACGGAAATTGTACACCACTCATATCAAGCCCACTCATCAGCCGTCCTCGGCTTTCACATCATTGCAACCCAGCTGCCATCTGCACATCCTTTTCTCCTCACATGACCACACAGCAAGCTACAGCAGCATAATTCGGGTAGAAGTCCACACCAACGTCATGCTTGCCAGGTCCCAACCCGAGTCTCCAGCCTGTTCTCTTGATGATCATCATCCTTTGCTCTCGCATGTCGTAGTCTCGTCCTTTGCATGAGGGACACCATGAGCTCGTGATGTATCGGCGACGCGGTCGCTTTGCTGGCCCAAAAGATTGCGTGGTGCTGAAGTCTGGACAGGAGACGAGGTTCATGTCTGGGCCGCAGGGGCAGCTGAGTTCGAGCCTGAAGCGGATATGCCATTAGTACAACCATCGACAGTGGCATCGACAGTGGAAAGAGGATGCTCGATACCAGTGGTGGCCGCATTTGCGAGACTTCCATTCATTCGTGACACACATCTGGAGATTTCGCAAGAGAGTTCGCAAGAGGCTTGGTGGTGCTGGTTTTTTCCGTGCAAATAGGAGTCGTTGTACACCCCTTCGAGGTATACCGCGTCCCAACCGCCCTGGCCGGCATTCGAAATGGTTTGCTTCGAATGTCCACGACCACGAGCACCACATGCAACGACTTCTGACCTCGTCACTGGATCTCTCTTTCCATATCCACCGGGTGACCTTCCACAGTCACCTTCACTCCTTCCCTCCCTCGGCCTTAGAACTGCTCGGCACAAATTCCGGATCATTCTCCTCCAATTCTTTTTCTCTGATAGCCTGCATCAGCTCATACAGCTGTCCGATCTGCTGATCGCTCATCTTATCCACCTTCTCCTTCTCCATCCTCTCCCCTCTCCAGTCATCTCCCTCGATCTGCTGGGCATAGGTCTGCCATTCCGTCAAGAAACCCACGATATGTACCGGATTATCGACCTCGCGATGAGCGCGAAATTCAGACTTGATGTATTCGTCGCCTAGCAGGCGCATTTCTTTGGGGAGATGTTTGCGATGGGCACGAAGGAGACGGCGGTAGAGAGGGATTGGAGGCAGCAGGGCTGGAGGGAGACCTCGGAAACTTGAGCCTTGAGAGCCGATCGAGGATGGAGTAGCGCGAAGGAGACGTGTAGCACGCATTTTGATATCTTCGAAGAAACCAGTGGTAACTCAATGGAGAAGACAAAATGGAAGAAGGTGATGCACACATGTGATAGGGACGAGGGCGAGGTCGGTCATTCACATGGCGTCATGGAACAGCCGAAGCCAAAAACTTTTGCCGAAATGAACTTTCCGACGTGCATCAAGCAGCCGAGACACATCAACATCGATCGCTGCCAATGTGGATGGCGATGCTGTCGTCGTTGTTGGAAGAATAACAGCATCTCGCGGCGTTGGTCGCTACCCTTCTCTCCTACCCAGCCCGCCCAACCTGACTGGAAATTCCCCATCGAGCTTGTTGCACCACCACTGAAAAGCCGGCGAGGCAACATGATCAACAACAGCGAGCGAACATCCGGAAGATCTGCGTTCCGGACGCGAATTCTGAGGAGCGGAGGCATCGAAGAGCTTTCAAGATGCTCCCAACTCCCTCAACCTCCCACGTCAACTACGATCACATTTACGAACCATCCGAGGACTCCTATCTCCTCTTGGACACTCTCTCTTCAGCGACTGAGACCAATTTCCTCAAATCTCGATTCTCGCCAGAGTCCACCTGCCCACTAATACTAGAAGTTGGAACCGGTTCTGGAGTGGTTCTGGCTTTCGCGGCAGCAAACGCACAGCATATCTTCGGCCGGAGAGACATCGCTACTCTCGGGTCGGATGTGAATCTTTTCGCTTGCACAGCTACGAGTCAGACTGTCAAGCTCGCTATAGCGGCAAACAAAGATGTCTGCGGTTCAATGCTGGACGTTATCTCAGGAGATCTCACCTCTCCCTTGCGACAGGCTCTGGTGGACATGGTCATCTTCAATCCCCCCTACGTGCCCACTGAATCTCTGCCATCGACCGGATGCCCAATTTCCACTTCAGACTTTGAGCGCGACTCTCACCTTCTCTCCCTTTCCTATGCGGGCGGCCAGGATGGCATGGAGACCACCAATCGTCTGCTGGACCAATTGGCTTCGATTCTGAGCAGGAGAGGGGTGGCGTACATTCTCCTATGTGCGCAGAACAAACCGGATGAGATTGTTCGGCAGTGGCAGCAGACTGAAGGTTGGACAGCGGCCAGGGTTGGAGAGAGCGGGAAGAAAGCGGGATGGGAGAAGCTGTGTATCGTGAAGATATGGAGAGAAAGGTGATGGCTGAGACGAGAGCTATCAGTCTCTAGGAGATGTATGTCTCGGGTGCTCTTACACAAAATGGCACGTGACTCGTCCTCGTAGGCCCAAGATAGCATAGCGGCCCTCTGGGCGAAACAGCACGCGGGATGCACGTGTGAACTCTCTCTTTCTTCTTCATCACTCATCATCCTCGTCTAGCCCAGGGCAAATGACGGCTTCAAGCCATGTGCTCCCACGCCGCGGAGGATGTTGTACATGTACATGGCATCCGAAGGCCCACCAACAAGACATGTACGTACCGGCAGCGATCGCGGGTGAGGCTGAAGGTTCAGAGCTGCGTGAGACGGCCTCTTGACAGGAAGCCTTGATAGGAAGGGCTGAAGCCGACGGCGGCGGTGCAAGCTTCCAACTCCAAAGCCTGCTGTCGCCCTGTCACCTTTCCGGCCAAGTCGTCTGTTGGAGCGGGGGCCCGTTGTCCGACACACCTCACACTCAGGCCATGAGCATCGCTAGCGAAGCGACAGATATCCCTACCCTTTGTGCCAATGAGCGTGTCTCCGGAGATTCACGTAGGCATTTCGGTAAGTCGATTTGCTCGGGACATCTCATTCCACCAACGCACCACCACCCTTGCACGGATCCAAGCATCACGAGTAGTGCTTGACTCGGCGTTGACCTGTATCTGAATGTCGTAGGCCTGCCTTGACGACATCACGCGTGCCTTCAAAGACGGCCAGGCCATCATCGAGAAGATCAAGAAGAAGCGAGCTCTGAAACGCGCTCCCCCTCCTCCCCGCCTCCTCGAAGAGAGCATTGACGATGGCCCGAACGAGATTGAAAGAGAGAAGCAGCGAGGGTGGAATCGTTTCGGGAAGGCGTTTGAAGATGGAGATCATCTCGCAGTCATCGCGCTCCAGCAGGTCACAATCCAATTGCAGAGCAAGCTGCTGGAGAAGCTGAGGAATGCGGCCTTCGACGACGACAGCAAGATCACGGACTTCACATACCTGGTAGATGCAGCAGATACTGGAAGAGACCGTACAATCGCGGTGCTGCACGAGCTCAAGCAGCGTCTCATTGCGGCGCAAAACACTGGAGAAGAAGCCACGGTCTCGAAGGAGCAGCCCCAGCCGCGGATAGTTGAGACGAGTGCCACGCCCAACAGCAGCGGCAGCAATGTTACGACACCGACTGGACAAGTGCACCGGGAACGAGCCATATCGGCCGCCAGCATCACGAAGCAACCTGCCAAGCATCACAACACATGGTCCCGGGACTTCACCGACTCTCGCGATGCTTCAGGCGAAGAGAATGCCGCGGCAGGCGCAGAAGACAGCCACCATCACCGCAAGAGAAACTCTCTTCTGGGCTTCCTCAAACACCATCGCGCACACAGCGATTTGGAAAAGTTGCCCAAAGAAAAGAACGCCCCTCAGCAGCCTATCGTTGAGGAACCCGCTCGTAAAGGCTCAACGACCTCCAGCACAGGCGTGACAGTGCCATATCGACCACCGCCTCAGTGCGACGCCAGTGCTCCCAGCGACGCCCAGCCCCCACAGTCCAAGTTTCAGTACGCTGAATGGGAGGACAACCCTGAAGAGATCTGGGGAAGCAAACCTCACCTCGACCGGAGAGAAACAGTCGCACTCGCGCCAGACCAGCCGTCGGCCAACCCGACTACTTCCTTCACAGTCAATCTACCACATCAACCACCTCCTCCAGTAATGACAAACCGCACCAATTCCGTGGCCACTTATACCAGTATCGCACATCAACACCACCCCTCTACGGCAATACCCACTCCAACCCCTGAAAACGAATTTCTCGGCTTCTGCAAGGGCGCCTGGAAGCTTCAAAACGGCGACAGGAAAGGCAGCATGTCCAAATGCAAAGATGTCGAACCCTGGTCTCGCCATCCCTCTGCGCACTCCGCCGCCGCATCTTACCTTGCCTGCCAGCAACAACGCTGTGCTTTCCGCTCCTCCTTCAGCAATGCAGACGTGAATGTGATTTGGAAAAAGGTTTTCACCCTGGAAGCCAAAGGCATCAGACTCCGTTGGCAATTCCTGGCCAAGAGCCATGTCCTGCAGAGGGTAGTCGTGAAGCACCAATATTCGTTCAAATGTCTCTTCTGTGTCTTCACGACGGGAAAATCCGGCGTGTACCTTGGAATGGATTTCTACCTCGATCACATTTCTTCGACGCATCGTCCGGAACGCTTGTCGGAAGTGATTCTCTACAAGACCGGGTGCATCAACGATCGCATCGCGGGTGATGAGGAGGATTTCGATATCTGTTTGTATCCCATGACGGCGGCTGATTGGGAGAGAGACGATATGAGTGGAAGGAAACAGGAGGGATGGTTAAGCGATGATTTGGTTTTCGGCGGTGGCGGAGCTCATCACGGAAGAGATAGTGTTGCGAACGATTCCATGTTCTCGAATGAGCCCTGGAATGAAGGTCTGAGTGATTTCCATTATGGGGACAAGTGGGATGGGGTTGAGATTGGAGAGCAGATTTAAAGACGAAAGATGGAGAAGGAGATGGCAAGATTTCGGGGGATCTTTGGGAAGGACTCTGGGTGATTGGAAAATTCTTGGATGGAGAAGTTGGATGGAGATTTGTTGGCGTTCTTGGAGGACCGGTCTCTGTATACCCTCAGAGACAAGTTGTGGGTTTGGAGAGCGATGATGTTGACACATGAGAGCAAGTAGTGGCGACGATATATCGGCAGGGACCATGAAAAGAAGCTTTCCAAACGCAAGCCGAAACCTCATTGGCTTCCATCCTGCATTACTCCCGCGTCGGCGAGGTGTATGTAGTGTGGAGAATGCATACATCCGCGTCCGCTCGTC
This sequence comes from Lecanosticta acicola, assembly GCA_963674455.1. Lineage (NCBI taxonomy): Eukaryota > Fungi > Ascomycota > Dothideomycetes > Mycosphaerellales > Mycosphaerellaceae > Lecanosticta > Lecanosticta acicola. The sequence continues at coordinate 33,213 of CAVMBE010000020.1, read as the reverse complement.
CGATACTCGTATCAGCTCCAGTGATGAATGTCTCCGTTGACCCCGACCGTCCGCTGCAGGAAGCGACAGCCCGACCAACCAACAAAGACGCCTCTATCAAATGCGATGGAATTGACCAGGGCAGCTCTCCCCACCCCGGCCGCCAAGCATCACGTCAACCTCAGCAGGATCTCGCTATTGGATTGCGTGCTGGCAATCGTCAGGTACCGGCGTTGAAAAGGGTCCTCCCTGGACCACATCTTACGCAACAAGAGCTGGGTCTAGTGCCTTCCGTTTCTCGATCATCCTTACATATAGGCCACCCTCAGCCCTGCCCACCGGACGATGAATTCCATACTTGTTTACGGCCTCGGGCTCCTGGTTTACACGAGTTTGCTGGCTCTGGAGGAGAATCGGTTCCCTTGGCACCTGAGAGGTTTCTTGCTACGGACAAAGGGTTTGCGTTGGCAGAGAGTCCTCCGAGAACATGGCTCCTACAGCGCTGGTCGAGCGGCCTGTTGAGGCGACTACGTTCTCTTACGATAGGCCTTCGAAGGCTATCTTTCCGGACGGCATCAAGACCAGCGGACAGTGTCCTCCGAACTACGATCTGATACCACCTTATTCGGAATTCCCAAAGGAGATCGCCGGACCTACCGTTTGGAAGGCAGAAGATTACGAAGACCGCCCGGAGCGATGGGTTCATCGGTTAAGCGAGGAAGAAGTCCGAGAACTGGGCAAAGCGGCGGATGATTTCCTGGCGAGCGGAACGCCTTTGACGGGGATTACGAAGGTGAGATCGAACGACGGAAGCGACGCTTACCAGCTCGGGATGCTGATGCATTGCGATGTAGGACAAATTCCCCCTCCCGAATATGGATTCGTATCTCACAGCGATGAGGAACGAGATTCTCAACGGCAAGGGCTTTATCCTTTTCAAGGGCTTTCCCGTGCAGGAATGGGGGAATAATAAGAGTGCTGTGGCGTATATGGGATTGGGAACGTACCTTGGCTATTTCGTTTCTCAGAATGGCTTGGGTCATGTGCTTGGCCATGTAAAAGTATGCAACGCTTTTAGCGATACTGCACATGCCACTCCCCAGACTGACCTCTCTTCCTTTTTACAGGACACAGGCGCCGACCCCACCCAAATCGACAAAGTCCGAATCTACCGCACCACAGCCCGCCAATTCTTCCACTCCGACGACTGCGACATCGTCGGCCTCCTCTGCATCGCCAAGTCCCTCGAAGGCGGCGAATCCGACATCGTCTCTTCCCATCACGTCTTCAACACCCTCCAACGCGAACACCCGGACGTGGCAGAGACCCTCACCCAACCCATCTGGTACTTCGACCGCAAAGGAGAAGTCTCCGCCGGCCAGGAACCCTACACCCGGCAACCCGTCTTCTACAGGGAAACCTCCGGCGGCGCCAACCCCCGCATCTACTGCAAGTGGGATCCCTACTACATCAAATCGCTCTCGCGCTTCAGCGACGCCGGTCTCATCCCGCCTTTATCCCCCGCGCAGCAAAAAGCCGCCCAGGTCCTCGAAGACACGTGCATGCGCCTGTCGCTGCACATGGTGCTGGATATCGGGGATATCCAATTCCTGCACAATGGCCATATCCTGCACTCGCGGACGGCGTATAAGGATTTCCCGCCGCCGGCGCCGCGGAGGCATCTGATGCGGTTGTGGCTGGCGACGCCGGAGACGGAAGGCGGTTGGAGCTTGCCGTTTGCGGATTCGGGGCATAAGAAGAGGGGTGGCGTGCAGGTGGACGATACGGCTCCCAGGGCGCCTATTGATGCAGAGTAATTTGGTGCGGGGGCTTGAGGTTTTGGTGCGGATGGCATGCCCACTGTCTCACGCAGTGTGTAATGTTCGAAGGTGTTGTTTCTATGACAAGCGGGCGGGTAGCAACAGTGCACAGACCTATCCATCACAGGACATCGTATCATTGGAGACATCTGGTCCAGCACGGATGTCTCGGCTTTTAAACCGAAATCAGTCATGATTCTGTATCGTACAGCAAGAATCTGAGTTCGCCGGAGCTGGGCGTCTGGATGAGGTCTGGGCAGGACGATTGATCTCTTGAAAGCTGCTTTCAGGGGCAAGACTGATGCGGACGCCCGATCCGACAACATCAGGAGCCCCCATTCGAGACCGATATGACCGAGTGCGCGGAGCAAGACATGGCAGTCCAAGTTTTCGCCCCTCTGTCTTTCTTTGCCGGCTGATGTTGAAGACGGTGTCGAAGATCTGATACCATCGGCGTCTGATCTCCTGCTTTTGAAAAATTGGCCATCGTTATTCATATTCATCTGCTTGCTGGATTTGTCCTCCCTGTCCAGACGGGGACTTGTTTTCCACACTCGTCAACTCATCCATTGAGACTGTAGCAACGAGAGCTGTCTATAACTGCTAGAATGGCCTGCCTCATCGAAAGCACTAGCTGCTCAAATTGCTTTTTGGAACTCTGAAGAAGCGGAAAATTGCTCATCTGCGATAATCCTCCGCTTCGTCCAGGAAGGAAGGAAGGCACTCGTAGCCCAAAGCCCAAAGATCCTCGGCACAATTCTCACTTTCGCCATAGCAGCGCTCCGGGAGATCAGGCTGAGCAAAATTGCATCCATCTGGAGCTCGTCATGTACTCGGTGGACAGCCGAATCCAAGCAAGCAAGCATTGTTGTGCGAGTCCAGCAGGAGGAAGCGGGAAAGGCGAATTGTGGGTAAAGTGAGTTTGTAGGGACATGATCGCCGTGTCTCCTCTACAGAGGTCGAGAACATGATTGAGCTGAGGCGTTAGCTTTATTGCCTTTGGAACGATTGACGTGGCCTCGGCCTTGGCGATAAGATGTGTGAATTTTCGGGGCTGTGGGCAAGAGGGGCGCCTGGGATGGGCCTGTCTTATGACGGCTCTTCTCGCTTCTGGTGATGGTTTCTGGTATCTGTTGACGAATGAATTGTCATGGACTCGAAGGACTGGTTCAAGGAAATTTCTTCTGCTCTCTGATAGTCCGCACGTATTTTTGTCGTTTTTGGATAGCTGCTCCTGCCGGAGAAGTTACAGTGCAAGTCTCCAAAGTCTGAGCCTTCCCGTACACGAAGCACAAAGAGCAGACATCGGTCGTCGCGGGCTCAGGCGGTGGACGCAGAAATCCAAGCCCGCGAGGGAGACGATAGATGGTTCGAAAAAGCAGCATTTCAGGTAGCCATGTACGCGTAGTTCAAGATATGAAACCTTGACCCGTGATATTCGAGAAAGTCTCGATTAGACCGTACTCCGTCCGAGAGGAAAGGGCTCGCAGAGCGAGCGAGTGCAATGCTTTACAATGTATCAGATGATTAGCGAAGGAAGCAAGAACATCTCCATAGGAAATACTTACAAAGAGCGCAAACCTGCTCTCATTCCTCCCCACGCGGCGAGAATGGACTACTAGAGAGAATTGTCTTGACCGCTCTACGTCTCGTGACGTCCTGGTCTTCATACAAGGTTCTGGTTGTGATGGGGTGTTCCAGACTCGTTATGATCTCTTGCAGAAGTAATATCTCGCAAAGTCGACACTGTTCGCTGCTAGCTTCTGTTATCTGGATCAGAAATTATGAAAAAAGAGACACCAAGGCAACCTTTTTGCACTCACCTACGAACGCACTCATCGCGAATTGAAAATCTCTTCATCGCCCTCGGACCAAGACAAACTCCTCTCCGCCACCACCTCCTCTCCAACTCCCTTACCCGGTCCAGCTCCATCCTCACTCAGCTCCTCTTCCGGCTCCCTCGCCCTAAACCCAATCATCAACCCCTCCCTCCTCTCGCCTTTAATCTTCAACTCTTTCAAATACCCCTCCTCAAACTGCCCATACCCTCCCGCCAAAAACTTCACTCGGATGCGTTTCCCGACCTCGGAAATATCCATACGATCACACCTCCCTCGGATGAACTCGCTCATGATCGGCACAAAGACACCATTCGCTCCGAATGCGAAAGCGGCTTGGCGTTCTTTCTCGCGCATGTGCGGGGCGTAATGCTCTCCGAGTTTCCATTTGTAGTGTTGATATGGATGGGAGGATTTGGAGAGACCGATGAGTTTGAGGAAATCGAGGGCGTCACAGGTGGTGTGGTTCCAGTTTCGGAGGCAGATTTGGCGGATCTCGGAGGCGGGGGTTTGGTGGGCGAATTTCACGAGTTGGACGCAGACGGCGTGCCAGGCGGAGACTTCGTCTGCTTGCAGAGTTCCTGCTGCTTGACGGAATTCGATGGTCTGTTTCCATGTAGAGCGATCCTTTTCCTCCAGACCATGGGGGAGGAAACCGAAGAGGTTACCGAGATTAATCGTAGACTTGCGCGCGTACTCGCCCTGGAGATCCCTGAGATCCTTGATGTTGGAAGCATTGTCAACCAGAGTCAACCAGGAGGGAACGTCGAAGGCTTTCGACAGGTCGACGAGCTCGGGTTGCGTATGGAAGATGCGATCCGGGTATCTGTTCGGGAGATGAGGGTCTTCGACTGACTTGGCCGCGGCGTCTAAGCCGTGAATGTGTGCGAAGGCGCTTTGCAAGAAATGGGCGGACCAAGGGATATTGTACGTATCCCCGCCCAAGTTGATGTCGCGATAGCCACCTCCCTCGCGGCGGACTTCGGCGTAGGTTGTCTGGGAGAGACAGCTGCCTGTGATTCTGTCAGTGGAATGGAGGCTGTCGATTGCCATTTCGTGAGCGACGTACAAAGATACGAGGTTCTTGATGGTCTGCAACGGGAATCCCTTGTCGCCATTGCCAATATGAATGTGAAGCCCACATGAGGAATGGACCACGACGCGTTCATCAATGTGACCCCGGGCAGAGTTGAAATCTTCTTGCAGCCGATCACACACAGCTCTAATCTCAGCGTCAGCACAGACACGGCATTCATGGTCCGCGATTACCTTCGTGCCCTTGGGTTTCCGCACGCGCGAAGTGTCGAGAACCCGGCTCTGAACCTCGATGCGGTCCATGAGAATTGTCTGGAAGTCCTCTCCCAATGTTGCAAGCTCAGAGGCTTTGATCTGGATATCACCATCAACATCGACCGTCCACTTCGCATACGAGGGGTGGAACGAACCTTGAGAGCCCTCGTGAACCACGGGGTTAATCTGCAACTGGAGTTGCGTGTCTCTGCCACAGGTAGCACACTCGGCAGTCATTGGGCGGCTGAGAGATGCATAGATACGCTTTCGGCCGTGATCAGGATGGTCTACGGCAAAGTCTTCCGGCCATTCTTGTCCGGTGTCTTGAAGGTGCCTAAATTCCAATTCGACGCCCGAGGTAAGCTTGATGGGAATGGAGGTCGGATCGATCTCTTTGGTAGTAGTGGCCTGTTCATTGTGAGTCGGCTCAGTTCCCAGCGGCGCAGATCTGCTGCTACGAGAGACTCCAGTCATATTCCTCTCCTGATACTCGGACCAGCCGAGGATTCGTCTTGACTTTGGGAATGGAAACGTGGAGAATCGTAAAAGCAGAAACGGTGTGCCAGTTGTGAGGATCGAGAAAAGAATGACAAGAGCTGTTCGAGGGATTTATCATGTCTCGTGAACGAACAAAGCATGTTGAGATACAATGATCGAGGTCTTTTGTCGCAACGTCCACAAAGCAGCCGCCCGACAAAGGCCGAGATAATGCAATTGTCTTATGAAAGAAACCACGCATTTTGACATTGTGAAGCGGGATATGGCAAAATGGCAGTATGGGTAGAATGTTAGCAGATCTCATACGTGAAGCGGCGAAGCACACGTTGTCTCGGGTGTGTCTCGAGCAGTGGCGAGCTCTTCGCATATCACCTAAAAGACATCTGTCGCCGCGGTCTGGCTGCTCGACAGGATGACGACTTCCGGTATGGGCTAGAGGGTGGGACACACTGACGGGCCTATCTATTGACATATCAGGAATCTTGGGATGATGTCGTTCGCATGGTCGCCTAGCTCAGCCGAAGACCCGAATCGCTCCCAAGCCTGCTTTGTATGCGAACCGATGTTGAAGATAAGAACCGGTAGGTCCGCTTTTAGTCGACAAGTGATGCATGGAACGAAATCCAAAGTTGTTGTGAAGAGGTGAAGAAGAGGTGAAGTCGTCGGATAGAAAGCGAGGAGTTGAAGATCGAATCAGAAGCCAGCGATTCCAACGCGCCCGAATTTAGTTGAAGTGCCCAACAATTGATGCGCATCACTGCATCATGAGAGAGGCGCGGCAACCGCTGGGCTGCTTCGTGGTTCGCAATGTGATGGGCGTCATCAGAATGGCTCATCAGATTACACCTTGTGTAAACCAACTACCACCATCGTCTCCTCTTCACTTCCAACCTTACTTTCAGTACGGATCCGGATGAGCGTCTTCGATTACGATATTCCGATAGCCGGTCCAGCCACGCGGTTCCAGCTCTCGCCATCTCCACGTGAGCATCTCCCACATCTCGCAGCACAGCCGACCACCAGGAACACATCAACTCGCGCATAGCATTCGATGGCGACCAAGGCGCACTGCGCCTACTGCTTCGAAACCCTCGCCGCCAGCTTCGAGCGTCGCCAATCCCTCAGTCTAGCGCAGGTCGAAGACCTCTGGGAGCAGTATCATACGAGCAAGGGCGAACCCAACGACACCGTCGCAGGAGTCGACGACGAAGATGAGGATGAGGATGACGATGACGATGAAGAGATGACAGATGGGGAGTCCACAGCACGTCCAGCGGCTATATCGCGTTTATTGAACAGGGACTCCGCGACTTCGAGTAGCAGCAGTCTGCCCTCTGCATCTTCAATCGGCAGCAGCAGTAAGAGCTCGGGCGGTGCAACGCCAGCTAGCTCTGTCAGTTCTCTTGCGAGAAGGCGGGATGAGGAGCATCCTCTATTCGTGACCTGGAATACGATCTCGAGGAGTGGGCACAAGAGCCTACGAGGCTGTATTGGGACTTTCGAGGCACAAGAGTTGGAGGAGGGCCTAAGAAGTTATGCGCTGACAAGGTCTCTTCCATGCCTGTTCCTGTCAAGAAGCCTCGCGATAAGTACTGACACCTGATCTTGCGCAGCGCATTCGAAGACGTCCGCTTCCAGCCCATCCCTTCCTCCCTTCTACCCTCACTTTCTAACCACGTAACCCTCCTCACAAACTTCTCGACTCCCACGAAAGACCCCATGGACTGGACGCTCGGCAAGCACGGTCTCCGAATCTCCTTCACGAACCACGGCCGTCGCTACGGCGCAACATACCTGCCCGATGTCGCGCCCGAGCAAGGCTGGACGAAAGAGGAGACGCTCATCTCTCTGATGCGCAAAGCTGGGTGGAACGGTAGCAGTTCATCATGGCAGAAGACGTGGCGCGACGGGAAGGGAGAGCTTGTTACGTATGAGGGGAAGCAGGTTGGTCTGCGGTACGAAGAGTGGAAGGAATGGAGAGATTGGGTCGATCAAGTGGGAGTGAAGGCGAAGGCTTTGAATTAGGCTGGTGAGCCGGAATGCCTCCTCTCGACCTGAGCGAGGCTTAGGACTGACGAACTTGTGATGTGTGAACGTGGAGAATGATAGATACGGCCTTACTCGTGAATCGGGATACGCGAACGGCGCGGCCCTCTTGGATAATGACCTCTCTTTTCTCCCAACCTTCAACGTGCACATCCTCGGTCAAGCAAGGACGACAGCTCTTATCAACCCATAGCCCAAGCCGTCTCCAGTAAACCCCTTCTCGCTCTCTTCAAAATTCCTCCATCCGATAAACCTCGTACGCAACCTCCTCGTACGGATGTGCCTTCTTCAACGCCTCCACAACACCCTTCACCGTCTCCTTGCCTCCAGTCACTATGGTCTCACATCTTACCTCCCCAACCTCTTCGAGCTTGCCCCTCTCCCCTATATGCGGCTTCGCAGCCTCCCCAGGTCGGAACTGCGCTACACCGGGAGTGGTGAAGCAGGCTTCGGTATAACCGCCTGGACCGGGGTATTTTCCTGCGCCGGCGGCGAAGATGGCGGATTTGCAGGCGGGCAGAGAGGTTGGAGGGGCGAAGAAGATTAGTTTGTAGCGTTCGGCGGAGGACATGGGGTGGGAGGAGAGGGTGGGGATGCTTGATCTTGAGGAAGAAATGATACGGATGCGTCGGAGAGGGTTCTTGGGTGGTTGATGGAGAGGTGTTTCGATGGTTGTGTGACTCTCGCTGCCCGAGCTCGTCGGAATCAGCTCCGCGTGCTCGTGCCGAAACACCGTCAGGGTCTGAAGCAACAACCATCATGGCACAATGGCGAGTTTGTCTTCGTTTTGCGCCTACAGGTCGCATATACAGACAAATCTGGAACCGAAGCATTCAACAGCATGCGAGAGCCTCTAAGGTTCCGAGTACGAAATGCCGACAGAATGGCAGCCACGTGACGTCGGCCCCGCATTGGCCTCATAGTGCAAGTGGCAGCACAGTGGCAGGAACATGTGCGAGAGATGCCTGTTCTGCTCCATCGTGACGTTGGCCAGAACAATGCCTCCTGCCTTACATGTGCCTGATGACGATGCTGTGATGGATGACGAGAGGGATTTGTGTGTCTTTGGGCCACTTGATAGCCACTTGACAGAACGATGACAGGGGCGAGTGTGCTTCTCTCTCATCGGATTCGGTCAGTAAGGAGATGAATGGCTGCTCGTGCGTGGGGCAAGACCTGTTTGCGTAGGACGACTGCCGCACGCATCGTTGTCAGGTGCTTCCGAAGAGCTCCTGTCCAAGTTGGCCGTGCTTGCTCGTTGTCACGATGACGTCTCGGCCGCGAATGCAAGAGGTCGTTGCCTTGTAGGGAGCTATAAGAGAGTCCTGCTCTTGTTACTCAATACTTCTCTTCGACATCAATCTTCAACAGCATCAACACTTCAACAATCATCACACAAGTCAACCAATACCAACACAATCATCCCAAACCAACCAACCAACCAACCAACACCTTCACCATGACTGACTCCAGCCGCAAGAGCGTGGGCGACAAGGTCCAGGACTCCGTGACCCCAAACAGCCAGAAGAGCACCGTCGACAAGGTCTCTGACTCTGTCACCGGCACTGCCGACAAGGCTCAGCGGTATGTTCCATCATCTCCCTCTTCCGCATGCCAGCAGAAATTGACATCTACGGCAGCGACGTGGTCCCAGACAGCCACAAGTCGACCAGCCAGTCCGTGCAGGACAAGGCCTCCCGTGAGAAGGACTCTCATTCCGACGATTCTGTCCTGGACAAGACCAAGCACGCCCTCGGCATGGACAAGAAATAGACGCGTCGTCTATCCCTACCTCAACGACCTCGATCGACCTCTTCTTCCTTCACACCTGATCAAACAACACCTCTTGCTTGCTTTGATGGGATGACATTGGGCGGTTCGGTGGAGGATTGATGGGAGATGCGAACAGCGACCTATGGAGTTTTGCTTTGTAACGATATGATACCAGGGAAGTAGTTGACACGATGGAATGAAAGAAGCTTTACGGAGCATTTGTATTATTGCCTGTGCGTCTTGTTGTCATCATCTTGAGCTGTCGGCGATGTCATGGCAGGAAGTGAAGTCGCTTCCGAGCGGTGAAGCTCCAACTTAAGCTTCTAATCGGCAGGATCGCCGGCGCTGAAAAATGTACCGCCACACAGCAACAGCCACAGCGACTTCCTCTTCCAGTCCGATGTCGAATTGGTTGTCTTTGCTGGCACCGTCTTCTCTCCTTTGCTATCGTCGCCAACTAGCTCGGCTCGTATTCCAATCGCACTTCACGACGGGGATTGCCGCCCCCAGAGTCCTCCAGATGGCCGACTGAAGACGCCAATGCCTTGGCCTGAATGCCCACGCAATCCCCGACTTTGTCATCTGTCGCTCTCTCGAATCACTCGCGATCAAGCCGGCTCATCACATTCATTTCGATTCGCATAGCCGACGAGAGACAAGAACAGACATGCGCGATAATCGAAATTCGATCCTCCTCTGCTACTACCATCACCTGTACCAAGTAGTCCAACAACGGGAAAGAAGTACAAGAGAAGAGATTTGGAAAGATGTATAATGAATTAGATGGTATCTTGTAAAGTACGGAAAACATCTCATCCCATCCCATCCCATCCCATCCCATTCCATCTGTTGGCCAGTCGCCGTCTACTATCTGTCCACAGTATATAATAAAGAACGCTCACATGCAAATGCAAATCCATCCAAGAGGCCGTAGATGCCGTATATGCCATATCTATGTTCGGTTTCGGTCGGTCGTGACGGATCGTTATCTTTTTTCACCTTAGTTCAACAATCAATGGCGTGATCAGAAACAATCCTTATTTCTCGCTCCCTGTCTAGCTTCCTTCTGTTCGGTTTTGGCGCGCGCCACATGCCCATGCCCATGGCGGCAATGATGAGGTATCCAGATCACGGTCATCGCCATGGCCGTCATCCGCAAGCATCCCTTAGCGTGTCCTTGCCGCTGTTTTTACTTAAAGACAGCACGCCCATGATACTCCGCCTCACCCGACGGATTCTCGCCAGACTCGACAGGGACTTCATGCTCATGGTCGTCTTCTTCTCGCGCACGGATTGGGAATCGGAACGATCTTGCGTCGTCGGGGGCGGCATCAGCGTCCCGGCTCCGACCGACTGGACTCTCTGCGGGATGGGCGGGAATGCTGCAGGAGTTCTGGGTTCCTCGGAGACCTGGAGAATGCATCCATTGAGATCTTTCGTCGTCGTCGTCGTTGTCGTCGTCGTCGTGGTGCTGGCAGGCCTCATGAGCTCAGGAATCGCAATATGCGCTCCCTTGCCAACATCTTTGGCGTCGACGTAGCGCTCTTTGATGAATGCGACGAGCCTATCAACGTCATCATCGTTGCTCATGGCTCCCAAGCTCACGCGAACAACGCCAATTGCCTTGCCGAAAACCTCAGCCAGCGGCTCCGAACATCGATGGCCTTCATCGTACGCCTCCCGCAATTCCTTCGGCGACCAGTTCAGGTGGTGTGCCATCCCACCAGGGTTACATAAGGATCCACTCCGGATGTAAATGCATTGCTTGTTGGCTTCCTTCTCCACGTCCATGAAAGACACGAGCCCGCCCGTGGGTTTCTGGATGTTGAATGCGATAGCCGCGCCCTGCAGATGCGATTCTCCGTAGATCGCGGACTTCTCCTTGTAAATCTGGATCACGGGGACACCGTTGCTATGTTTGAGGGAAACCATCTGGTCGTACAATTTCTTGATCAGACGGCTCGTGTGCATGGATATATACTTCATCGGAGCGGGACCGTATAGTTTCCGATGCGTGTCGATTGCCAGATCCAAGGCGAAGATGGAGGTAAAAGGCAAGGTGCCGTCTTCCAATCTGCTGTGGATGGTGACTTTCTTGGAGACCCAGGAGTGGTTTACCGCGATGACCATTTCAACTGTGCCACCAGCGAAGTATTTGCGGCTCATGAGGATACCTGCAGAGGCTTTCCGGACGATGAGAGCGCCTAGGTTGGGGAAGCCGAAGATTTTGTAGAAGGAAACTGCCATAAAGTCCGGTGCTGTTGCCGGATTCGAGAGGTCGATATGTCCTGTGGATGCAAGCGCTGCAGCGTCTAGCAGCGTATATACCTCTCCTTTGACACGTTTGCGAACACCAGCACACCTGAAGAGAGAGCGGGTAAGTGCTTGTTGAAATCAATCTTGTCGACGAGCTCACTTACCAGGAAAGAGGTAGCCGCCGGCCGGTCATGTTGCTCTGTCCCGGGTAGGCGAACAGGCCGATGTCATGCGGCGCTGCTCCTCCGAGACCACGGCTTTCAATCCACAGATCAACCTCCTTGTCATTCCGGAAGCACCTGTGCATGCGCGTGCCTTCTCTCACGCCCACCAGAGAAGTGTGCGCATCTCTGTGGTACCCGTACCACCAATTGCGGCATGTTTCGATGCCATGATCGCGGAAACAGTCATGAACAAGCTTGATCGCTCCGGAGGCATTATGCGTGAAGATCAGGTCGAAGTGCTCCGGGTCTGCATTAAAGAATTGCAACGCTTTCACTCGTGTTGCTTCGATCTTGGCGTCTGAGAGCTTTGAGGGAGCCGACTCTGAGTGAGGGTTTCCATAAAGATCTTCTGTCATCATCTGTGCGAACTCGTTCGTGAGGCTCTTCGCCCAAGGCTAACTTAGGTCAGCTCACGCCCGGGTAGGAGTCTTTTCCGCTTGAGCTGCTTACTGTGGTACCGGCATGGTCGAGGTACGTTTTTCCAAGGAGTTGAGGATATTCCAGAAGTCGTAGTAAGTCGATGTTGCTGCCTTCTATCGGGCTTGTTGAGTCCCTTGCTGCCCATCTCTTGCGCTCCTGGCGAACTTCACGCGCCCCATTGATGAAGTCGGCCATACCTTTCACGACGACCGAGGTCACACAATAAAGGAAGACAACGGCCGCGATGAAAGAGGGAAGTGCGACAAAAGGAGGGCTCAAGAGATGTGTGGATAGTCGCCAACAGCATCAGCCATTAGGAGCACATGGCGCAGTGCACACCCAGTGCACATACCATCGGCTGCGCCGACGAGGTCAGCAAGAGATCCGGTCCAAGGGCATGACGACAACATCCTGGAGGATCTCGTTCAAATTGTCTTTCAAGGCTCGAATAGTGCGCGCAGCGTCGTGGCCAAGCACGACGGCTGATTACCGGGCCGAACGACCTCGCTTCTCCCCAGTACTCTCCGCACGCCCTCCAGACGCTCGTGCCCCTTTGCCGGCAGAGTCCACAGCCTCTTCACTGTAGACTGCCGATATGCAGGATGATTGTGGAGGCAGCGCACGGCGGCTAAGGCGCGAAGGAGTCCGCATGTATATGTACAATAGGCGCCACATGTTGCAGTCCCAGGTCATCTGTACCTGTCATCTGGCAGTTACATCGTGTGGTGGACACCGAGGGCCATTCCTTGAATCGGCCCAACACTTGTCCAGTATGCACCTAAAAGAGATGGGAAGCCACTGTCCCAAGATACTTGTCCCCATCGAGCATTGGCATGCGGCACAGTAAACGAACCGAGCAGGAGTGACAAGAGGCCTACGGGCTCGGATACCACGTTGGGAAGCGACAAGGCTCCAGTCTTTCAGGTTCGTGGAATCCAGGCGTCCCGCAGCCGGCGTGTGCTGGGAGGCAGCGAATGCGGTTGGTTCAAATTGCCAGCACGAGCCGACATATCGCCAGCAGGGAAGGCGTCATGAATCCGGGTGTAGTTCCTGCTAGCCCTAGCTACCAGGTAGTAGCAGTGCACGCGCGCCCTCCAGTGCTCCACCTCAACCCTGCCCTGAAGATAGGGAAAATCGGCGGTGCGTCGCCGTTCTCTCGGTTGCGTTTAGAGGACGTCCCGCCCGTAAATCTTGCGTTGAATTATCATGTGTGGAGCCCTGAGTCCCATTTGCGGCTGGAACAGGTCCGCAGTGGTGAGGTGGAGGGGATGAGAGGGAGATGTTGTAAAATTTCGGTGCGAGCACAGAGGGTGGTCAGCCACGGGCCCCGATTTCAGCCGGCTGGGTCCAACAAGACCGGCAGTAGGGCAGGATCACGTGGCATGCGATCGGGACCACAATACGCCTCTGTTAGACCTCCTGCCGCACATAGCCGTGGCTTTGCGAACGGTACGAGTAGGTGTGCTACAAGGTACATAGACTGAGACGCCCTGTAGATAGATGTTGCGCAAAGGTTTGCAAACTTATATTTATCACAAGCAGCATGTACATTGCAGGCTCTCGGCTGCAGTACGGGGTGGCTTGGCTGACTGTATACGTATAGACAGTAACCGCAAGAGTTCGAAAGACGTGGGATAGCCGTTCGAGGCATCGTAAGGTGCCTGACGATCTCAGCTGTGGTAGGTATCCGTGTGACTGAGCTTGCTCAGTCCTTCCCAGCTCGGCTAAGTGGACATCTCAAATCCGCAAGATACGCTCTTGTGCTGGAAACCTGATGACAGAAGGCTGTATCCCTGGCAATGATACGCATATCTCGAGTTCCAACGCAGCGGCGTATCGTTACAGAGCCGTATTCCAATCTCCCTGTGGAGTTTCGATGGCTGATCGTCCGGACTAGGTCGTCTGTTGGAAATTACAGCCCGACAGAGATGGCATCATGTAATTGTTCCGCACGAGATGCATCATTCAGCCCTCTTGCTGACTTTCGCGGATCTGCTCGCTGCCGCATGTCTCAATATCGCGAAGTACCCGGTTAGCCCTCTCGTCCCGTATGGCTCCATAGTCGCCGGGTCCCATGGTCGCTTCTCTCTGTCGAATGAAATATTCTATCCGATCCTGTCTTGAGTTCAATGTAGATGCTTCCTGCCGGACCCGCCGGAGCTCTTTCGCTGCCCTATCATGCACAAGATCTCTTTGCTCGACGAAATACGTGCCCGCATCTTGCGCTCTATTGTAGTTCATCGAACTTCCTATAGCGGCTAGTACCATGATCATAGCGAGGAAGTATGAGTTCGACATGTACACGGGCGAAGGCTTTTCGTTCGTCCCGTCTCTCCTCGCTCTCCAACGTTCCCAATCTTCCCATGTGGCATTCTGCCAGACCGGATCGCTAGGATCACTCCAGCTCTGACTGAAAGGGCCAGCCTGGCCAGCAGAACGGGACCATGTATCTGCTTGGCCAACTTCTGCTTTGCCGTTCCATCCAGCTCCAAAACGATCGTACGCACCTCGCTTGACCGGGTCAGAGAGGATGTGGTGGGCTGCCACAATCATTCGATAGCGCTCCATCCTGACATTCTCCGAGAGACCATTGTTTGTGCCGCTTCTTATATCAGGGTGATAAAGTTTGACCAGTTTGTAGTACCGCGCTTTTGAATAGGTCCCGTTCTGTTTCAAATCAAAGATCTGGTATGGAGTTGGACAAGGCTGTCCGCTGGGCGCCTGCGGCCATTCATGCTCGGAGTCCCGGCTGTCTGACTGTCCATTAGATTCTCTCGCATCGCCAGCTATTGTGGCATATCCGCGGCCTCGTTCTGACAGACGTTTCGGTGGTCGTGTGCCTCTCGGTCGGCCGGCTGATGACGTCGACGATTGTGAAGATGGGAATGACAATGTGGACTGTAGCGTGTTGCAAGCGGCGAGGAGGATGCTAGGCTTCTTGACAATCATGACCGACGACGAGGACGAGGAGACAGAGACGCATCGTCTCAGTGAGGGGCATAGTCGTAAGGGAGATATGAGGTCCAGCCAGGTGATGAGGCAGTTTGCGAGCCAATTGAGATCGGGTCAGGTGCGGTATCGGTCGCAAGTCGCCGAGATAGCCGAGAGTCAATATTTTCGCGTCACACTTCGACGCGTGCCTCGCGTCGTCGCTGCATCAGCATCAACATCAACATCAACATTCTGAGAACTCGACATGTAGACCTGCACTTTCAACATCTACGAATACGAGCATGCTAACTATCTCGTCAATTCACGCCTCTGACAAAGGATTCAGCGACTCTCGGGTAGCAAAACAGCGCACACGACAGGGAGACATGAGATTCTCAACATGCCTCACGATCCGGAGACCGGCCTGGTATATACCGAAAAAATAGTCCATCAGCGTACGCGGGAGCAGATCGCTTTGGAGGACAGCGTCTACAGCAGGGCTGTGCGACCGCGCCCTGGTAGAGGGGTATCTTCCCAAGGCACGAATCCGCTGAGACAAACGGCAACCCGGTGTCTGCTTCGCAACTTGGATCTCTTGGATACTAAATCGCTCAGCTCTGTTCCCAGTACGATAGTTGAGCAACTCTGGACTGCCATCCGGCGAAGGTAAGGTATTGATATGTTGAACAAGTCAATTGAACCTAACTTAACGATAGAAATCTCGACGTAATCCATCTGTGGAAAATCTTTGCGCCTACAGGCTGCCTTGGGCTGTCTTCTGTCAGAAATCATCAGATGCAGCCCGAGGGCGACTTCAAGCGGAGCATCGATATAGCAACAAGCCATTCCTTTGCCTGGATGACGGAATTGACTCTGCAAGACGCGTCTCTCACAGCCGATGACCTCCTCCATATTCCCAACCTTCGGAACTTGAAGAACATTCAGATCATAGTTTCCAAGACCGAGAACGCAGTGTTCCACGACAGAATCATTCGGAGCTGGGCCGAAGCAGTCATGAAAGATGGCTGTTTCAGCAAGCTGGAGTCGATATTTGTTCGTGGGCATCCACATGTCTCTACTTGGTCCTTACAGCACATAAGTTGCTTTCCGATCTTGAACACTTTTGCGTTGCACTGCTGTGGTGTAGAGAAAGTCACCAAAGCCAGTGCCCAAGCTGAAAAGGCCGGATGGATCCTCGATAGACAGTAAAGCCATGTCCGATCTTCTATCCATTGAATGCTGCTGACTTGTGGAAGGTCGCGCCGCGTGAAATTCTCCTCAGAAAGACCGAGACGAAGGCTGATGGAAGGCAATCAAGCCAACACTCCATTGCTCAAACTGACCTTGAAAGGCTCACGCAAAGCATTGCCTCCATTGGCACTGCCAAATCAATTCGAAGACGACCGCGATGACATCTTCTGCTTCGAGCGTGATTGGCAATTCCAGGCGACAAACCAGGGTCCTCAACCAGAGGAAGAGCAACGTGCAAAGAAGCGTAAGGTGAGAGACGGCAAGGCGCTTCCACTGAACAGCATACTGGACGGTCTCTGAGATATCCAGCATACCCTCAGCAACGGAGTTTAGATCGCACGAGAAGCAAGCATTTGATCTTCGCCAGGAGGCAAGGCCAAAACGCCTCCTCAACATTCATCTATTGCGCATGCAGATCAACAAATGCAGGAGATCAATACATCGAGTTCACGACTATATGTCGCACGGGAGGAGCACGAGGTCAATCGTTACATCGAAGGTCGGCTAAAAGCAATGTGCGCAGTACTTCGTTACACGGCAGCGAAGGGCTTCTCGATACCGACGCACTAGAAGATCAATCGTCCGTAGCGCCGCATGCGAGCACGGAGTCAGTCTTTCACACGTTGCAAGGGAACGATCCGACGTCTTGAAACGCGCTATTGGCTTTCGGCCTGCAGGTGGCATCATGACGTCCTTGATGTGAAACGGAACGAGATCTGGCGATGAATCATACAAGATGCTCCTGATGCAGAAAGGGCGGCTCGTTGAGATGAGAGCTTGGTGGAAGAGTGTTCGGCCTTGCATGAACGATTTCGCGCGATGGAATCACAAAGGGGGTAATCAACGTACCTGGCTGGAGCAAGTTCCGGAAACTCTAATGGCCCCCAATTCACATGCAGACACAGGCATTGGCAGCTGGCTCGGGCCCGAAAATCTGTCACAGCTCAGCGGTCACTGAACGACTTCCACCATCACTTCAGGTGAGATGAGATGAGCAAGAGTACACGAGGTATGTGAACGACACATCTTTTGAACAATTTTGGTGTAAACATGGTGTGTCTACTACTTGCGTCATACAGATGTACATGGCCGAAGATCAGCACTTGAGTCTGGACATGCCTTTCCGCCCTGCACGCATCGCAATGCTCCATGCTCAGGTACCCAGCCGTCCGCTCCGTTTCGCCAATCCTGATGCCTCATCCGGTCCGTCATCTCTTCTTTCATTCCTCTCCTCAAGTCCGACTACAACGAAGATCGCTCAAAAGGCCCAAAGTTTCCACCCTAGCCTAGGGGTGCTGTACAAATTCGAGGCTGTGGGTAATGTGTGTTGGGAAGCTTTACATGCATGCGGCGCCGTCGATGCCGATGACCTTGCCGTTGACCCACTCGCCGTCCTGAGAGGCGAGGAAGCAGACGACACGGGCAATGTCGATTGGCTGACCGACACGCTGCATTGGGGACCAGGTGGCGGCGTACTTTTGAGCAGAACATGTCAGCAAAGACTTCTCGTCGCAGCAATGGATTTGTCCTAGCTTACCTCATCGACCTGGTCGTCAGTGAGCTTGTCACCGTTGGGGATGTACTCACGGCACACGGCGTGGTACATGTCGGTCTTGATGCCACCTGGGGCCACGCAGTTGACGGTGATCTTCTTGTCACCGCAGTCGATGGCCATGCAGCGGACGAAAGTCTCAATGGCACCCTTGGAGCCAGAGTAGACGGTGTGCTTTGGAACACCCTTGGCCTGTCCGGTGATGGAGCCCATCAGGATGATGCGGCCACCGACCGACAAGTGCCTGTAGGCCTCGCGGGCCACGAAGAACTGGCCGCGGGTGTTGATGCGGAAGACGCGGTCGAACTCCTGCTCGGTGACATCCTTGAAGTGGCCGAAGGAGACGACGCCGGAGTTGGAGCAGACAATGTCGAGCTGGCCGAAGTGCTCGACGGCCTGGTCCATGAGGCGGGTGGTCTGGGAGACGTCGCTGACATCGGCCTTGAGGGCGATGGCGTCGCCGCCGTTCTTCTTGATCTGGTCGACGACCTTGTTGGCGGCGTCGGTGGAGTTGGCGTAGTTGACGACGACCTTGGCACCGCGGCGGGCGAGCTCGGTGGCCATGGCAGCGCCGATGCCACGGCCGGAGCCGGTGACGAGGGCGACCTTGCCGTCCAGGCGGGAGGTCTCGACAGCTTGAGCAGACATGGTGGTGGGGAGGGTTGGGTTGAGGAAGTGAGCTTTGAGGGAGTTGTATTTGGCGATGGCACCGAGGGGATCGACAGAGAGTCTCTTCTGGGAGTTGTCAGACATTTGCTGGAGCTCCGGCAGCCAGGTAGCGGGCTCTTATATCTCTCTGATCCTGCCCAATGCTTCTGGTGGTGCCGCGCATCGACGCCGCCATCGAGGCAGCCATCGGTTCCGGGTGTTGCGAGAGTGATGAGAACCTGTGAGAGGAAGCGGAACGGATACGTCAACAAGGAGCGACGAACCTTCGGAACGCGCGCGCTGGCTGACCTCTGGTCGGGCAACCCATCGTCTCGCTCTCGTCTCGCTGGGCGAACATTCGTCGACTGCCCATCCGGCCCCGCTTTTCCACCCTTTCCGCCCTTTCTCTTCGCCAGCCAGTCCCAACTCAAAACGCACACGACTCCCCGGACCCCTGCGCGTGTTGCCTGGGCGCGCCGGGAGGGCAGCGAATGCTGTCGCAATCCACGACGCCTTCGCTCGACTGCCAGAGCGCGAAGACCGAGACGTCTCTGCGTAGCCTTCCACCCACCACCCAGCACCCACCACCACTCCTCCCGCATCCCGCATCCCGCATCCCGTCTCTCCCCTCTCCCCTCTCCCACTTGCACTTACTACTGTAGTACTATTTTGATCGCCCGGACCCTGCAGCCAGGAACAGGCCAAGCGCTGCGCCCGGCTCCACTGGTGTTGCCGCTTCCGGCTAGCACTATCGGCCTCCTCGTGGGGTTGTCCGGAGCTTTTCTGCTTCTTTTGTTTGTCCTCATCATGTCCCACGAAACATCACTGCAGCCCGAGCCAGACACCGAACAGACATATAACACTTCGGCCTTGCGCCACTCCCGTCCTGTCAGTCTTGACACCATGGATGCTCCACTCTGCCGCTGGCGGCCTGAGGCCACACGGCAATCTCGCTCTTGGGCAGAGGCCGAACGACGAAGTGTGAAGGGGGTGGCGGTCAGGCGACAGGACACCATGGCGTTCCCTCGACGAGCTGGCGCCCGCTACCACTCCTCCCTCTGGAAGCTAAATCCCACATCTCCTCTGCCACCAAGCAGGGGCGGTGTGTCTTCTCTTCTTTCCTCGCCGTGTCTTTCTCTCTCTCTCTCTCTCATCATCATCGCATTCTTCTGATGACCTGTTCTCGGTTCACAGAGGACGACACTCTCGGTACCGAGCTCAGAATACAATGGTACTTGTCCTCTGCATGGGCTGCTGAAGAAGGGAAATGCATGTCTCTCTCTCTCTCCCTGCCCTCTCTCTCACCGCTCTTGCACGAGACAACAAGACAGCAGAGAAGGGAGGTTGTGCCAGCTCATCATCAGCACTCAACACGTCAAACACCACGCGTCGCGAGCAAGCCTGTCGGAAGTGATGTCCGTCTTGTCGTCTGTAGCTTGGATGTTGGGCGTATGCGAACGCCTGTCAGCAGCCTGCCTTCTGTAAAGAAGAACTCTCCACAACTTTTTTACACTGGGATGCGTGATTATTAAGAGAGGGTTTTGCGAGCTGCTGAGAGGCGATTTTATGGTATACCTTTATTATGCCCCTGTTTGATACAGACATGCGATTGCCTCTCGCTATCTCTATCAATCAATGATCACCGGTGTCTGGGACTAATGGCCGTTGAGGAGGAACCACACACACACACACCACGCTGTGCTGCGGAAAGTCCGAAGCCGCATGATGAGAAAATCGCGCTCTGCAAATATGGCGCTCATCACATCAACAAAACCCCACTGCTGTCGGTGGAGGGAATTGTACTGCTGGACAATATCATATCTCAACGACATACATTGGCATTCCTCATCGCTCGCCCGTAATAATAATAATAATAATAATAATAATAATAATACATAATACCCCTCTCTCTCCCCCGCTCCCACATAAACAACCGGACAACGCCAGCGGCCAATTCCCCGAACGTTTCACCACCTAGATGGATGGCTCTTCGGCAATCTTCAGTGGAGAGCCCTGACGGTCCGTCACTCTACTCCCCTGCCCATCTTCGTCCGGGAAGGAATCACAACGCGGAGAGAGGGAGGGAGCAGAGAGAGAGAGAGAGAGAGAGAGAGAGAGAGAGAGAGAGAGAGAGAGAGAGAGAGAGAGAGAGAGAGAGAGAGAGAGAGTCTCGCCCTCTCAAAGTTTTGATCCCAGGGCAACGCAATAACAACCACAACAAGACTTCACGCAATCTCTTCAATCTTTATCTCTATCATTAGAGTCTCTTTTGTCGCGCCGCACTGCACTGCACTGTTACCGTTTTTTTTGTTTTCCCCAACCAAAACTTCCTGATGATTATAACAACAATCACAAGGGAGGAGCTGCTCGTTCCCATATCCATATCTATATCTAACCCATGCCATGCCATGCCATGCCCTGCCATGCCCTGGGCTGTCTGTCGGACTCCGCACCATCGGATCGGCCAAGTGTCAGTGTGTGTGTGGGACTAGCCTATTCACTCCCCCACTACTAACTACTACTGTGTGTACATATACTAGCACTAGTACTAGTAGAGTCCTCAGGAGGAGGAGGAGGAGATCCGTTCGTACCATCCACCCACTCCACTCCACATCTCATCCACTCCATTCGGGTATCCCTATCCATATCGGTATCCGTATCGGTATCCATCGGTATCGGTGTTCTCCCCCTCATCACATCACTTCTTTCACTTCCCTTCCGGTATCTGTATCTGTGGTAGTATTGATTGCTTTCATACTTCCAATCCTAATCTAATACTCCATCCAGAGCTCGCTCGCGTCACACCCGACGACGCAGGGAGGGGAAGGAAGAGTAACAATGAACATGACCTCCGTATTAGCCTCCTCCTGCCTGCCTAGCTAGTCAGTCAGTCAGACAGGCAGGCCGGCCGGCCTCCCTCCTGCTGCTGCTGCTGCTTATCTTAGCTAACTAACTAGTGAGGAGAAAAAGTCCGTCCGCCGTCTGGTGTTCTGGTTTGGTTTGGTTTTGGTTTGGTTTGGTCTGGTTTGGTCTAAGCGTTCGGTTCGGAGAGGAGAGAAAAGCACAGATCTCGGATCATCAGAGCAGAAAAGGATAGAAGGATAGCGTGATACGCTTCGGACAACAAGGGAAAACGTGTTTATTGAACTAGGCCGTAATGTCTTCGCTTCCTGCTTGCTCACTTGCTCGAGAAACATTAATATACGCGGCTGCTGCTGCTTTCTTCGTCTTCGTCTTCTTCTGCTTCTTCTTTATCTTTCCTTCGCTGCTGCTTGTTCCTTTGCTTCGAATCGGCTTCCATGGTATCACTCGAACATCAAGACATCCAACCAACACCGGCCAACCGGCGTGCTCCCAAAAACAAAATCCATCTTTCCAAGTCTATTCGTTTCCAAACTGTTGCTCGGCTCCTCTTGACCGGGACCACCAATGCTGGACGGACCCCATGGAGAAGACCACCCAAGCCGGAGGAGCAAGAAGGCAGGCGCCAACCCCGCGCTCGCTCCCCGCACAAGAATTTCCAACTTCACTCTTCCTGCCAAAACGCACACAATGCTGTCGTATTCAAAGCCCAAAATCATCCAACATCGACATCAACATCGAACCAATATCACAAAAAAAACATTAGATAGCAAATTATCAGCGCCACTCATCATATGCGGAACGCTATTCATCCGAGCGAAACAGACCAGAAGATCCCGCGGCAGTGCGGCGGCGTGAGCTGTCCGAACCATCGAAGGATGATGCTTCTTGATGAAACAACCTGGAACGTCGGCGACCCGCGCATCATTCCTCCCGAAAGAAGATGCTACCAGAGGGTAGCCGTCCGCGACACACTCAACCTCTAGCCAGTTTCTCGAGCTTAGCCCGGATTCCGTCGGAGAAGCGAGTGGCAGCACCCTCATCGATGACTTCGATGCAGTGCTGCAAGACCGGATACGCTCGGTCGAGCGCCATCTGTGAACCATCACGCTTGGTGACACACGGCACACCTTCGCGCTTGGTCAGGTAGCGAACGATGAGCGGATGGTCAGCGGCGAGGGCGTCAATGGCGAAAGAAGGTCCTGGCACAGGGCCGTTGCCTTGGAACATGCTGTTGGTAGGTGAGCCACCTTCCTTGTGCATCAGGCTGTCGGTCCACAGCACAAGAGCGACGCGGTAGATGGCGCCAGCCCACCATGGAGGACGGATCCCGCGAGGCATAGCCCGAACCAGTCGGAAGACTTGGCCACAGTGGTAAACCGCCTCCTCGACATCGGCAATGCTCCGCTTGTGCATCCAGACAAGCTGCTGGTAGGTGCCGTCGAAGTTCTCTCGTCGTGCTAAGCGTTCGATCTCAGAAAAGTTCGTGACAGCGTTCAAGCTGATGAGGTGGAAGATGACCAGGTTGGTCTGCATCATTGGGCACAGTGGGTTGGCCTTGAGGTATCTCTCGGCAAGGTCGAACCACCGCCCAAGCAGTGACTGAACTTCCTCGAGTCGACTCCTTGTGGAGGAAGCGCTGACGCGTCTAGGCTCGTTCTTGTTTCTCTGGGAGAGGGAGTCGGAGAAGCAGCTGAGCAGCTGACTGTACTGGCAGACAAGTGACTGCAGAGGATGCAAGAGCAGACGAAGCTGCAGAGGCGTCATCTCGATGCCCAAGGGGATCATCTCATCGTCGAGGAAGTGACGGAAAAGATCTTTGAGCGACAATGGTCTTGCACCGGATCCGACAGACGAGTAACCGCCGGAGAACTCGTGGACCTGCTCGAAGATGGAGGACCATTCTCCTGCAGTCCTGGCACTCCATAGGCGATCGGCATCCGGCATTGGAGCGGCGAACTCGGTGACGGAGAAAAGCGGAGCGCTGTCGTGGAAGAGCGCGAGGTCTTGGTCAACCATCACCCATGAGTAGATGAGTCGACTTCTTGACTCGTTCTGGATCCATTCATTCCACAACTGATCCGCGTTCGACTGCTGGTTGACTGTGCTTGGCTGGGTGGGCTTGTCCAAGAGGCCAGAATGTCTAAGCATGGCAAAGTACATTCCGCGCTGTCCCATTGCAATGTCCATCTGCCACTTGTCACCACTCCAGGCTGCCTGAACCGTAAACAAGAGTGCCGCATGGAGCACGATTGGATCTCCGGCCATGATGATGTTCCTCTCGATGAGGTCGAAGAGAGAGATTCGGCAAGCTTCGGTCAGTCCTCCCGTCAGCATCCTAGCGTCGGTCGATGGAATGTTCATGGCTCCTTGAGCGATCATCATCAGGACCAGAAGACTCGATGCCCTGTCGTTGTAGCAGTGCATGAGCTCATTGGCGTCCAAGACGCCTCTAGACGTCAACGGGTAGTACCGCTCGAAGCAGTTGGCGTAGGATTGCAAAAAGTACTCGAGCACGCGCGCAGGCGGTAATAGCACAAAGTTGGAGGCGTACGAGTTTGGTGTAAGGTATTCATTCGCGGGAGAAGATTGGTGGTGGTGGCCTTCTCTGTGGATCTCCAATGCCTTGTGCAGAAAGCTCTGGGTGATGGCCAGCAACTTGTCCCTAGTGCTTTCGTGCAGCTGCATTACGGTGAGGTGGTCGCCACCTGCCATGTCGCCTTCATCCCACTGTGGACTCCAGCTGCTCCAACCTTCGTGGTTCCTAAGGGTCTCCTCCAGGCGTTCCAAGTTCAGCTTCGCGGTCTTGGGACAAAACGAGGATGGCATGGTTGGTGTGCAACGAAAAACAGACCAGGCATCTTGAGCGGTGATGATGGCCGGCATCTCACCCTTGATGTCCTGTACGGATTGAACGGAGTGCATTGACGGGACAGAGCCGTGACGCTGAGGCTGGAAGGCCGCCGCCGAGCTGCCTAGCTCCAAGTCGGAGAACGAACGCTCGATCTTCGGAGTCTCGAGAGGTGTAATGAGCGGAGCCATACCGTTCGCTACATCAGGCATGATGTGGAGAAGGCCGTCGCCGTTTGGTGCCAGGGGCATGTTGGGGTCGAAAGCCATGTCTGGATTCATTATCAGGTGAGGCTGGATCATGCCATCGTATCCCATTGGCATCTGCATCTGGCTCCAATCCAGCATGAAACGAGGACTGGATCCTGCATCTGAGCTATCCTTGCCCATTGTCTGGAACTCGTTGTATCCTGACATGGGCGTGTGCTGGAGGAAGCCCGGCGTAGGCATAGGTGGGGAGAAGCTGTTGGGAGGAGTCGGGCCGCTGGTGGGTTGTTGTTCAACAAAATGTGAGGGAGGGCCGTCGACTGCTGGAGCTGATGTCTTCTCTTCTTGGACTGGAGCCATGTTGTTCTTTGGGCTCGCCGGTTTGATGGGCTGTGGGTGCTGTGGAGGGCTCTGGGTCTGCTGTGGTTGCTGCACACCATTCTCGCCGACTGGAGCTTGCATACCGGGAGGTATGGCTACGGCACCCTCTGGCGGGATGCCGACACGAGCGGCATTCTTCGATGCCCGCCTCGTCGGCCTCAAGGTACATCTCAGATTTCTGCCGGCACACCGAGAGCAAGGAAACTTCTTATCGCATTTTGTCTTTGTCTTGGCGCAGTTGCTGCAAGCGATTGGCGTCCTTCCAGCTGACTTGGGAATCATGCCATTCGCTGCTGGAATCTCCTGCTGGTTCTGGTCCCGTCCGTGGACTGTGTAGTGTCGCTGGAGGAGGTCCCTATGGGTCTGTCAGTGACCGGATCGATGGATGCGGGTTGGAGGGAGTGAAGGAAGCTCACCTCCTCGCGAAGGACATATGGCAGGTGAAACATTTGAAGGGTTTGACATTGGTGTCTGTAGTGAGGGATCTGTCAGCTTGCAAAGGTCGTCGCTGAGGTACTGGTAGCCGGGAGGGTGGATAACGTACGAGTGAGGATGTGCCTCTCGAGGTGCTCGTCCCTCGTGAAGGACTGCCCGCAATAGGTGCAGAAGACCATTGTTACGCCTGACAGCTAGGGATGGATGGTGTTCGGAGTGAGGGACCCCGGAAGAGTGGTAGGCAGGTCGGAGAAATCAGAGGGCTTAATAGCAGGGCGTGGGAGACGGCATGCATATAATCGGCCGGTGCGTGAGGGTGAGGTGAGGGTGAGAGCGAGGGTGAGGGTGAGGGTGAGCGTGGGAGGATGACCGGGAAGGAGGGCGATATGTAAGTCAGCGACAGGTAGGGTCGTTGGACATGGAACGGCAGCGACGCGCAGGGCTGGAGCGGCGATGCCAGGCGCGGTACGAGTTGACGTGCAGTGGAGGGGTGCGAGGTAGAGGTAGGTGCAGCGGAGCGCAGCGCAGCAGGAGTGCGAGATGCGGAGGTGGGAGGATGATTAGATGGATGATCGGAGGGTAGGTTGGCTGAAGCGAGTGGCTGGTTGTTGTTGACGTTGACGACGACGGCGGCGGACGGGAGGGAAGGGAACGGGTGCGGCAGAGGGCCAAGGCAAGAGCAGGAGCAAGAGCAAGAGCAAGAGCAAGAGCAAGAGCAAGGGCAAGGGCAAGGGCAGGATGGTTGAGTTGAGATCAGTAGGGTAGAAGGTAAGAATGTGAGGAGGGAGAAGTCAGAATGGAAGAGTGAATGCAATGTGAGAGAAGGGAAGGGAAGCGGCGTGGAAGGGTGCGTAGGGGCAGGGGTGTGAGGGAAGGTGCAGGTGGATATCGTAGGTTAGAGAGGGCAGGTGCAGTGCACTGCAATGGTTTGGGGAAGGCGCAGATCCAACCTATTCCATGACTTATGACTTGTACACTCTCTGGGAAACAGCGCACTGGCTCCTGCCTCGCACGCACAGGGCAGCAAAGCTTCCATCTCTTCCCCTACCCACTACCCTACCTTTCCACTACTACTCGACTACCGTGCCGTGCCACCAGGATAAGGATTCGGCACGAGCAGATACACTTCAACGCCGATGCATGAGCTGCCCTGCTTCGGAGCATTTTCTCGCGCGGTGCTGCGCGGCGCTGCGCTGCGCTGCACCGGATGAGACGCACGATGCGACGACCCGTCGGCGCTGCACCGAGCGTGGACGCAGCGATGCAGCGGTGCAGGCTGGTGCAGGCTGGTGCAGGCGGTGCAGGCGGTGCAGGCGGTGGCCGTGGATGCGGCTACCCTGGCTCGCGATGCATCCAGCATCCACTGACAATGCACCGCTGGGAGCGCCAAGCACGAAATAGACTCCAACTCAAGATCCTGTGCCGCCGCGCAGATGCGCGTACACGCCGCCCATCCGGCACGCGACCGGGGGGACCCCGCCAGCGCACCTGCAGGGGTCCTCCCGGTCTGTTTTGGGCAACTGCAGCAGAATTAATCAACAGAACACCACAACTCCATCATCCATCCACTCATACCGCCAGCGCATCCAGCACACCCACCGCTTGGCCCTGGGTTTCACAACCCTCCGCCGTCTCCATTCCCAAACGCTCGCCGTGACGCCTTGCACCGCCTTGCACATGGCAAGACAATCGCCCACGCTCACCACCACTCACCTTACCACCACGCACAGCGCCCGACCTGTTACACCAACTCCTCCTCCAACCATCATCGCCTTGTCGTCCATCGCCACTGCCTATAATAACGATTGTGGGCTATCACAACGCTCACTCTCACTCTCACTCTCACACCAGGCCACCTCCCCTCCATATCTGGAAGCGCCTATTAAAATCTCTCCTATCCACACAGGCGCCCAGCTGTCACGCGTTGCGTTCTTGCTCTCCTCCTATCCCTCGCCACTCACCTCATGCCTTGCCTCTGCCGCCTCGCATCCCCCTTAAGCCTCCTGGCGCCTCATGGCAGGTTCTGAGCCTTGGGCGGATGATGGTGATGATGGAGATGATGGAGAGCTGTGTGCGACTGCCCTACGGCCCTCTGGCCCCACACCATTCCTTCACCGACAAGCATCTCCCACAGAAGCGAGCACTCCCAGCATCGCATCGCATCGCATCGCTCTCGCCCTCCTCTCCCTACTGTCGCACGCATCGGGATGTGTCGAGAACGTGAGCGGCCGCTATTCGTAGCTTGCCGACCAGGGCCTGCAGTAGCTCGCACGGGGAAGCCACACCCCGTCCTCTCGTCATCAACACGCCCAATTCTCTGCATCCCCTTCTCATCCATTCCTGCTTCTCGGGAAATGAGCCGTATACGTCGATTCGTACTATCATCGTACAGGGATGCGCTCCTGCGACGAATGGTGATGATGCGACGACCGTCGTTTGATTAGAGTTTCTGCTCAACTTGCTGCTGCTACTATGAGATCCGACAGCAGTCAACGAGTGACCCGAAACATTCGACGCGAAACACGACGTCCCATATCCATCTGTCTTCTTGGGCCTCTCTGGTCTCTACCCAGACTACCCTCGAGCTGAGAATTACAATGATGCGCGCCGCCGCCGATCACGACGCGTATCATCCACATGAGTTCCCCAGGATGATTAAGAAATGTATCGCTTGCAACCTAATTTGGAGATCACCTTCTATCGGCAGCGGCAGGCAAGCATGTGGGAGTACCCATCCATTGTACCTCGACCACCAGGCGTAATCACCTGCCTGCTCACTCAGACATGCATACCACCCTCACCCTCTCCCCTCCAACCTGTTTGCCCGGTCCCAAAGCCACGCGCGCCCTCTGCTTATCAGCGGCGTCGGTGCCCCTTGCAACAGCCGCAGCGCTCGTGACAGCGGACAGGAACCGGCTGAAGGTGCGATAGCAGAGTCGGGCGCGTCGGCGTTATCGTCGTCGTCTTGTTGAGCGGTATCATCATCATCAACCGACCAATGCAAACCGCCCGCCGACGGAACCCATTCGATGGCGTCAACATTCGGAGAGGTCCCCGTGCCGCCCTTGCAGCCATTGAGCACTTATGTGCTTGGGAGACGAACACTGGCACATGCAAGAGCGGAGTCAATCAGGGTGCGGATTCCATCATGCCGTTCAGCCTGTCATGTGGGGGTTCGCGTTTTCGTTGCTCGTCTCGTAGAATGATGGGATGGTGGTGGGAATGCATTCTTGAATCTGTGGGGTCTCCTCGTGTCCTTGCCCAAAATCGTTCCGATCGACTTTCCCGGATGGGAATAGACCGATGCAGACGATATGATTCGACGAGGTGGGAAGATGCCACGACGTGGTCGAAGTAGGTCAGGTAGGTGCCTGGAAGATGACGATAGGATAGGTCGCTGGAGATTTCCAATGTGAACACCGAAGCGGCTTTCGGTCGTTCTTGCCTTACCTTATACTGTGCTCTCTGTCTGCTCTCTGCTCTTTCCTTCCACGGCACTCACCACGCCAATCTCCACCGGGAGACAGCTGAGATGGCCACACGTGCTCCGGATCCGAAGCATGAGGTGGGGACGAAAATCCGGAGCTCTCTTTCCCTCAGCCTCAGCCACATGAGAGTGCAGTGCTCTGCGTCTGGTAGCTTCCTTCCCTTCCCTTCGGTTAGGTAAGGTAAGGAGCTACGCGCACCTCGCTGCGCCCTAGTAGGTACAGCGCGCAATGGCTTACCACGACCACGCTTCCCTTGCCCGTTTTTCCAGATCTGCACATCCTCTTCCGGCGCGAGACCACGAATCCCTCCCTCCTCCGGCTCCATTCTGGTGTCCTTCTTCGACCCGATCGAGCTAGATTCTTGAAGTTCCCTGCATGGACGACAAGTCACTCATCCCTCATCCATCATCATCCTCATTATTATCATTATTATCAGCAGCGACGAGAAAGAGCACACAGTCAGTCCTCGCCAGCAGCGATCTTGCTCGGTTCGCTCGGCTCTACCTTATCCGAACAACGCAACGCAACGCCACAGCGAAACAAGTTTGCCCAACAAGAGACACATAAGGTAAGTGCTTCATCCAATGCTTCCAGAACCTCTAATATGCTTGGCTCTGGGCGAGAAATGCACTACGAGAAAGTCCGGTTCGCCGGCTCGCCGCAGCGGCAGGTGTGTGGGTTTTGTTGGTACGGGTTGGAGCTTTCCGTTTTGCTGCTTGCTGCAAGCGAGCCGGAATTCTCGTCTGTCTGTCTGTACCGGAGCGGGTGCCGATCTCTTGTTCGTTCGGGGGGCAGATCAACAACAACTGGGAGTAGGAGTTCAGGCAGGAAGGACGGACGCTACGGAGAAATTCGAATTGAATTGAATTGAACTATATTGTCCGCCTCATCTCAAAGTGTGTAGTGTGAAAGGGCTGATGATTGAAAGTTTTGGGCGGTGCCTAAGGTAGTCTGCGACGTCATCTCGGCCACTGCACTCTGTTTTACATGTTGTGATGAGCTAGCTTGCTTCGTATGTACACTGCTTGCTTGCTTGCTTTACCGACAGCAGACTCGTATCTGCGTCAATAATAGTCTGCTGGTATACCCGTGACGATTGGTGATCAACTCTTCGGCTCCGAGAAGAGAATTGGGGCGATCCATTTTCGTATTTTGAGAGATAGAGAATGTGTGCGTGTGTGTGCGTAGTGTGTGTGTGTGTGTGTGTGGGGAGAGTTTGTTGTGAGGCTGGCTGACATGCAACATCGTAATCGTATCATCCCTCCTTATCTAGCTAGCTAGCTAGGTAACTGGTAACTTGACTTCTCGAAAATGAAGAATTGGAATCATTTTGACAGCAGCAAAGGCCCGCAGGTGCATTTTTTTTGCTGTGTCACCGTCATGTTCGATCGCCGCCGACCGAGCAATGCCGAATCGCCCTTAGATCTTAGCAGACTCCACCTTGCCACCCAACCCACCTGTGCACCGAAAGGGGAAATTTCAAATGCGTACACAACATCACTTTCTCTCGGAACTTTCGACTCCTCTCCTTCCACTTATATTAGCCGCCGCCGCAAGGAGCCGCTGTCATCAAGGGATTTTCGGGGGGGGGGTTTTTTTTGGTGCAACCATGTGTCTTTCAGCGCTAGGAAATTCACGATAGGTCGCACGACATGGCATGCGGAACCCGCGAGCATACATCACACGCGAGTACGACGAAAACCAGCCCGCGTGCGTGTGTCGTACGGACGGGAAAGGCAGCAACGTGGACTTCGCGTGGAATGATGGGCCTGCTGCTGCTGTGTGGCTGTACCCTGTGCTATGAATTCCCGCCGGTCTGGGTACGCTCTTTCGCGAGCTGAAACATGGCCGGTCCGCTGCGTTGGGAAGAAACATGGGAAATTCTTCCGATTCTGCGGCAGCGACACACGCGAAGAAGCGGATTTACGATTCCCGCGCACGGGAGCCAAGATTGGCATGCTCGTCCCAGGAAAGAAACAAAATTTGCGGATCCAAATGTCGATGAAGCGGCGAGGTAGGCATGGGGCATTCCCCTTTTTCCGGTGAGGAAGGAGCACACGCTAGTGGTTGAGTTCTTGACTTGATGAAGGGAATGCGACCATGCAGACTTCTGACTGCTGGTTTTGGAAGTCCCGAGGACCTTTTCTTTCTTTGCATGGGGGTTGGGGTTGGTTGATGACAGCACACGCATGCCTGGCTGCCTGCCTGCCTGCTTGCTTGGTATCTGTCAGCTCCTGCCTTGTCGTTGTTGGACTATATATGTCGAATCATCAGGTATCTATCTGCTTGTCAGCCTTGTAAGGCTGTGTGAGGTTGGTTGGTTCTGTTCCCCCTGTCTGGTCTGGTCGCAGATGTGAGTGAGCCTGCACACGACATGCATTGCTTCGTCCATCCATACAGCGAGAATGCAGTCTTGCAGCATACATACATTTGGCATCATACCGGCATCTTCGACAAACGACTGGATCCAGAATGAGCCACTAGGTAATCCTCATCATCGCCCAAGGTAGAGCATTCTCTCAGCTCGTCAATGCTGGGGCCTGGTGGTCATGCGTTCCTTCCTTCCTTCCTTACCCCCTGCCCTACCCTGCCCTGCCGTCAGCCATCAGCCGTGCTGCGTCTGCCTTGCAGTGGGCAGGCTGCCTGCAGCGCTGTATTTACCCGTTCGGGACGAGGTGTGGCGTTTCCCACGCTCCGATGGAGACTGCACTGACCTGGACCGGTGACGGAAAAAGGCGTTGCAAACCTCAGCCTGGGCAGGAGAGAGATATCTTACGGCCACAGAAACGCAGGCCTGATGAGGTTCCTTCTCACTGCCTTCGGTTCCTTCCTTCCTTCACGGCATGCCGAATGGAGACCTCTGCCGCACTTGCCACCACAACACGGCAGACTCGGGCCCCGCATTCCTTTCACATGCCACAGATGCGAAGAATGAGCTGACCGCATCGCATCCCGTCGACGAAGAAGACAGGATTTTCGCGACAGGGAGGCTTTATCTTGCTGCTTCTCGCCCCCATTCATTCACGACGTTCGGCAAAGCCCGTCAGGTGCGGATAGGAGTGGAAAGGAAAGCTGATGGATGACATGCAACACATACATATATGGGACGTTGTCGTGTGGCTTAGCAAGACCAAGGTGCGTTTCTGTTCGACAGGGGGAGAATTAAACGAGGGAGGTTTTGGGCTGGGAGAATATGACACAGCATAGCACAGCATAGCATAGCATAATTCCATTTCCAATTCCTATTCTACGTGATTATCTTATACAACTGACTAATAGACATTATTCGAACGCATTCTCCCCATCGAACGCCTCCATAATCGAAAGGAAGAAAGGAAGGATGAATGAAGCAACTAACCCTAGCCCTATACCTTAGCTCCATCTTCCTCCTCTCAGCGTCCTATCATCCACCCTACCCTTCAATTTGCCAAGTCTCAGCTGAGATTTCTAATCCCTTTGCCGCGAATGCGTGCATGTCGACGACGACGACGATGACAAACCCCGTTTCTGATCTCATCTCATACAAGTGCAAGTGGAAGGTATGCTCCGTAGTGACCCTCCGATGCACTTCAAACCTTCCTTTTTTCTCTTATCAGTCTTTTTTCGGGACTAAACATACATGCAGCACGAAGAAGATGAAGAAGGATATGCAAACGACAAAAACGACGGATCCTGCGTCGTCGTCGTCGTCAACCAGTTTTCACAAGGGCGGTAAGTGAGTGTTTCAGACAGACGCAGACGCGATAGATGGAAGGATGTGTGTCCGGTTGGAATTGGAATTGCAGAGGGAGAAGGAAAAAAAAGGGCGGACGGGGGTTCCTTGTCGGTCGGTTTATGGAAAACGAATTCAAACATGCAAAATGGAGAAATACACAAACGCGGAGAACGCCTGAACCTGTCGTGTCGTGTCGTGTCGTGTCGGTGCATTGCATTCGTTGCTCTCGGAGAAAGACAGCCTTACCGCTTTTCGTTGTTTGAGAAAGCGCAAAGCAAGGAAAACAAAAACCTGAGGCAGCTTACGAATGAATCTTACGACTACTCCGTACGCCGTCCTTGCATTCATTCTGCATACGTACATACTCTCCGACTTCTGCGTTGTTTGAAATCTTGGCAAAACGTATGTATCAAAGAAAGTGAACTAGCCCGCGCGAAACGGAAGAAATCCCAATCGTCGGGTTGTGTGTTGGGCTTAGGAGGATTTTCCACGACGACGACGGGCCCTTGCCCCTATGCCTACCTATAGCTGCAGCATATGTCTTTCCTAGGTCTCGGGGAGTAGGCAAAATGCAACATCCAAGGTGATATGGGCCTTGCACGGCACTGCACTGCATTCAAAATGCGCACCCGCGACGTCGTGGTCTTGGGAAGGGAAGGGGGAGATAGGGTACGTCTTCTGGGCGAGGGGGGACCTGGGAAGAACAGAACTCGGGGGGGGGGGGGGGGGGGGGGGGGGGGGGGGGGGGG